>BDMV01000005.1:32818095-32998336 GCA_008326285.1 Oryza officinalis
TTCCTATGTTTTGTACTTGCATTCTTATTAGAATCCTGTGTTTTTCCTATTTCTACGTTTTTTCATTCCTGCGATTCAAAGGGGCTCTTAAAGTGTGCATGTTTCTTGATTTTTTTCCCATCATATACTGTCAGTGTCAAGGATAAGGCATACCTCCTATACACGGGTTAATGAAATAGGTAGAACCATATATCCGATAATATACGAGAAAGTATCCTTTAGTTAAGAAAATTGGTTAAAAGAGAAGAAAATTATCTTCTGGGAATAGAAGGTGTTAGAGTCTTAGTCGGGAAAGATAAGGTCTCCTCAGTATCGTGTTCTATTCTATCTCTCCGAGTTCTACTTGGAGAAAAAAAATCTCTACTATTTAAGGAGGTCCTGGTGTTAAGATCGAGGCATCGAGTTACAAACTCTAGACAAACCAATGCCCAAAAGCAATCCGGAGAAAGTCATCACCATATTTGCCGAATAGATCTCGTCGGGCCGTTTTTGACAGCCTCTAATTGACGAAATCCGTCAGTTGTTCTATTCCTTATTGTACTCTGAGCGTCTTTCCCATCAATAATCCATATAAACTGGAGTAGGGTTATTACTCATCTTGAGAGCCTGAACCAGTATAAATCTCTGTCTCCTGTTTGCTTGATCGATTCTCGTGAATACCCTGGTTCCAGCGATCCCCATGCTATACAAATACCCTAGTTGGCGTATAGCCTATCGACAGTGGCGCACCAGGTAGGAGGCTTGGTGCTTCAAAGTTACGATGAGATGAGTTCAAGAGTAGGATTCTCCGATGAGGGCTTCTACAACCAACCTGGCCTGGGAGATCCAACCTAGCCATCCTTCACTATGGTCCAAGTCGGCTCCATTGTCTTCCTAGTCTTCGCCGCTGTCCCGATCTCACCCCCCTTAGCAGATGCTAAGAGCGGGGCCATGACAACGGTACGAGCGAATATGTCTACTGCACCGGTCGCCTCTTCGATTTGATCCAAGAACGAGATGTCAAAATCCCAATTTGTCGACAAAAGCCCTAAAGTAGCCTAGTTGTCAACTTCGGCTGGCAAGCGTGCACTGACAAGGAAGTCTGCCGACAAGAATAGTACATGGTGTCTAATCCACAAGACTTCTAGTCATCTGCTGGCTTGATGTCGTGTCATAATCCAAGCGAAAGCTGAACTCAATGCTTGCGAGGAGCAAGGGATTCAGCGCGCTTCTCCGTACAAGGCATGGTGCCCAATCCACAAAACCAAGAGTCACCCCCTAACAAGCTACAAGACATTCTTGGGAATTGCGGAACCAATCACGCGAATTCCATGTTGTCCAATCCATGCTCGTAGAGATCGATCTCATGCGACGTCTATGGACGACAACCCTTCAGATTGTATGGTGAGTTTCATCGGAATCAATCCTGACGAACCATCTGTTCTTCACAGCTTGGACAATTTGGAATCCTTCGATTTAAGTTCTCCGCGCGATGTAAACATGGTCAGCGTCGAGATCGAGGACAGGGGTGCGGACGACCGGACACCACGTGGTTCAACAGAGGAACACAAGTTCGTTCGATCTAGAGACGAAGCCCCTTCTCGATCGGAACCTGTCCATACTCCCACCGAGCACTTCACCATCGTCAATAATCTGCTTCAACAAGCTCCCTTCGATCCAGTCACCCACCCGAAGGCGGACGCGTGGTTAAAGCGAATGGAGTCCACTATCACTAATCTCAACTCTGCCTTTGTAGTGGCGGCCAGTCCACCACCTCTATAGGTCCACCCTCAGGTCGACGAGGTTGCCGAGAACATTAGAACTACTAATGCCCCTCGGAACGGTGAACCTCGCATCCCTGAGAACGCCTCGCCGCACGGGCGAGCTCAACAGGGGCCTCCCCGACAAGATGCTCGCGATCTCCGTGAACAACTAAACGAAAGAAGGCGACAACAACAGGACTAACACGATGATGGACGCCGACAACCTCAAGATCATCAGCGAAGGGGAAGTCATCGGGACGACAACCAAGATCATAACCCAGCTCACGGTCACCAAGATGTCCCAGTATGCCGAGGTGATAGCGAACGTGACGAGGACGATGACTCCCGATCCCCAAACCCAAGACATGTTCGAAGACATGACCGTTGACGTCGTGATCGCACACCCGACTATGGTAATCCCTCGTCATCCTCTTTGTCATCTTCTATGGGCAGTTCGCGCGGCCGCCGTGGTCGCCAACCACCTTTTCTACCAAGGGGTAGATGTAGGTCCTTTAAGCCTTTCCTTTGAGAAGTAAATTGGCTCCCAAAATTCCATCCCGCAACAGTAGAGAAGTACGACGGGAGCACAGATCCAGAGGAGTTCTTGCACATCTACTCTATTGTTCTATATGTCGTCGGCGCAGATGATAGCGCGCTTGCAAATTATTTGCCAACAGCGTTGAAAGGACCTGCTCGGTCATGGCTCGTTCATCTTCCTCGAAATTCGATATCTTCCTGGGCAGATCTCTGGAAGCAATTTGTCGCAAACTTTCAAGGCACCTACGAGAGGCACATGGTCGAGGACGATCTACACGCTCTTACATAGAAGCCCGGAAAAACTCTCCAAGACTTTATTCGGCGCTTCAACGAGTGTCAGAATACAATCCCGAGATCACCGATGCATCTGTGATATGGCCATTCAAATCCAATGTCTGAGATTGCTACACGACGAGTGTCGTCTGTCATAAAGCTGTTCGAAATCATTGACAGGTGCGCCCATGTAGACGAAGCCATCCGGAGGAATGACGCAAAGGGAAAAGTGGTGGAAGAGAAGCAACCGGCTAAAAAAGACAACCCGAAACCAAGTCACAAGCCCAGTTGCAAGAAAGAAGGAAAGAGAAAGGCACAATTGGAGGTTCTTGTTGCAGAACAAGATAAGCAAGCTCCCCAACGACCTCCTCCTCAAGACGACAGTCCAGTACGACAATGGTATCCGGTGCACAAGACCAGCGCTCACACATTCAAGGAGTGCAATGTATTCCAGAAGGCCATGGCTAGAAAGATCGCTCAAGACAAGGAAAAGAGGGTTCACGTCGTAGAGAATGACAACCATAACCCTCCATTCGACAACGAACCAGACTTCCCCGACTTCATCGACTTTGGCCAATACGTGGCCCACATCTTCGGCGACTCGACCTCTTATTCTTCGAAAAGGGAATACAAGAAGGTAGAACACAAGGTGTGCTCTACAATCCAGGGGACAGTGTCCAAAATGAAGTGGTCAGATCAGAAGATCGAGTTCTCCAACGCCGACCACCCAACCTTGACGACAGCCCCTGGACGATATCCAATAGTAGTCGAACCTACTATTCGAAACATTAAAGTTGCCCGAGTCCTCGTTGATGACGGCAGCTCCATCAATCTCCTCTTCGCCAACACACTCGACGCAATGGGGATCCTGAGAAGTGAGCTCATCCCCTTAGAGCAGCCCTTCCATGGCATTACTCCAGAGTCATCGTCAAGGCCTCTAGGAAAGATCACGTTGCCGGTAACATTTGGCAAAGCTGACAACTTCCGAACAGAAAAGATCACGTTCGACGTAGCCAAGTTCGACACGGCCTACAACGTTATTCTCGGAAGGACAACACTTATCAAATTCATGGCAACGTCGCACTATGCCTATCAGCTGATCAAGATACCAGGACCCAAAGGGACAATCACAATATCGGGGAACGCGAAGATGACCGTGTAGTGTGACAAGAGGAGCCTCGACATGGTGAAGCAAGCTCCCACCACGCCCGTCCCAACTAAACTTCCTCGGAATGTGACTAAGCCCAATCCGGCGCCCAAACCAGATGGGACGATAAGGACAATCCCGCTAACCAGTAGCACCCCCGACAAGACGGTCAAGATCGGGGCTGAGCTCAACAACAAATAGGAATTCAAGCTCATCATCTTCCCCCGTGGCAATGCAAACGTATTCGCTTGGCAACCGTACGACATGCTCGGGGTCCCCAGGGAGGTGATTGAGCACAAACTGATCGTCCGTCCTGACGCAAAACCCGTCAAGCAAAAATTGCGTCATTTCGCTCCAGACCGCAAAGAGGCTATACGAGAAGAACTCAACAAACTTCTCAAAACCGGTTTCATCAGAGAAGTCCTTCATCTAGAGTGGCTCGCAAATGCAGTCATGGTGCGCAAGGGCAACGGCAAGTGGAGGATGTGCATAGACTTCATCGATCTCAACAAGGCGTGTCCAAAAGACTACTTTTCCCTTCCACGCATTGACCAACTAATAGATTCTGCCGCCGGATTTGAGTTGTTGAGTTCTCTTGATGCCTATTCCGAGTACCATCAAATCAGCATGGCCAAGGAGGATGAGGAGAAGATGGCCTTCATCACGCCCTTCGGTGTATTTTGCTAGGTCAAGATGCCCTTCGGCCTGATCAGCGTCGGGTCTACGTACCAGCGCGAGATTTAGGGGGCTTTTCAATCTCAACTTGGCAACAACATTGAAGCCGACATCGACGACATTGTGGTCAAAATAAAGACGCAAGATCGCCTCATCGATGACCCACAGGAAATGTTCAACAATCTCTGAAGACACCGACTCAAGTTGAATTCAGAGAAGTACACGTTCGGAGTACCATCAGGCAAACTGCTCGGCTTCCTCGTCTACGGATGAGGTATCGAAGCAAACCCTGAGAAGATTAAGGCCATTGAGAATATGAAGTCACCGACAAGGCTCAAAGAAGTTCAGAAGCTTTACAAGATATATGCCAGCTCTTAGTCGATTCGTGGCAAAGATGGGAGAACAATGACTACCCTTCTTCAACCTTTTCAAGAAATAAGACAAGTTCCAGTGGACATCTGAGACCAAGGAGGCATTCTACACACTCAAGCGTTACCTCGTCAATTCTCCTGTCCTCGTCACCTCACAACCATGGGAGGAGCTCTTCTTTTACATCGCCGCAAACACCGTACTTTGTAAGCGTCGTCATCGTTGTTGAACGTGAGAAGGTACAGCGCCCAATCTACTATGTCAGTGAAGTACTGCACGACGCCAAGATCAGATATCCTTAGATCCAGAAGCTGCTCTACGTTGTGGTCATGACATCATGAAAGCTGCACCACTACTTCCAGGCCCACAAGGTCATGGTCGTCTCCTCGTACCCCCTTGGTGATGTTGTCAGAAACAAGGAAGTCACAGGACGCATTGCCAATTGGGTTGTCAAGCTCAGCCAATTCAATGTCCACTTCGTCCCACGAACAGGCATCAAGTCCTTGGTACTCACAGATTTTGTCGCCGATTGGACCGCCATCGAGGATGGCAAAGTCGACTGAACAGACAACGAGCGATGGACAATAGCATTCGACGGAGCCTTCAACAGCCAGGGAGCAGGAGTTAGATTTGTTCTAACTTCACCGACCGGAGATCAGTTCTGACACGCCGTGCAACTAAACTTCCAGGCAACCAACAATACTGCAAAGTCCAAAGGACTTCTCGCCAGTCTAAGAACCGCCGTATCACTAGGGGTCAAGCGATTAATTGTGAAAGGGGACTCAGAAATAGTTGCTAACCAAATGCATAAGGACTACAAGTGCTCTAACTCCGAGTTGTCCAAGTATCTCGCCGAAGTCAGAAAGCTGGAAGGAAGGTTCGACGGATTTGAGGTACGCCACGTCTTCCGTAAAGACAATGCCAATGCCCACAACCTCGCCCGTTGAGTTTCCAGAAGAGAACCAATGGAACCCAGTATGTTTCTTGAAGTCCTAGACAATCCTTCAGTCAAGACCTCATTGAATGACGATATTGATAGCACCACCGACGTTGGATCGGGGGCTACTACTCAGAACGACAAGCTCGTCGTAGACATCGAGACGACTACAGATTGGCGCACGCTACTCGTCGAATTCTTCAACACTGACAAGCTACCAAACGACGACATGAAAGCAGAGAAGCTCTCCCAACAAGCCAAGGCCTATTGTATGATTGGGCACGATCTATACAAGAAAGCCGTTGACGGAGTACTGCTGAAGTGCATCGCGTTCGACTACGACAAAGAGCTACTGCTCGATATCCACAAAGGAATCTATGGATCACATGCCGGAGCAAGAACGTTGGTCGGTAAGGACTTTCGACAAGTTTTTACTGGCCATCGGCTCTTCAAGATGCTTCGGACATAGTACAACAGTGCGAAGCTTGTCAGTTCCACATCAAGCACACCAAGTTACCAGCTCAAGCCCTTCTAACTATCCCTTTGTCCTAGCCGTTCTCGTGCTAGTGGTTGGACACCTTCGGACCCTTCCCAAGGGTACAAGATGGCTACAAATTCTTGTTCGTGTCTATCGATAAATTCACTAAGTGGATTGAAGCGGAGCCAACAACAGAAATGCACGCAATCAAGTTCATCAAAGGGATATTTTGTCGATACGGGCTTTCACATCGGATATTGACAGGTAATGGCTCCCAGTTCACGAGCAGCATCTTCCAGGATTATTGCTCAGAATACGAGGTCAAGATTTGCTTCGCATCTGTGTCTCATCCTCAGAGCAATGGACAGGTCGAGTGGGCAAACGGGATCGTGCTCTAAGGGATCAAAACACATGTATATGAAAGGCTTTTGGCCTACGACTCACGATGGGTTGAGGAGCTCCCTTTCGTTCTATGGGCCGTCCATATCACTCCGACTACACCTACCAAAGAGACCCGTTTTTCCTTATGTACAATCTGAAACTATGCTCCCCACAAAGCTATGTTATCAAGCAACACGAGCTCGGGAGTACTCAGACGAGGACTAGGACGACAAACGAGCAGAAGACGTCAACATGCTACAGGAACATCAACAACGAGTTGCCATCCGAGTAGCCGGATATCAGCAAGCCCTATGTTGCTACCATGAGAAGCGCATTCGAGCTCGTACACTTGACATCGATGATTACGTCCTCCGACGAGTATAGAACCAGGCAGTGCGCAACAAGCTCTCACCAAAGTGGGAGGGACCATACACGGTGGTACAAGTGTTATGACTAGTTACGTTCAAAATCGCTAACGACGAAGACCATGAATTATCCAATTCTTGGAACATTGATCAACTACAAAAATTATACGTATAAGACCAGAGGCAAATCTGTAAGTTGATTTGTATCAGTTTTTATACATATATGCGTCTTTTGTCTTAGTTATTATAGTGTTTTGTTCTACGAACTCCTTTTGCTTCATAATGCTGTAATCGAAGTCATTTCCTATCGATCTATTACATTAAAGCTAACTAGTTACCGGGTCTTAGCACCTTGGCCAGGGACTCCTGGCACTGTGAGCTAGTTGGACGCTAAGGGACAAATGGTCATGTCAAATTTGGCCATGTCAGAGTACCCACTATAACGTATTAACTAGTCGTGTACTCGAAAATTAGTTTTCCCAAATTTACGGCTGGGGGCTGGGAATTTGCTGCTTCAATTTGATCAAGTATGAAAATTTAAACTACTTTTATGGAAATATTTTCCTTTCCATAAAACTAGCTGGGGGCTAGAAGTACTCTCTTATTGTGATATGCTCTAATAGTTTACAAAAATTAATCAAATTTCAGTTTCTACTAATGTCTTGTCTAGATTACTTTACAGGGCAATATGACGACTAAATCTAGAAGGAGGGCCATTGCCAGTTCATCGTAGAGAAGATATCTACAGCCAAAGGAGCAAGAGATTGTGCTAGTTGTTCGATCTCAGCGGTAGTCCTCCGAGAACACGTAAATCCCTCTCGAAGGAAGTACAAGTCCATCTGAGGACGAGATTCGCAGATACATGCGAGTACGTGGCCTCTGGCGTATCGGTTGGCTCGCCGACATTCCTGCTTTAGGCTATCATCGATCCACTGATTGGTGCCAAGAAGCGCACTGCATGTTCCCCATATCTACCCCAGGTACCCGGAGACCAACTTTTTGAGAGGAGGACGAGCCACGCGCAACTCTTTGCATAGCCGCTGTAGTACGGAGCAACAGTTCTCGAGGTATGCCGAGATCCATATCTCTCAATCTCATAGAAGCTCCGTGCCTTGATCTTTCTTGATGTTGTCGGCGGCCCTCTTCAGTCCTTGTTTCTCGTACAAAGTCTTCCAGTTCTCTACCTGCCCTTCCATTTCTGCAAGAGAGCGTCCAAGGTCTAAAAAATAACATCATTAGCAATCTTTGGCCTAAGTACAAAGATAGTGTGCTACAATGTTACAATTTTCTTACTATGGCATTGTTCATGCAACGACATCACTTGGTCTTTCTCAGAGGCCAAGGCGTTATCGAAGGTAACGACAACCAGGGCACGTCCTTCATCACTTGGCGTCGAGGAGCCCTGGGGTGTACTAGGTTTGAGAAGTACATCCAACGAGTGTCCGTCTTGCTGGACGTCCTCGTTTACGATTTCAAGAAATCTACAATGTGCAGATATTGAGCAATCGAAAAACTCAGAGTCGGATATAACAAATGGGAAACGTTCTTTACACGTCGAACCCAATACTTGTCGGCAAGCACTACAATAAAAGGGTGAAATTAAAAGGTTTACTCTTCAAAAAAGGGGATGACCGAGTCCCTAAGTTCCTTCACCTCCGACATGGTGTCATCGCGGCGCTCCTTGGCTCTCCCCTTTGTCATTGCCTCCTCCAAGTTGAACATAGGGTGGGTGAGCCTGAGGCATGCGAGGACATGGCACGTCTCAGACTTAAGCCCGGTACGCACCCTATCCGCTACCTGCTTGACGTGGTCGTTGGCAGCGGTCTCCAGTGCCATGATGAGGGTTCCTAGGGACCTCATCACGGTCGTCTCGTCGGCGAAGGCAGGGTGCTCGACGTGCTTCCCCAAGCCTTTGGCGACCACGTCAAGATGCCCATAGTTTCTCGTGCAAGGCTTGACAGAGGGAGGATAGGTTGTCCCTTATCTTCATGAGCTCGTGCTCGAGACCTCGGCATTGTTGGTCATTCCCCCACCACCACCTCCCGCAGCTTGGCGTTGTCAGCCCGTGCTTCTCTAAGCTGGGCTTCCAGCGTTGCAACACGGTCGTCGGTAGTAGACGCGGCTTTTCCAAGCCGTCCGATCTTGGCGATGAGATCTCAGGTGCTCATCTCAATCAGCTGACAAGCATTGTGAGGACACCAGTTGAGAGGGGATGCGAGGGGAGAACAGCAGTCGAGAGGGGCGACTTAGAGCTCGCCTCTTCTCGGGCACCAGTGCTCTGACCCGAATTCGAAGGGGAAGGGCTGCAGTCAAAGGAGTCTCATTACTACAAAGAATGGGTAACGAGAAAGTTGGACATCAGTAGGTCAGGATTTCACTTACACGGTTTTTTGCTTCTTCAGTAATAACGCCTTCTTCATGGGGGCCGGCTTTGCATTGGAGGTAGTCTGTATAAAGGGAAGGGTAAGGACGAAAACGACTATCGGAATTATAAGATGAACCTGAGATTAGGGTCTCACCTTGGCGCCACTAGTCCGAACCAGCTTCCTCATCCCCGAGGTTTTTGGCAGAGTAGGCCAGCATTTCCTCTTTGTTCCACTGCTTCCAGGGGCGAGGGCCGCGACCAGTTGTTCAGAAACCGCCTGCTCCTTCAAGGAAGCAGACGCCTGGTAGTCGACAAGCGGGCTGATTACATCCGTTAAAGGTAATGCCTAAGAGAATCAAGAATACTACTCCTATAGGCATAGAAACGAATGACATGGTGTAGTGATCGGAAGTGCTTATATTCATGATGGCGTCCCGATCTATCAACGGAGGTCACAGGGCGGAGTGGGGATATCGGCGACGGACAACGGTGTGTCGACTACCACCTTGCCAATGCGCTTGGCCACGGTGTCCTAAAGGAGCTCTGTAATTGAAGCAAAAGTGACAAGGTTATCAACTTAAAACAATTACAGTTCTTTATGTCAATAAGGGAACTATAAAATATACCCCAGTGCAACAGCCGCGTCTCATCATGTTCCCCCGAGTACACGTACGCAGGGTGAGAATGGGCCTAGAGAGGTTGGATCTGACGACGGACAAAGTCTTGGATGACTTCGTATCCAATCAGACCACGTTTTTGAAGATCATGGATCTTTTCTACGAAACTTGCTAAGGCGGGAGTCATAAGAGTTTGGAGGTCCATGTCTTTAAGCGTGTTGGTTTCTCATCGGGGACCTCAAGCATAGGAGATCTATCCTCGATGTGGAGATAGAATCAACTTTTTTGTCAATCTTTCCTTGAAGACGGGCAATTAAAGGGGATGTACTCGTCCTTCATCCTATCCCGAAGATGAAGGCCACAACATCCTGAGATTTTTGATGCCTCCATTCATCTAACCTCGTAGAAGTATCTAAACAAATCTAGAAAAGGTTGTACCCTAAGGTATGCCTCGCATAGATGGGTAAAGATACTCAAGAAGGCAATGCAGTTCGGGTTGAGGTGAAGGAGGTGGATTCCATAGAAGTCAAAAAGCAAAGACATAAACTCGAAAGGAGGACAAGAAAACCGCATTGGACGAAAGAGACTAGCATGATTATTTTGCCAAGATTTATCAAATGATCCGTACCTCCTTTCGAGCGCCATCACTCTTGCGCTCAGCAGAACTCCGTCTTGCTACAGCTCCCTCATCTCGGCCTGACCGATGATGGACTCCAGGAGATCCATGGATGGTCGACGAAGGGATTGAGGAAGGCTAGGATTAGGGTTTTTCGCGAACTGAGACGGAGGAGATCGAAGGTGCATGAGAGAAGTTTGGGGTTTTGCTTTGGCAATTGAAACCCAAATGGATCTCGAAAGTACAATTTATAGGTCACATCCGACGGTTCAAATTTTGAGGAAGACGGAGAAATCATCGCCGGGATTTTAGCTGGTTTGTTTATAGCCGCTAAAATTCTTCTTACTTCAATCCAAATGACGGGCCTACGTCGAGTCCTCGGATTTGGGATAACCAGCCTACTCTATACCTTCTCGGCGTCCAAGAATGGTTTGATGAGTTCAACAACAGTTGTTCTCACAAAAATAGTTGAAGTATGTCGGTAAAATCATTTGCATTGAAGTCGGGGACTACCGCTAGTGTTAAGGATAAAACATACCTCCTATACATGGGTTAATGAAATACGGTAGAACCATATACCCGATAGTATATGAGAAGGTATCATTTAGTTAAGGAAATACAGTTAAAAGAGAAGAAAATTATTTTCCTGGAATAGAAGGTGTAAGAGTCCTAGTCGGGAAAGAAAAGGTCTCCTCAGGGTCGTATTCTATTCTATCTCTCCGAGTTTTACTTGGAGAAGAAAGAAATCTCTACTATTTAAGGAGGTCCCGGTGTTCAGATCGGGGCATCGATTTACAAGTCCTAGCCAAACCAATGCCCAGAAGCAATCTGGAGGAAGTCATCATCATATTCGCCGAAAAGATCTCACCGGGCCATTTTCGGCAGCCTTTGGTCGGCGAAATCCTTCAGTTGTTCTATTCCTTATTGTACTCTGAGCGTGCTTTCCATCGATAATCCATATAAACTGGAATAGGGTTATTACTTATCTTAAGGGCCCGAACCAATATAAATCTTTGTCTCTTGTTTGCTTGATCGATTTTCGCGAATACCCTGGTTCCAACGATCCCCATACTATACAAATATCCTAGTCAACGTATAGCTCATCGACACATACACATTAAATGAAATATAGGAAAGTTAAAGACTCTTTTGGTCTTAGTGAAAAAACTTATGTAATGATCAATATGAAACAGAGAGTAATACAAAGAGGAAGTGTTTGAATAGTAATTTGAGCCTATGTGAAAGACATATTATTTTACTCAAGAGGACATCCTCTCGTTTTATACATGTTACATAAATATTTATTAATTTTTTAAAAAAGTTGGCAAGATAATCAACATGTAATATGGCACTTCGTTAATATGTGACCTATATAAGTGGATATAAAATTAACAAAATTCATATCAATCAATCATGTTAAATATTTTTTTATTATCATTAAAATGATATAAAAAACGAGGGGATATTTTCTTGAGAATGAAATACTTTCCCATCTACGTGAACAGAGATTAGCAGTAGTACCGTAGCAAAACTGTAGCAACTGTACCCAATTTACTGATCTAAAAACACTGACGATTTTACTGCATTTCGTTATTGTAGCATCTAATCGAGTCCATTCATTTTTGTTCAACCGTGTATAGTACGGGCTAATGCCCACAACTGCATGTCTCTGCATTAGTGCTTTGTAATGCAGAGGATTCCGATTCGTAAGGTTTGGTGGAACTTAGATCCGGCCCAGTACAGTTTTTATTGTAGCTACAAGATACATCTTGGAACAGATCGAGTGGATGAAAACGGTAAAAAAAAACTCTAAGCCATTTCTAGAACCATTTATTTTCTAAAAAACAAAACCGGGACGGTAAAGCTAGACGAAAATGACATTGGTACTGCTGGAACGTCAAAAACATATTGGAAACGGAACTAGCAGAATAAAGTCTCAGAAACACCGCACTACAATGACAAACAATATAGGCATGCATGTTTAGTTAATAAATTTACATCACATGCAACTATATATATTTGTGAATATTCAAAGTTGGAACTTGCTAAATCGAATACTTTATCATGATTGATATAGCATCAACACTAACAACATCCAGGGTTATGGTTATATTTCTTCTAGTTCTGATAGTTTATTGATACTATGATATTTCATTTAAAAAAATATACGACGTTGTTGACTTTTTACATAACGTTAGACCATTCGTCTTATTAAAAAATATATAAGTATCATTTATTTTGTTGTGACTTGTTTTATCATCAAATAAAATATAATGTTAACTTATACTTTTATATATTTATATTAAATTTTTGAATAAGACGAATGATTAAATGTTGTACGAAAAATCAACGACGACATATATTTTAAAAAGGATACAATACGTTTTTTAAAAAATTCCAGATCAAAACACTATACTACTAAAACAGTCGAAAAATAAACTCTACCATATCCGGACAATATGGTTGGTAAAAAACGAGAATATACTCTCTACGGTTAGGAATTTATGTACCCTTTTTTACCCTAAAACAGCAAGAATTACGACGGAGAACATTTCTATTTAAGATCCGTCGGTAAATAATTGAGTATCACTGCATACATGATATAGACATTCTGACAGCTATCATCTTATCACCCGTGGTAGAAGACGGGAACATATCCTATGTTGTGTATATACGTACACACCAACTAACAATTTTTATTAAAAAATTTAGAAAAAATTATACTAATACTTTCAATGGTATTACATCTCTCTGTGAAGTCTCATCTTAAAATTCAGTATATATAAAAAACAAAAAAAGATAAAATTCTGATATATTTATACTTTTAAAAATGTTAAAATTTTGTTTTTTTTCTTCTTATATATAATGAATTTCAAGATGAGATTTCACACATCGATATAATACTATTGAAAATACTTACAAAAAAATTTTTTAGATTTTTAATAAAATTTATTAGTTGGTGTGTACATGTGTACACGAGAAAACTTGTGTGTACATGATATGTTTTTATAGAAGACATCACAAAAGTATTGCTTACCTGTACGTGTTGCTCTCTTTTGCTCACCTTCACGCGGGCGAAGCACTGCGGGGATATTCGAAAGTGATACATGAAACCGATGGGAGAAACTACTACTCTACCAGACGCGAGTTTCATCATGTCCCAATCAATCGGACGGATGGCAATCGTCGTCGACCGATCCGACGGCATAGGGGAGCATCTCGACAATTCGATATATTGCGTTTTCTGAAGTGAAGGTGTGTGTTTGACCGACCGATGGAAAGTTGAGCGCTTTTGCTGCGGCAACGACATACAACATTCGTTACATATTATAAATCGTTTTAACTATTGTTTTGTCAATTTTTTTAAGTTTTAATAATTCTAACAATATTTTTAACATAAAATAAATATATTATTAAATTATATCAATTTTAATGAAACTAATTCGATGTTATACATGTTATTAAATTTTTTTATAAAGTTAATAAGTTTAATTAAAAAATTAAAATGACTTATAGAATTAAAAAAATTAAAACGACTTGCAGTACTATTAAACGGAGCGAGTATTATACAAGGTGATAACACTGGCAGCTTGGAGCAAGCGAGCGTCAAGCGGTTGACCGTGGAGATCGAGCTGGAGCTAGCAGCTTGACAAACCGTGGAAAAGTGTGATTCATCTGGTGATGATCCGGCGGCAGACCGGCACGAATTCTACAGTGTTTGACAGCTGTGTCCTGGGAGGAGCTTGACGTTTGACGCGATTGTGTCTAAGCTAGCAGTCCAAAACAAGATCTCTATCTTTCTTTCACAAGAAGTGTATTTCTAAAATTTAAATTCGTTTTATAAAAATGTATTTTTAAGTACTAATTGTTTGACCAGTCACCTTTCATTTAAATTTAAATTTATTTTATCCCCGACTATCTCCTACTTTTAACCATCTTCTTATTAGATACCTGAATAATTTTTCTTTCTTAATAATATGTTTGCTGTATTATAAATACATTTATAATGAGTCTGAGATATAGTAGTGACTTTATATAACTACTACTGTTTAGCTGTTGAGATCCTACTGCTCCTGTCTAAAAACACAGGTGAACTGCATTAAATGAAAGTAAAGGAATCGTGTTTTAACTATGTTCTAGTTGTTGAGATCTCCGGATCCCAGTCTGTTAATGAAGGAAATCGAGTTTTCTTTCCGAAGATCCTAAGGATCATGAGTCCTTAATGAAGGAGAAGTCATTGAGATCCTACGGACACCAGTACAAGTGAAGGAAATCGTTTTTTTTTTACTATAGAAGACGGCCCATGTGTTGCAATGGAGAAAAACTAAAATTTTATTAAATATTAAATGATTAGGGTTTAATTTTCGTGATAATATGTTGTTCGCATAAATTTTATTGTCCATCATCTCTAACTTTGAAAATTGATTTAGTGAGAATACAGGTGAGATAAAACAATACTAAAAATATATATGAAAGGAGGCTGTGCTAAAGCGTGAATTTCTTTTATTTTTCTGATTTCTTGCTAAATTGATTGGTTAACCTCAACTCTAGGCTACTGAGTGGCTTACATGCATGTTGCACATCCAGTTATGATCATCTTTGAACTCTGTTAGGTGGTGTTTGACTGTGAAACCTTCCTCTTCCATTAAAAAAACGAAACAATTCATTAGCGCATTATTAATTAAGTATTAACTAACAAAACTTAAGACTTAAAAATAGATTAGCATGATATTTTAAAATAACTTTCTTACAATTTTTTTAAAAAAATATACCATTTAGCAATTTGAAAAGCATGCGCGCGAAAAAGAGAGAGTGAAGGTTGGGGAACATGAAGAAACGAACTCACCCTTAAAGTTTTATATGTAGCCATCTCCTCACATATCATGTTCTGCCGTGATAGTAATAATCATAACAAATTCCTCGATAAAAATTGAGTTTACGGCTACTCCCATAGAAAAAAAAAGAAAAAAGAAAGTATCGTAATGTCAATAAAATTAGCATTAAATTAAATTATGTTTATGTGATGTAAAAAGAAGAAAAGAGAAGATCTTTAGATCGATAATCAGTATTGAATGAAAAAAAGCATGCTCGTTGACAGAGCTAGCAAAGTCAATTAATCGCCCATATATGTGGGATTATCTTTTGAGTTGTTTATATTATGATTTTCATGATCAACAACTCGGTAATAACCTTTATCTGCATGCTGTCATCGCTGGCGATAGTTTTGTCGCATAAAAATGCAGTGCAAATGTATCCTCGCGAGATTTTGTGGAGCACGAAGTCTAAATCCTAATCGTGCACCATCTGTATTCCTTTTATTTCTCTTTGTTATACACGTACTAGTAATTGTGCATATGCAACGCACGAAGCCACGTAGAGACAAGTTAAACCAAATATAATGCAAGGCTGCAACTAATATGAATTAAACTTACTGCTACAAGCAGCAGCATTTTTATTATTTCATACATCATATTAATCATGGTAACAAATCTATATAAAATGACAAAATGTAAATAAAAAGCCCGCATTTATGGCAAGCAAAGTTCAGTCACATCGTCCATCGCTAGGAGGTACAACCTTCACGCATGCATCAGGCCACGGTGATAGCACACAACCTGCGCATATAAAAGCAGTTTTATAAGACATTGTGCTAAGGAAATCAATCACAATGCAATCTGTTTTTGTTAATCTCTTCCAGATCAGATGAAATGGTGTTCGATTGATCATAAATAAGCCATATATACGCAAGTAAGGGAGTTGCAGCAAACATGCTAAGGAGATCTGAAAGTTCCATTACTGAATCATAAATCTTACATGGCAAATAGCTGCTTGCCTGCTTGTAAGAATGGAAAGGAGAACCTAATGTACAGGATTTGACTAACTGCAAGTGAACAATTCTTTTTTAAAAAATGTTTCCGATGTCAGCATTATGTAAAATAATATACATAGTTAACTAAAGTAGTCAGAACAATGGAAGATTAATGATGTGAAGACATACTGTCTCCTAGTCATAAAGCATTTTATACATAGGACTATAAGATGATATTCTAATTAAGCAAATGCCACACCAATCAATTCCACCTTTGCTAGAGAGAGAACTTAGAGAAGAATTTTCAGGCATACACCAATTAATTAATACCATCTCCTTGATCACAAATTTCCTGTTGTATCAATCTCCTATATAGCCATGAAGCTTAATTTTAGTTGTTAATTGCTATTGTAAAGTAGAAAACAAAAGACTAAGATTAATCTGGAATTGAAGCTATATATCTCCCCAAGATAGCCAGCATTTATCACGGACGCTCCACCAGATTATGTTGTGAAAATTCATTGCCAAAAAACAGGGGTGCAAAAGTGACACCATCCTACACAAATGGAATCTGAGGTTCACACCTTGCTTAATTATGGATGGAAGTAAAGGACATTTGGCATTTAGGCATGGCGATACATAACCATTAAGCGTGTAGACAACAGTAATACCAGATTTGGTTTAGTTGCAGCTCATGATTACTTATGTATGGGAATAAAACCAAAAAATTGGCAGAGCCATCACTTCCTTCCTACTAATATAATTATTGCCTGGTGCATGCAGTGGCGGCTCCAAGGGGTGGTCCCTATGGGCCTAGGACCATGCCGGATTTTGGTCCAAAAGGCCCTGCATATATATAAAAATGCTGATTTTAGTTTATTTTTAATACATTTTCATTATACTTTGAGCAAATTTTACATATGTATATTGAGTTTGTGATGTTATAAAAATTTAGAGCCTAAAGTAGGCACACCCGACAAAAAATTTCTAGAGCCGCCACTGGGTGCATGGAAGCCTCTAAGCTTTTACCTAGCACCTGTCCATCCAGGAAAAGGATGAGCAGAAATTAACGAAATAAATTCGGGGTCCGTGAAGGTACTCCATGGTGGTAAGAGCTAGCTATGATAAATATTGTCCCTTTATTATGATGGTTCAAATTGTTCATATACATGAATTCTTTGTGCCTTCAAGTGCATGACCAGGATTAATCTGCAAAAGTAGAAGTGATATAAAAAGTTAGGACAATATAATGGACGCAAAAGGCATAGCAGAACAAAAAATGAGAGGAAAGTCTAAAATTGAATGAATCCTCAACAAGAGCAAAAGAAATTATGTAGTACTACATAAAGAACAGATGTACTTTTGTTTTTAATTAGCAGGGTAGAAAATGTGAAACCCTAGGCCCCTCTCCTGATTAAGCTGACAAAAGTATCACATAAGGCATAACCCATATAAGCTAACAAAAGTTTCAGTGAATCACCTCAGCACCAGCTACTATAGATTGGCAGCAAATTAAAAGAAGTGCGTAAGTACCAGAAAGCAAAAATGTATGGTAGTGGGTACTAGGTAGTTTCCCATTCATGTATATTGCCAATTACCGTTCTGCAAATGAAAAAAAAACTGCTTTAAATGCTGAAAAATCAACACACTACGTCGCATATCCAACTTGTGCTCACTGCTGGCATTGTCGATTCACTGCTTGATCACGCTGAAGTAGCACGGGTAGCTCCACAACACGTGCTCGCTGCGGACCCAATGTCCCTGCATCAGGAGCAAATTTTCTTGTTTTAGTTCATGAGAGCTTATCGGGTTTCTCTTCAGTTCATGGCAGCTTTTGAAGTTTCTGAATTCATCATCTTTAGCTCGATCTCACATCAGATGGAGCAAACTGGGGTCTTCAGGTAGCATCATAGGTTGCTTCCCCTCTGCGCCGCCACCGCATTGGAACCATGACAAAGTGTTCAGGTCACCAGTTAGTCCTGGTGGGGATGCATGTTGTTCTGGAACGACTGAATTTGGTAAGGGTATTATTTTGATCAGATTTCTGAACCTGGTCACTGCAGTGCACATCTGAAATTTGAAGCTGAAACTTCTTGCCTGAGAAGCAGAATATTGTAGGCTCATCAGATGCCAATTCTTTGCAAAGTTTTCCTGTAGATATTTATACAAGTTGCAAAAGGAAATTATTTTGAGTAATAGTATATGCACTACTGAAATAATGAGACCAGAGAACTATATGAAATGTCATTAACGCTCCAGATATTATGTAGTGAATCAAGCGACAGGATCAGCCAAAGTTAATTAGAAGGTTAACAAATAGTATATACCTTTATGGCCAATATATTCTCAACCTTCTTGGAATTGCTCCAATAACTGAAGAACAACATGCAACATTGTTATACTTGTCCACTAATCCCCTTTTCTACCTATTATCAGTGAGAATCTACAATGATTTTTGACATCAATGCGATATATATGTCTAAAGAAGGGGCCCTTTTAAGATCATATGCCACTAAACCACTATTGATTTCATCACTAAATGGAAATAGTTAGACATATATGCATACTTATTACATTTTTATCCAAGGAGATTAGATAATTAATTTGTGGCATTGCTCAAGTTATTAGAAAGGAAGTATTTACTTGAGACGCTTTCAGACATCGGCCATTTGAAATTGCAAAGCACCAAGGTGACTTGATAATTCCTGCTAAACAATCGACTGAATCAACATCTGAATATCAGAGAAAAGAATCAGTAATATTGGCAGTCTGAGCCATACAATATGTTGAGATGTACCTCGACAGTCTGAACCATACAACATATTCAAAAGCATTGTAGAGCGAGAATCTTTCTTTGCAATAGACATTGTGTTGTCGTATATTCTTATTCCATGATTATAATAGAAGTTGGAGAACTTACCCTGAGCCTATAGCAGTCCGGAATATTGACATCATAATCTAGCTTCTTGAATGTCTTCTTCAGGACCTTAGGAAGAACAAAAGGAAATTGGTCTGCTGTATGTCAATCTTAATGTGCTAGGCAAAAGAAAAATGCCCTTGACAAATATGTTACTCCGACTTCATGTTCAGCGAAACAAAGAATGGCTATCCTATCAACTAAATATTGCATATCAATGAATCAGGAGCCCTAAAAGCTAAATAATGAGCTTATTGACATATTTCAGAACAGATGCCAAAATTGCATGGGCGGAGACACACTGACACAACCGCCGGATGAATAGGAGATTGCGTCAGCCACACTAAGGTTGTAGTCAGATCGAGGCCTCGTGCTCTCAGCTGTGTCCGTCGTAGGCATTGTGCGCTCCTCCTCCCGATTGGATCTTGTCCTCATTGCTGCTCTGCTCAAGCCGTGCATTGGTAGGCGCTAGAGCTAGGATTCTTTTCACCGATTAACCACTGAAAATTGAGAACAAAAGATCCGAAGGAAGGAGGTTGAGGCCACCGAATATTGAGAAAAGATTCAAAGAAGAGAGGTTCAGAGTTTGAGGCAATACCAAAGTAATTTGACGGCGAATCTTGCGTTGATCGAGACAATCCATTCAAGTAAGACGAGATGGCGGAGAGGACCGCCCTAGTGGCAGAACAGAGGATGGCACGCGGCCGGCAGGACCGGCGACCAGGGCACCCGGTGGAGCTTTGAGATGTGACCGGAGCTTGCCTTGCCTCTTGCAACGGAGGACCACCAGGGGGCGCGGCGGGGTGGCGATGCCAGCGGAAAAGAGGACAGCGGCGGAGACGGATGCACACGGCGAGGAGGAGTGGCTGTTCGAGTGGGGAGGGCCATCGGCGGGGGCGCGGTGGAGTGGAGCACGGTTGGGAGGAATTTTGGGGAGGTAGACATGGAGTCAGGGACACGGCGCGAGTGAGGTTGCCGTGATAGGATTTTGGAGCCGGGACGCAGGTAAGGCGAGGAGGACCGGCGGCCGGGCCGCGCGTTGAGGACGGGGGCGGTGCAGATGAGGCAAGGAGGATTGGCGGCCGAGGCATCGCTGGTAAGGTGAGGAAGACCGACGCTCGGCAAGGATGGCGGTGCGATGCAGGCGAGTGGGAGGAGAAAATTGCTATTCTATGACTCCAATCACGTGGTTTCGCTATTCTATGACTTTTAACGTTGGCTTCGCTAAAATATGACTTAAAACGTTGTGGTTTCGTAATACATATGATTTTGATTTATTTAATCCCTTTTTATCTAAATACTTGTATTAGTTCCTAAAATGACCTTTTTACCCTTTATTCTTTACACCGTGACGTTCCTTGGCTGTCCGTGGCCTTTGGCTTGGCCATGCC
Organism: Oryza officinalis; assembly: GCA_008326285.1. Classification (NCBI taxonomy): domain Eukaryota; kingdom Viridiplantae; phylum Streptophyta; class Magnoliopsida; order Poales; family Poaceae; genus Oryza; species Oryza officinalis. The sequence goes on from BDMV01000005.1 coordinate 32,838,715, forward strand.
TGGGCTGGTCTGTGGGCTTGGCTTGGCTGCTGGCTGTAGCCATGCCTTGGCTGGTCTGCTGCCTAGGCTGCTGGCCGTGGCCATGGTTAGCTGGCTGGAGCGTGGCCATGGCTGGCTGGCCATGGCGATAGGTGGCATGGGCTTGCTGACCGACATGTACAACTATCAACAAATTGTTTCATATACACAATTACAAGTAATATATATAACAGTAAGAATTTAGCATAAACGCGTTCATCTCATAAAATTATGTCTATAGCATAAACAAGTTCATCTCAGAAGACCATAATATAGTTCCAAACGCGATCAAAGTCATACGAAATAAATCATGAGTTTACATGTCATCACAACTAAACAATTCATCATCCAATATTTAGCTTCCTCTTTGGAGTCATCTTTTTTTGCAGGCACCGGGGTAGGCATCCTCACGAGGCTAGTGTTCTCGGTTTGTGAAGATGTGCCCTCTCCTAATAACATCGCTAGCTTGCTGCACATAATTATGATCGGCAATTAGTGTATAGTAAAGAGATGTGTTAATGTGTACAGTAAAGAGATGCGTTAATGTGTACAGTAAAGAGATGTGTTAATACTCTTACCTTCTTGTGATCCTTCCTGGACTATCCCTTAGGATCTCTTCTCTAGTCGACCGCCGTGGAGTGCTAGGTTCTGGAGGTGCTTTTGTAACATTCTTCCTAGGTAGCCTACGCTTCCTACATGTGATGAAATAAATTAATATTGACATTTTCATTCATGTTTGTTGATGAAGAAAATTAGTCTTACCTCTTTTTTGCGGTCCCATTGAGTGGGCACTTGGCACTAGCTTGCCTGTGACTTTTTTCTCCACATTTTTTGCAAGTCATAGGCCCTCTGATCATCTTCTTACCTTTTGAATTTGTTGGAGCAATATCATTGTCACATCCCGCTGCACCTTCACCCTCATTGGTAAATTTACCATCTTTGGAACCTTTCTTCTTGTGTCCACCTTCCATCCATCCCTTCATTCTTAGTTTCCTCATTCTTCCAGCAGATAATTTTGCAAGAGGTGCACCAACTAAAAACGGTAGGTCCACTTGTGGCCATTGTGTTTTATCTGTCATCGGCTCAATCTCTCTTCCATAAGCAACCCTAAATCTATTCACCGAGTAGTAATCATGCACAAATTGTTCCACGTCAATTCCCCTTTGGCAGGTTACATATGCCAACACATGATGACATGGCTTACCAGTGTGTTGCCATTCAAGGCAAGTACATGTCCTCTGGTGTAACTTGATAATATGCCTCACAGAAACGCTGCTATGGTCCCACACCTCTGCACTCCAATTAGAACACGGTACAATTTGCAAGTGACCCAAGCCTCTAGTGTTTGCTCTTAGCTGAACCATAACAGCTGGGAGTATCCTACCTTCAGGTAGCATGTATGCAATGATTATTCTCTTATTCCACAGTACCATTATCATTTCTCTGATCTTATCAGCAAGGTCAGCAACAGGTAAGTCCTTATAGTCTCTAATCCAGTTATTAAATGACTCGGCAATATTACTAGTTATGTAGTCACACTTAATTTCTGGATTGGAACCACACCTATACCAAAGAAACTTATGATTGTCATGTAACCATTGCACTGCTTGTGATGATTCACTTACCATTTTTGCTAAATTGTCATAGAAGATCTCCTCTGTGTAAGCCCGAGCAGCAGGATATATCTGGCCAAATCCTCTAAATCTCTTCTAGAAGTTTTTCACAAGATGGTAAAAGCATTCCCTTTGTTCTGCATTTGGGAATACATTCTGCACTGCATTCTCTAAGCCCTTGCAAGCATCAGAACAAATAGCAAGGAGTGGAGGATCACCTATTGCTTTCTTTAATTGTTCCATGAACCAAGTCCAGTTGTCTGTTGTTTCAGAAGCTATGAAGCCATAAGCAACTGGATACATCCAATTGTGGCCATCAACTCCAACAGTTGCAGCCAAGTGACCATTCCACCTTCCATTAAGTGTCGTTGCATCTATGCTCAAATGAGGCCTACAACCTTCCAAGAAACCATCAATGCATGGTTTAAGAGCACAGAAAAAACGGTGGAAATATACCTGACCATCCACCTCTAGCACATCAATCTCAACGACACTTCCGGGGCTCCGCTTCATCACCTCGGCCTTCCACCTAAACAACAGCTCAAAGCTATCTGACCATTTGCCATAAATCACATCAAGAGCTCTTTCTTTACCCCGCCATACAGTATCATATGCAATGTCACACTTGTGATCTTTCTCCAACCTCTTTTTTAGATCCTTAGCACGAATAGTTGGTTCAACTCTAAGGATCGGGATAGCTTTGCAAGCTACCCACCTGCAATTTGGAGTTGTAGTTCTCATCCTCATGCTAGACACACATTCATGTTTGTCTTTTAAAACGGTTACCTGCAACAAAAATGATATTAATGTACATAACAAGATGAATGAATGAATGAATGGAATAATAAAAACATTATTCACCTCCATAGTTGCGCTGCCTTGCAGTTTCCTGCCATTTATCTTCCAAGGGCAAGGATGGTCATCATCACCGGACTTGCAATAAGCCCTATATATCTTCTTACCTGACTTCTCCACTCCTAAATGGAACTCCTTATTGATGGCAAATTGCCGAACTGCCAGCTTGAACTCCTCCATTGTAGGGTACATTGTCCCTACCTTCATTGATGGGTTGTTCTTATCATATGTGATGACTATCTCACCTGGTACATCATCGTTAGTAGGAATGGCAGCACCATCAATATCTTGCCCAAGCTCATTACCTTTCTCTTGTTCATCCATTCGGCGATCAAAACCTTGTCTATGTATATTTGTTGTGCCCTCATCTGCCAAGCCTAAAAGCTCACACATCTGACTCTCGCTAATTAATTCAATTCGACCTTCATCATCATGAGTTTCCACGATTTGTAATGTTGACCAATCAACTTTTTCCATATTTTCTAATTCATTTACTTGAGACCTATAAAATATGACAGATCATAGGACGAGGTTATACCAAAGCTTAAATTGATAACAAGAAAAGGTATATTTTAAAAGTTGCATATAGAATATAGACTTTGAACATAAAAGGAGATACGTAGCTTGTCTACAGACTTCTTGGACTAACTATTCATTCTACTTTGTAAAAATTATACCTAGACAAAAAAATACTAGTAAAAAATACACTACAGTACTAGAAATCGCATATCAGTACTAGTAAAAAATACACTACTGTACTAGTAAAAATACAAGTACGAGGAGAGAAAAATTCACTACTGTATCGATAAAAAATGAATAGTCATTATGGCTAGGGCTAGAGCACTGGACGTTACCTTTGCACATCAACCACGGGAAGGTTGTACTCTATTGCCGAGTGACGAACAGTGGGCACCAATGATCTCGCTAGGGCTAGGGCACTGGTCATGGCTGCCAGCTGTGACAGGCAATCGGCTGCCTTGGCCTGGGCTGCGACGCCACCAGAGCTCGTGTCCAGTCCTCCAGGAGCCGTGGGCAGGCCACTAGCCGCCGCAGGCAGTACTCCAGGGGCCGCCGTGGTCTGGGCAGCATGCCCTGACGCGTCTAGGGGTAGGGCTTGGGCACCTGAAGCCTCGCCTTCAGTCCTCTCGGCGTCCATGGTGATGGGCCCTGCGTGACCACCTCCAGGCTGAGGCTCTTCCACATCCATGACGGGCGGCAGCGTGGGGAAGCGTGGAGGGGTGGCGGCCGGTGGCATGGGGAGGCGTGGAGGGAAAGAGGGAACAAGGAAATTCACGATTCTGTGTTTGTACGAGACAAGAGGAACAGGCTGGGAGATGGATCAATGACTAACAGAAGGGTAGGATGGTCAATACGAAAAAATACAAGTATTTAGGACTCCAAATATGATTAAAAGTAATAAAATCATATGTATTACGAAACCACAACGTTTCGAGTCATATTTTAACGAAGCCAACGTTAGAAGTCATAAAATAGCAAAACCACACGATCGGAGTAATAGAATAGCAATTTTCTCGAGTAGGAGGGCACGGGGATCGAGGGGCGGTATCAAAGGGGAGGGAGCGGAATTCAGGTGGCAAAGTCGCGGGCATCAAAGGTATAGACAGCCAGGTGGGCCGGCCAGGCTGGCACGGCCCACAACACAACTGGGCACGGCCCGTTACGGCCCATGTCCTGTAGCGGGCCATGCCGAGCCGGCCCGCGTGCCGCGTGTGTGGCCTAGGCACGGCCCACCACGCTGCCGTGCCGTGCCGGGCCGGCACGGGCATGACTCAGCACGTGGGCCGGCGGGGGCACGTGGGCCGGCCGCAACCCAGGAGGAAAATAGAGAAAAAAAAAGGAAAAAAAGGAAAATATGGAAAAATAGGAAAAAAATAAAAATATATGAAAAAGCAGTGAGGAAAATAGGGAAAAAATTAAGAAAAAGGGAAAATAAAAAATATGATTATAATTTATAAAAAATAGGAAATTAGGGAAATAAATATAAAAAAGATGATTATAAAAAATAGGAAAAAGATAAATAAATATAAAGAATATGAGAAAAATGGAATAATGATATTTATTAATTTTGATATTACATGGCTGCCTCGTTAAAAACTTTGTCATGTAAAAACTCATATTTGAGAAAACCATGACAAAAAAAGAGTATAGCCTATAGGTCGAAAACTATTTAAAAAACTAGCTAATCTTGTGCATCTTTATCGATGTAGAGATTTTCGAACTGAGCAACTAATTCCAAGTTCTCTGCGGAGTGTTGGGCACATTCATTAGCTAGCTCCCAGTCTTTGACGATGAGCAGCATTTCCACCATATCGCTGCTTAGATTTCTTCGTCGGTCCTCAATAATTCTTCCACATGTACTGAAGGCCGATTCAGAGGATACGGTAGAAACGGGCACCATGAACACATCCCGTGCTAGTTTTGAGAGCACGGGATATTGGGTCTTGTGATCATTCCACCATCCAAGGACGTTGAGATCTTCAGTGCTGATACAGTCACTATCTAAGTAGGAGGACAATTCTTGGGTGCCTTGAAAAGTACCAGTTGTTCATGCAGCGGAACTCCCAGCAAGAGTGGAAGAGGAACTACCACCCCAAATCCGTCCCCATTGTATTTTCTTCTTACCAGCGACAGGGACAGGTGGGGGTCTTTGTAGGCGAAGTCTCTGAAACTTATTCTCATACTTGGCAAATGTCTCGTATAATTTAGTTTTAACATCAGAATAATAGTTAGTATAATCTATGTTCATTATCTCTCCAAGAATATTCAACATATTAACCAATCCCCGTAATTTACCCCTAGGATCAAGAATAAATGCAAAAGCATACAGTACAGGGATTTCCTTCCAATATTTAAGATATTTTTGTTTCATATGAAAGACTGCAGCAGATAGTAGGTGGTCATTCTCATTTTCTCGTAATAAAGTAGTAATTTCAAGGATTTTGTGCAACATTAAATTAGCAGTTGGATAATAAACTCCAGATAAAGCAACAGTGGCATCGTAAAATATCTCAAGAAATGCAGCAAACTTTTCTACTACATACCAAGTTAGTTCGGACATTATTAGTTGCCCATCACTGTTCATAGCATTATTAGACTGTAAAAAACGGTTAGTAAATCCTTATAAGGTAACACATGCCTCAACATTAGGTAGGTGGTATTCCATCGATGATCTGCATTCGTGCGGAACTTATGGGGCTTCATACCCGATGCATCACAAAATCTTTTTCATTTTGCAACCCGTAGGTTTGAGGCAAATAACCATGAGATTGCCTCACGCACAGAATCAATATGTGTAGATACCCTCTTAAAACCAGTTTTAACTATAAGATTAATGATATGACATGCACAACGTTGATGTAAAAGAAATGATTGACCATAGACAGAGAATACGGGTTGTAGAATTTCCATGGCCCTAGAGTTAGCAGCTGCATTATCTAGTGTTATAGCGAAAATTTTATTTGTAAGGTCAAACTCTTGAACAACCATGGAAATTCTTTCCGCAATATTATCAGCGATATGTGCAACATCTATTAATTTTAAAGCAATAATTCTTTTCTGAATTTCCCAATTATTATCAACAAAGTGAGCAACTACACTTATGTAGTCTTCCTTGGCTTTACCACTCCAAATATCAGATGTGATACTAACAGAAAATGTGCAAGTGTTAAATAATTCATTCAGTGTATCACGACCTTGTTTATAGAACTTTCTTAAATCACAGGTCGTGGTTTGAGAACTAACAGATTTAAACCTACGGTTATGAGCAGTTTGAATATATTTTTCAAATGCAGTTGACTCACCAAAGTTCAGGAGTAAATCTTGTCTAGCAATTAATCGAGTAAGAGATTCTCGTGCAACCTGAGGATCGTACTCCCATGAACGTACCGTACCGTCAGGATTCAATATCAGCTGTTGTTGTCGCAGTTGGATGCCTTGCTTCTTTGCACACGACACCGCATGCCGACCCAAATGTCCTGTTCCACTTGAAGATTTTTCAGATAATTTAGTTCTGCATATTTTACATCTAGCCCACGTTACCTCTTTGCCGTCAGGGTCGATCTCCTTGATCTCATCAAAATTTTGCCATACGGTGAAAGTTATCGATCTCTTCGAGGACGTGGCCGTTGATGCACTCGCGGCCATAGTTCCTGATCCTTCTGAAGCCACCTGTGTGGTCACAGGCTCTTCCGGCATCGGTGCAGAGCTGCTGCCACCTTGCTCCATGTCGAAATTTGGGTCGTACTCGCTCATGTCGAACATCGGGTAATTCGGATCGTCCATGCTGAAATTTCAAAAATAACATATACGTAAATAATAATAACAATAATAATAATAATAACAACAACAACAGCAGCAATAATAATAATAATAATAATAATTTCTTACCTCCTTCAACTCTTTGTTTGCAGCTTACAAATAGGAATATATGTCTTCCTCGAGTTATTTTTATTTTTGGCAAAATTTAGAGAAATTTTGCCAAAAATTTGGAATACCGTAAAGCCTTGACCTACAACACACAAAATACCACAAGAGAGCACAAGATGGAATGTTTGGGTGAGCCAGAATGTTTGGGTTGGCTACCCTATTTATAGGAAAAAAAATTTCGTATTTTTTTCGACCTCCAACGGCTATTTTTAAATTTTAGCCGTTGAAGTAGCCGTTGCGGGGTAACTGTTGCAAAATTCCAACTGAGCAACCAACCACAGCACGCCACGTGCCCCGGTCACCGCCCCCCCCCCCCCCCCGCGCGCCCACGAGCTGACACGTGCCCCCCCCGCGTGCGCGTTCAAATTCCCCTCCCCCCGCGCACAAGGCCGGCTACAGTAGTGGGCCGTGCCGGGCCGGCCCGCTACAGCAGCCGTGCCGTGCCGTGCCGACACGTCGGGCCGCGGTGTCGGCCCAGGCACGGCCGGCCTCCACAGGCCATGCCGTGCCTGGGTCGGCTACAGTACCGGCGTGCCGGGCCAACCCACGTGCCCCCGGCCCATTTGAAGGTGTATGGTCAAAGGGAGTGGAAATTGGGCGAAGGAGAGGATTGGTGATTTCACCGTGGCATTGCAAGACAGAGATGCTCACATCCATTTACAACCGTTGGATGAAAATGTTGGATGTCTTAGAAAAAATATGGAGATGTTTTGTGTACGTTTTGTTGGGTGCACCTAACAAAAGTGTAACTGCTGTTTTTTTTATATTATTATAGATTATAGATTATAGATATGCTTAGGCGTCGTGTAGAGACCATATCAAATTAGATTGATGTCAAGATAAATCGGATGGATGTCTGCACGAAGCGAGACAACAGACAAAAATTCTTACGGAAGTCTTACGTATATGCTTAGAAATCATGTAGAGACCATATCAGATTAGATTAGTGTCAAGATAAATTGGATGGACGTCTGCACGAAGCGAGACGACGAACGAAAATTCTTAAGGAAGTCTTATATTTTTTATAGTAGGTATAAATTTTTCATGAAGTTTTGAGAACCCATGAAGGGTGGCTGATCCCGCGTGATCACCCATACACGATCGCGGCGGTGTTCCTCGGCTCCATGTCCCCTGACTCCCACGCTCGCGCATGTCACACTCCTATCGCACATGGGCAATCCTAGATTGATTTAGAAAATAAGTTTAAAATAACAAAAATACAAATAAAAGAAAAATATTTGTGTCATAACTTCCTTAAATTAAGATTGTGCTTAAAATTCTAAAGTTATTGAACATGCAATGCCTTTGTAAAACCATCTACAACTTAATCACCAATCCAAAGTCCATTTTCAAAAGCTTTCTAAATACCCTCTCTCAAACAAAATGATAATCTACTTCGATATGCTTTGTCCCGGCATATACCTTGCGCATTTAAATATATGTGTGGAATCTTTTAATATAGCAACATTCTGTATATAATATTTGATTCCAAATCCAAATCCAAATTTGAATTGGGCACACAAACGTTCAATGTATAAATTTTGGGTGTATAAAATTTAGATGTATAAACTTTTGGTATACAAACTTTAGGTGTATAAAGTTTATGTGTATAAACTCTAGGCGTATTAATTTAAAAAACAAAGTTACACGGTGCAAAAACAGAGAGGAAAAAATCATTTTCTTTTCGAATCGCCAAAAAAAGATAGTGGGTAAGAGAGAGACGGAGGGGAATAGCAAAAATTAAACTGTTCAAAATGCAACGAACTCATTGGACTACCACATAAATGTCACGTAGTTAAAATCCACCATGGTTTAGACCGAGATGAGTATTTTGAACGGCATTAACACTTAAAAGTGATGGTCAAATATTCGATATTGGAATTAAGGTATGTTTTCAGATAAACGTGCGCGGTAAATACAAATGCACAGAGAACTAGATTAACATCTATACCTATTATAAATATTCGTAACTTTCCGTTTGTCACTTTTTTTCGTCCATTAGGGAGGCAAATTAGACTTTCAGATTCTTGTTGGGCCAAACGTTCGCTTGCGGGCTGAGGCGAAGGAGAGAAGGGAGGAAAGTGGGCCGGCAAGGAAAGTTAATTAGACTTTCGGTTACTTGCTGGGACGAATCTGGCCCAAAGAGAAAGGAGGATTTTTATTTAGAGGAGAAAAGTGAGCCGGCAGGGGACATCAATTAGACTTTCGGCTGCTTGCTGGGCCGAACCTGGCCCAAATAGAAATGAAGGTTTTTATTTAGATTTTTATTTAAATAAATATTGAAAAGGTATTTGTATTATTAAAATTAGCAATTGACATCTGAAAATTCCAGGAAAATTTTATAGAGTGTAATTAATCATGGATAATTTAACAAAAATTAAATCCAGCCATGTAATTTTATTTCTCATACTTATTTTACTTTACTTGTAAATTAATTTAATTCTACACCTACCTACTTAGAAATACCCAAGTATTTCAAAAAATTTATATTTTTATTAATTACATAATGTAAATATTTATTAACTTTTTCTTAATTTTTCGTTTTTTCTTCCCGTTATAACGCACGGGCAGTTTTTCTAGTCAATCTAAATAAGAGAACAAAACTTACAAAAAGTTTTAGAGTCTGCAGACAAAGGGATACGCGTGCCTGTAGTCTTTTAATTCTATACACTGAGAAAATTTAATAATGTTAAGACGATATGAAATTAATCAAGCGACAGTTTGGCCGAGTGGTCTAAGGCGCCAGATTTAGGCTCTGGTCCGAAAGGGCGTGGGTTCAAATCCCACAGCTGTCAATTTCTTTTTCCTTCAGTGTTATATTTTGTACGAATTTTAACTTGGCCCTTAATAAGACTTCTTTTTTTTTTTCCTCCAGTGTTATATTTTGTACTAGTCACAAGGCCAGGGCTACTACTGGGCTAGCGATACCAACACAAGTTCGTTATCCAAATGCTACCCAATTGTACGCCAATCTCATGCACAGATTTTCCGCACGAAAACTTCGCCCAGGATGATTCAAGCAAATGCACACAAAACCCGCGACGAGGAATCAAGCAAATGCTCCATCAAGACCTTCCGCGCCCGCACCGGCATCAATTGCTCGCCTTTTCCGCGCATTCGCTCGCACGCCTCCTCTATAAACGCGATCCTACGAGCCGTGCACCGCGTGATCACCAGCTTCTACGCGCGTACAGTGCCATTATATTCTTACGATTGCTTCAGCTCGAGCTAGCTAACAATTCCATTATATTCTCGAAGTGAAGCGAAGCTCCGATCCGGTCCATGGCCTTGTCGATGTCGAGGGCTCACTTGCTCTTCTTGTGCTCGTTGATGCTGGCGGCGGCGGCCGGGGCTTTCGCCGTGCCGGCGGCCGAAGTGGAGTACTGGACGCGTCAGCTCAGGCACCACCACGGTGTGTCAACGCCCAAGCTATGCCGTCCCGGCGGGCCCGTCCCGGCGCCGTCCTCGTCGTCTGCCGGAGCAATAACGATCCCCGGCCGGGCGGCGCCGGACGCCACCGCGCCTGCCCCGTCGCCTGAGGCGGACGGCAAGAGTAGTGGTGCTGCAGCTGCGCTGCCGTTGATCACCTGGCCCGCCGTGCTCGCCGGTGCCGCCGGCGTGGCTACGACGTTGATTCTCTGAGCGTCTGAACGCGCGCCATTGATCACCTCGAATGTTCGAGGACAACGTACTTAGCAAATTATCAGGAACTAAGCATAGGAAATTACCGTACTGTCTGGTCTGTGCTGCGTGTTCGGAGTAGTTGCCTTCCAAATCTTTTATTTGGCGAGTTCTAATTTCTCTTCCCCTTTTGCTATGGTTCGCCAAAAGAAGCAAAGATTATATATATGAGATGTTCTCGTTGTGTTTTGAATGGTTGTCATGTTTTATTAATCTTCTGTGGACAATTCCCGGGGCACTTTGTTGCACTTGCACATTGTCATCTAGCTTGACAATGTCGAGGCGAAAAAACCATATGAACTCTACATATAGCATGAGTTGATCCATGCCGATCATCATTGCTTCCAAAAGAAAATATTAGCCTTTGATCCTTTGATCTCAACCATCCATTTGTCATATGCATTTACAACTCACTAAGTATAGTTATTGCTACAAAGTTCTATGTGCATTAAACTATAACTAAAAAATTAATAGTCATTGGATACCTCATGTTTATGTTTGATACATAAGCATCCAAGTGGTATGTAGAATTGTAATTCCACGTCAACTACTATAAAACAAATATTATCTATTTAGATATTATGAGTACATGATTTACATATTTTTTTTAGTTTTCTTTGAAGTATTTCTGAATTCATAACCAAAAGCTTGACATGCATTAAACCACATCATCTATAAAGTATTATCCTTTGGATCCCTCTCATGCTTTAATCTCAACCATCTAAATTTCATGTACATTAAACCATGACACAAAGAAAACTAATAGCCATTGAATACCTTTCATGTTTGATACATAAGCATCTAAGTGTCATGTAAAATTACAATTCCACATTAACTACTATATAACAAATATTGTCTATGATCTAGATATTGGCTATATCTATATGAAGGAATGCGGCAACAGACTTTCTGTCTCGATGATGTCTGTTGCCGCATGCCTGATGCTCTCACGAAAGGATACAAACCCTTTACCAGTTGTAAACCCTGAACCGTCGACATCTTGCTCTTCAATAAGATACCTCTCAAACAATGCTGAATCTTCTCGTCCTCCATGGATAAATGTCAGCTTTGGTGTTATACACCTGCCCTGCTTCAACTCATTAATCATGGTTCTCAAAAGACCTACATGATATGTAAAGTTAGGAAACAAATAAGCAGATGAAGCAATCAAGTGAAAAAAAACAATGCATACCATGCAAACAGTGAAATGGTGTACTTACAGTCATGTGGTGGAGGAAAAGTAAGTGAAGGATCAGCAGACGGTGAATAGTAAACAATAAGGTTCGTAAATGCATCCAGAAGAAATATTGGGCTCTCACTCATGATTAGAGCAGCCCGGCTCAACGTATGCCGAGGGAATGCTTGCTTGTCGGGTGACGAATATGAAACTAAAACTGGGTATATAGCTTTGGCTAGAGATGATGGCTCTAGGGCACTGTAATAACGGAAAGGAGTTTCAATAAAAATTGTTGAAAGAAACTTGTACACTTGGAAATAGAAAAATAGCTTCAATTTGCAATAATGCAAATATTCTACAACGTCATTCTTTTAGATGCTTTTTAATGAACAGTGTACAAAAGCCCTAAATTTAGATTTCGATTTCCCACCTGAAAAGGCATTGCAAATATATCCTGTAATCTGGGTGAATGCCTTCTTCATGCAACTGAAGAAGAGGGTTCCTTAACAATGCAAACACAAACTGAGGTAACATTTGCAGCTGTGGGCACTGTAAGAAGTCAACATCAACATGTGATTCTGGAATTCGTGCATCAGATCTCAATGCCTGATTATACCGAGCTATAAGGAGAGCCAGCCAATCATGTACCAAACTTCTGCCCTCTTTAACTCCTTTATCCAATGAAACTAAAATAACCTGATGCCAACATTCCAGAATAGACATAAGTTAGGAGGGAAAAAATAGTAAAAGTAGAAATCAAAGTTAATTTAGGGCAAGAAAGAAAAGTGATATTTCTCACAGGTGTTGTTAGTTAAAAGGCGTAACATGGAACTCCAAGAAAAACTTGGATAATCATTCAACAAATTTGTTTTACAGAAAAAGGTACAAAAAACGTCCTCTCAATGATTTTCATACAGAATTCAATCTACAGAGGAATCTTCCTTAAATAGAACCTTCACCAATTGAAATCCATAGCACACTATTTTAATGGTCTTGAGTTCACTACATTTCTAATCCTGACAACATATCATGCAACAGAGTAACCCCAATGAACCATAAGGATTTTTCTTCTCAAACTGCCGAACATCTTGAAATGAAGTGGTATGATTTCAAGAAAACTGAACATGGTTACCTTATGTACTAGAATATGTAGGAGAGTCTCTGGATCAACACTGTCATAGATTTCATTGATATTTTTAGCTGGTCGATACTGCAATGTCCTTATTCTCAACCGCCTCTTTAGACGAAACATGTTACTGTAGGACATGACATTATAATTAATCAACTTGAAAATTAGACGTATCACTTGACCAAAAGCATAGCAACAAAGATGAAACTGAAGAAGGAACAAATGAAGCTATGTAACATTACTATACTCATGTATTATTAATCGTTGTAAGCACAGGAACTGGTAGTGGCAAAACAGAAATATTAAATGTTAATAGCACAAGAGGCTTGGCATGTTCAGCCAGAAAAGAGGCTAATTAATAAGGCATGGAACAGACTAACTTAGCAGTAAACTAAGGAATGCCAAAATCCTGCATACCTTGTAGATGATTGTGTTTCATTCTCTGATGTATGCTTGACAGGTTCAATAACACTATACTGAAATGCAATTTGTACAACAGCAGGATCTGTGTGCCTGTGAAAAATGTAAAAACATATTATCTGATCACTGATGACAAGTATCACATATGTCTTCATTAAATTGGTAGGATCAAGCAAGAAGAAAGTTCCTTCGTATAGTAAAGTTAAACCAACATGTATATATTTTTTTTTGTTACAGAACATAAGTTCCCTCCTACACTCTAGATGATTATGTGAAGAAAACAATTTATCCCTTTGCGTTGGTTTCTCTTTCATGTCATCATATTGTTTTGGCTTTTTATTACATTTGATCTTAGTCCAAATGAAAAATATTTGGAAAGCATGTTATGATGGATTGCTGGTTACAAACTGAAATTTTCTTTTTCATACTTGTTTTTTTTTATCGCGTGGTAGCAAGAGCTTTACGAGTCACTGAATCAGATATTGCAACGTAGAATATAAGCGAAACTTTTATGTTGATACCGGGGCTGTGGATTAGTGATAGAACACATGGTCATGTCAACACGGTGGCTTCAGCTTGTTTGTGGGATGCTTTATATTTTGGAAGATGCTTATGGACTGGAATGCAGATCAGGTTAGTAGAGGTGGCTAAGATCTGCCCAGCTTTCGGTGTGCTTGGGCTCGAGCAGTTCATCAGGAGCCTAGTGTGGATGACGAGAAAACAGATTCCAATGGAAGGATCATTTTCCCTTTTCCTGATTGCTTGTATGGCAGTGGCACAATCAAGCTTCTTTCCAACTGCACTGATGTCCTACCATGGTTGTGTCTTGTGACACAACAAATGGATCAGCATCAATCCCTTGGACAGCAGCAGATGGCATGCAGCCAGGAGGCAGATAGACCATGAAGAATGAGGCATGCAGCATTAGGTTGCTGACTCTATCGAGGCAGAAAGTTGGACAGATCCATGGTTGAGAGTGAAATATATACTGAGAAAAAAAATCATACCTGGAAAAGCCCTCCGGATGTGAAAAGTTAAAGTCATATGCATAAGTAGCAAATGAATCGCAGCATATGATATGTTGCACATGTTCATATTGAGGATCAGGGAAGAAATGGCCATACTGTAAAAAGGACAGATGCATTAGATATTGACTTGACAGTACATCAGAGTTATCAAACATAAATAGCTTGAATTCTTACAGAATTGCCAGGTTCAAAATCTGAAGATGTTCTCAACCTTAGAACACAACCAAATGCATAGGGTCTACTCAACAAGCGATATCTGTTAGAGGAAAAGGCAAACCAAGGGGCAAAGGCCATTCACATGGATCAGAAAATTTGGAAGATGGAATTTGAATTTAAGTGCAGAAAAAAAAAGAAGACAAACAAATGATCTAGCTCACATGTCCTGGGGAAGTGTTGAATCGTCTGCATTTGTATACAGAAATAATGAGCCACCACTTTCAATACTTAAAAACTTCAACGAAGCCAAATCAGTGTATTCGTCGGTTATAGCAAATATGTCTACACATACTCCTGCTTGAACGGCGACAGCTGCCTGTTCCAAATTTTCAATAAGGTTGAGATATGACAAACATGTTCAGCCAAAAATGTAACTTCTTTCCCTCCAGAATCAGTCGGAGCTTACCAGGTCTTTATAAAATGGTATCTGTTCAGGAAGTAATGCAAGGTCAGGGTCTTCCCCTTTGCTAGCATATTGTTCACCGTATCTCCTAGTGTCTAGTTGACCATCTCCATAATCAGGAGCACCAGACAGAAAAGCAAATACCCTAGCTGTTTGATTTTTTTAAAAAAAAAATGTAAGTTATTAGGCTAAAAAGATTGAATAAAAATATCAGCAAGTACATCATCTTATCTTAGAAAAGTAATGCATGACTGACAAGACTCATTTAAAAAAATTGCACATTGGGAATATATGTTACCCTACCCAAAGCAAAAGTAGTTCCATACTCTGAACTTAGGTAGTCAGTTAGAGCAGACATGGCTGTTCCAAAACCTCGGCCACCAAGCAAAACAGTATCAGGTTCCTGCCCAGAAGCAGCACCTCGCTCCCATGAAGATGTAGGTCGCAATGTATCAAGGGCAGCAGCAATTCGATCTTTGCATGTGTCGATCTGCTCATAAATTTATCTTGTCATTATTACATGTTCAAAATGACTAAGCAAACTGTAACACTTCTTATAATATCATAACGTACAGGGGCCAAAAAAGAAAGTAGGGGCATGGCATCTTCAAGGGCAACAGGCAGCCCATCTTCTTCTGTGTCTGGAGGGATGAAAACATTTTTTACAACTGGAATTGGACCTTGTACATCATACAGTCCAATCTTGTGACTGAACGTCATAAGCCCAAACAGGGAGCCTGGAATCAGAGCTGTTGCACAGAGAAAAAGCCAACTGAGGAGCAACATAAATTATACTCACTCACAATTCACAGTTCAAGCAACCAAAAATTCAGTAAGTTTCAAGTGTTTGAAACAGTAACCTTCTAGTGCTGCCAGAAGCGCACTCTTAATAAGTTCCAGGAACTCTTCAGAACCTGAATACATTCAAACAATACAATAAACAATTCTGAAAATATATCATATAAGCACAGAACAAACTGAAGGGACTATTTGAAGATGCAATTCAACTGAAATTCAATCATCAAATGCTAAGCATCGAGACTCATACCTGCAGATATTATCAAATAAAAAGCATACAAATTTGAGCTACACGGATTCATTTTTTTCTGTCCTTTCTCTATGTTTCTCAGATTCCATTATATAACAAGCAAAATTTAATTCCCACCACTACGAACTACAAAGAGGGAGGGGAGAAAATATGCATATAATTCCATGATCACGGTGCAATAAGCCAAGGATTCTACTTACAAGCAAGATCCACCGCCGCCACATACACGGGCCGCGCCTGCACGCCGTCTCCTGCACCCTCCGAGCCATCCACTGCACAAACCCAATCCACGGGTTACACTTCTACTACGGTACTACCAGCCAATAGAAACCACACTGATGCAGGAGAAGGAAGGAAAAAAGGTAATACAACCTGGGATCTCGAGGTCAACGAAAGAGGAGGTGAGCTCAGGCCACGCTTCGGGGTGTTGGAGGCGGCGGAGCGCATCGTCGTCGAAGCCGTTGAGGGTGCCGCAAAGGGCGCAGGACCAGCCCCAGCGCTCCATGTCGCAGTGGCTGTTCAGGTAGGCCCAGCAGTGCTCGCAGCGCGGGACCCGGTCGCCGCCGGCGCCCGTGGCCGGCGCCTGGCCGCGCTCGTCGGCGGCGGCGAAGGGAGTCACGGCGATGCCCCACTGCACGGCGCACGCCTCCAGCGCCTCCGCCGTCACGGGGAAGCGGGAGAACGTCGCGCGCGCCGCCATCGCGAGACCGAGGGATTCCGGCCGCCCTCCGGCCGGCGACGGCGAGATGGGGTAGGGTGGGGAGAACACGAGATGGGCGCCGCGTGACTTAACGAGCCGCGACCGCGACGATCTGACACAGGCTCGGTCGCACGAAGCACGCGTAGTCCGAGTTGCCGAGTCGGGAGACTGGCTTGCTGCCACCCCTCTACACCGGTGGGGGATTGATCTGAACCGTACATGAGTGATCTGACGGTGGTGAGAAGCTCAACTTACGTCACCAGGGTAGTCTATCCGGTCGCTGCTGCAGCCCAACTCCGGACTCGCAACCACGGCCCAGCCCGCCGAGAAAATGATTTTTTTTATTTTTAATTTTATTTATTAAAATATTTTAAAAAAATTTTCTATTTCAAAAATTTACAAATCTAGTCGTCCATCGTCTCCTAGAGAGCGATTTTTCTGACATGGCAGACGGTCATTGGCCCTCACCTAACGGCCGACCAACGGGGGAGAGGCATTTTGCAGGCGGCCTAGTTGCCACTCTCCAAAATGGTGATTTTTTACTGTGCGGGGGTCGCTGTTACGTCCGTTTCGTCGTGGCGTTAGCGGGAAAACTTATTTCCTAAAAACTCTAATTGCGAAAATTTTGCTTTTCGGTTGTGTCTTGTCGTGTGCCCTGGTCTCGTGTTTCCCCTCTCAGCTCAATCCCGGAGAAAATCGCGAAGTCGGATTTCGAATCCGAACCCTAAATCCTCCCCTCCCTCTCAGCCAAAGTCCATTTCTCCTCCCCCTGTTCTTGGGCCGGATTCCCGCTCGGCCTGCTTCCTTTCTTCCTCTCCTTCTCGGGCCGCCGTCCAGCCCAGTCGCTTTCCCCTTTTTTCCCCCTCTTTTCTTCCCGGGCCGTCGTCCGGCCCAGTCCCCCTTCCCCCTTCGGCCTCGTTCCCTTCCCGCTGGGCCGCGCCGTCAGGCCCAGGCCGCTCGGCCCGAGCGCGCCGGGCACGTGCGCCCACACGCCCTGCGCGGGAGAGAGCTCCCTCGCTCTCTCTCTCCTCTGTCTCCGTCCCGACAGCGCCGACGCCCGCGTCCCGTCCGCGTCCCGTCCCGTTCCCCGCCGGTGTCCGTCCCATCCCGTCTCGCCGCTGGTCCCGCGCCCGCGCGGCGTGGCCGACCGCCACGTCCGCCGACGCCGTCACTCGGGCTGCCCTCTGCGCCGCTTGCCTCCGCGCCGCGCCAAGCCGCTGGCGTCACTCCCGGCCCCGCCGCTTGCGCGCGCGTGCCGCCTAGGAAGAGAGTGTGCCCTCCCCTTCTCTCCCCGCGTGCCCTTGCTCGTTTCGGCAAGGGGGCCGTACCCCTTTCTCCCCCTCTCTTTTTCTTTTACCCGACCACCGCCGACGTCATCCGGCAGCCGCCGTTCGGCCGCAAGCCCCGTACCGGTCCCCTCTCCGCGCGGTCCCGAAACCGCCTCTCGCCCCGAACCGCCTCTCCCACCCCGAACCGACCTTGCGCCCTCCTTTAAATCCTCCTCCTCCCTCTCGGCCGCGCCCGTGCCGCCGTCGAACACCTTCTCCGCCGCCACTCGCCACCGCCGCACCGTGCCGTGCCTCCGCCGTTGCCGCCGTCGCCTTGCGCAGTCGTCGGCCGCCGTCACGCCTCCTTGCTCCGATCTGAGCCGTTGGCTCGCTTTCCCTCTCTCCCCTCTCCGCTCCAGTGTTTTCCCCTTCACCGGGCTCGCGCCGCGTCGTCCCGAGCCCCTCCGCCGTCGCCCGCCGTCGATCCGGCGCCTCCCCCTTCGTCCCCTTCCCGTCAGCCTCCGTGGCCGCCATGTCGGCGCCACGTGAGTGCCGACTGCCTCCCTCCCCCGTGCGCCTAATCCGCGTGGACCAAGCCGCTGACGGGCGGGTCCCGCCCTAGCGCCGAGTGGTGGACCTCGGTCCACCGATCCGTCCGCTCGCATGGGCTGCGCCCCCACCTCGGCCCACTCGGCCTCTTCTCCTCTCCGGCCCAGTCCGCTCCCCTTCGACTTGCGCGCTCTCCCCGGCATTGGGTCGTCTTTCCTGCGCGTCGGCCCGCTCGCTCGGCCGCGCCTGCGCTCGCCCGTTGAGCCGCGCCCAATTCGGCCTCCTTGGGCCGAATCCATCTCACTAAAAGTCCAATTCAAGTCCCTCTTTCTTTTTCTTTTTGAAGGGAATTAATAATTCCTTTTCCTTTGGACAGAAAATCATTTAATCTTAGGGAAATTCATATCTTCTCAACCGTTCGTCCGATTGACTCCGTTCAACTTCCAAAATTCCTCAAAAATCGAGATCTATCCAATGGCATGCTTAGTGGTCATTAGTAGGGCTTCTTTTTATCGTTGTGTTGAGTCGCCTCATTTCGTGTGTAGCTTCGGAGCCAGAAGACTCGCAATGCACGGATTTCGAGGAAGAAGCTCAAGATCTCGAGCAAGGCAAGTCACCTTTGATCAATTGAACCTATAATTTGAAATTAAGTATTTTGATTCCGCAAACTATGCATTCTTTAGGTTACACTTGACACTTTGGCCTCGGTTTGTAATACAACCGGCAGGCCCTACCCACTTGCTGCATTTAACCTCCTTGATTATTGAATAACCTAACACTCTTTGTCGCCTTCAGGTCAGGTCTCAGTATTCGTACCCGCGTACGAATATCGAGGCTTCCTTCAAATTTAAAATGATCAACTGGGTAAAATTTGGATTTACAAAATCCTTGGAAAAAAACCCGACAGTTGGGTCGGTGCCTTGAAAATAAATTGAGTTTCTAAAACTCGCGGTGCGGGAAACGTACTGGAGGTACGGTCTGCCCGTTCTCGCCTTAAGGACCGATTCCTTGAGAATTACATCCAAACATATGTCAAGTACGACCACATGGGTGAAATGGGACACCCCTGGCTGAGTAACTAGCTAGGCCAGAGAAATCTTGATGCCAAAGGACAAGTGGATTCACCGGGGTGGTGTCGGGGAGGACCCCTGGGCTTCCTGGCACAGTATGGTCTGGGACCTAACCTGGTGTTGGTCCGTGGGACCCCTCCCGTTGGCATAAGATGACCCTGAGTCGGCTTTCGAAATGCCTTGTCGTGAAAGCCTCAAAGTCACCAGACGTGGCTGTTCTGCACGGGCTGGGTCACCCGGGATAGTAACGTCTTGTGGGTACAGTGTACCCCCTCTGCAGAGGTTAACAACTGTTCGAACAGCCGTGCCCACGGTCATGGGTGGATGTGAGGTGATTCCTTAGCGTAGTTTTGTTGACTACTTTGTGAACTGCTGTGGGTGTGAGAAACCTGTTCAGTGCTTGACTTGTGGCTGTTGGTACAGCCAGTGTCGGTGAACGATTGGCAGGGAGCCTCTCGTGCCGACGTGCTTGACTTGTGGCTGTTGGTACAGCCGGTGTCGATGAACGATTGGTCGGGAGCCTCTCGTGCCGACGTGCTTGACTTGTGGCTGTTGGTATAGCCGGTGTCAGTGAACGATTGGCAGGGAGCCTCTCGTGCCGACAAGAATCAATCTATACATTCCACTACTCCGACCAGATGAGACGCACTTTCTCGTCTGTGTCGTTGAGAAACACTCACTTAATTGTTTCCGAAAGTCTTAAACTAAAATCGAATATGAAAAATAACTGGCTCTCCTCTGAAGCTTGCATCAAACACTTAATTCCCTTGACTTGCTGAGTACTCCCGTACTCACCCTTGCTCTATATAAATAACCACCCCAATTCTTGAAGACGAGGAGATGGATCCTGCTGAAGAGGAGTTTTTCCAGGAGCAAGCAGACTACGAGCTGTAGTAGGGTTTCGGCCTTTCCCCAAGGCTTTGCTTGTGGCTTAGGGCTAGTCTCCGCCATTCCGTTTCCGCCTTTTTGTAATGCTGTTGCGAACTCAGGGTCTGTTCGCAGTTTCAATCTTGATTGTAATTCTACTCTTAATAAAGAGACCACTGTTGTTGTGATATTCTATCTTCCTGTTGTACCAGCACTGTTTCCTGGGACTGGTACAGGTATACAGGTTAATTTGGATCCCCTTACTCTGGCCGCCGTTTGGAGCTAGTTTGGGGGGTGACAATCGCCTGCAAAAGGGCTGGGAGGGCGGCCTGGCTTTTTTACAGACGGCCCCCTTGTCACCCTCCCCGAGAGTATTTTTTGATTGTGCAGGGGGCCGCATGCAAAAGGGCGACGAGGGCAACCGGGCATTTTTGCAGGCGACCCCCTTATCGTCCTCTGGGAGAGCGATTTTGGCCCCCCGAGTATAAAACCCCTTCTCCCTCTCTAATTTTCATTATATTCACTCAAAATCCAGAAAAAATGATGATTTATCTAATTTTGGAACGAACAGTTCAATATTTTGATGTAAAACCCCTTTCTTAGGTTCCAATCTGAGTGAAAAATAAATCCTTGTAATTTAAAAAATTCTTTCTATTTTGTTCCTTTAAGCAGGCGGCCCTCCGCACAGTGTAAAATCGTCCTCTAGGAGGGCGGCAAGGGGGCCGCCTGCAAAAATGTCAGGCCACCCGCCTAACCATTTTACAGGCGGCCCCCTACAGTGAAAAATCGCTCTCTGGAAGGGTGCAAGGGGGCCACCTGTAAATTTTCCCTCTCCCGTTGGCCGGCCGTTAGGCGAGGACCCACGGTCGTCTGCTACGTCAGAAAAATCACCCTCTAGGAAGGCAATTTTTAAAAATCGCCCTCCCAAAAGGCGATGGACGACTAGATTTGTAAATTTTTGAAATAGAAAATTATTTTTGTAAATATTTTAATAAATAAATTGAAAATAAAAAAATTCCGATAAAACTGCACTAAATTGAAAATAAAAAAATTCCGAAAAAACTGCACGCACTTTCCATTAGGCCCATTTAAGGCTTACCATGCGCTTGCGCCTGCCCGTCCGCACAGCGCGGGCATGCGGCTCATCGCGGCTCTACCAGTGTGTTGCTACCGGAATTTTTTTTATTTTAAATTTTACTTATTAAAATATTTACAAAAATATTTTTCCATTTGAAAATTTTACAAAACTAGTCGCCCAACGCCCTCAGGAAGAGCATTTTTTAAAAAACGGTCTCCTAGAGGGCGATTTTTCTGACATGGCAGACAGTCGTTGCCCCTCGCCAAACGGCCGCCTGCTGAGAGATCGGTTTTTTTTGTAGGCGGCCCCCTTGCCGCCCTCCCAAAAAACGTTTTTTACGAGCGGGGGCTACTTGTAAAAGGGCTGGGAGGGCAGCCTAGTGTTTTTGTAGGCGGCCCCCTTATCGTCCTCCTAGAAGACGATTTTTTTTCCGTAGAGGACCGCTTACGAAAGGGCGGCGGGGGTGGCGTTTTTGCAAGCGGCCCCCTTGCCACTCTTCCAGAGAGCAATTTTTACTATTCAATATAAATTAGAAGGAATGAGAGAATATTGGAGTGTTCGCTAAAAAAAAAGTAAATTCATCGGTAATTCATCGTATTGAAAAAAGACCAAAATTAGAAAGAACTTTTTCAAATTGAATAATTTATTTTTCACTTGGGTTAGAGCCCGAGGAGGGCGCATTTTAACTCAAACATTTAAGTTAGGGAAGTAGCGTACAATTCCGCGTAAGTTGAATTTGAACATAGAATTTACAAAAATATAAGCATGGAATTAATTTATAAGGAAGACAACACAGCGAGGCGACAAAGGGACTTTATAAATCGAAACGATACAATGCCATTATTTTTTAATTCTTGACGCATACACCATCATACCAATAGAATTTGCGTTATTATGAAAAGATAGTTAAGAAATCCCATGGATACACGATATGAATTTGTCCAACCCCTTCTACGTCGTTCAACGTGTATTGCATATTCGTGCTCCTTCAATCGCTGGTGCTCTACTTGTGTTTTAGACTTAGTTACTTTTCGCCATGATATGTTGAATTGACATTGTCAATCCACAAAGTGAATCCGCACCTCCTGCCATTCTAATGCTTCTACAGTAATTCGTCATTCGTGCTCATCCTTCTGCATAAAGTAGTCCGATCTTGTTTCACTATGTGAATATCGGCGTGCTTCGTCGTTATGTGGGTTCTCCGTATCTACCCACTCAATGAAGTTGCACAACGTACGGTATGTCTGCGAAAGATGTTATGATTGTGTAGAAACCAGTTAGCGTTTTATGTATTGAGTGTAGTTAATAGAACTTGGAACAAATGAATCATACCTGATCAATATTTGGGCATTGGAAGAATCTTCTGCCCCGAATTTCTACCATGAGGGATGTCTGGAGTATGCATCGATCTCCGCAAACGCACAACGGGTGATCACACCACGATGGAAACAGACCGGCGATCATTTCGCTATTTAAGATGCTCAAGAAATGGACCTTCCATTCTCTCTAGATCTGTGAGAATGTGAAATAAAATATGGAGAGCTTGTATGTACATCTATATATAGTGGATCAACCAGTGGTAGAACTGGCCGCGACAAGAGTTGATTGTTAGAACGCCGTGTGATAGCACGGACACACACGAGCATGCTTTACTTTACCTGACAATGCAGCGTCGAAAGTTGATTGTGACAACTTGAGCTGGCACTGTGTCCGTCTACAGTGGTTTACTATGCGACCTAATGGATCCGATCGTCATGCGCCAAAAGTTTGTTGTCGTATGGTTAAATGTTTGTAAGGTTTTTATAGTGTACTGACGACATGAACAAAATAGCATTGAGTAAAGACACGGTTACTAAACAAATCGCTGCAAAAGTAGTACAGGTGCACAAAAATATAAACCAAAAGAACAGTGCACACAAGATTCTAAGAGATGGACCATTACTGCCGAGGCCTCTTACCCCTGTCCCTCTTACCCTGTGCCCTAACGTGTCCCTGGGAGTACGTCAGATGGTCCGGTGGTACGACACGGCTTGCCCGTCGCTCCGGTACTGATGTGGCTGCTAGCTGCTCCTGGGTCTAAGCTGGTGGAGCTCTTGCGAGCTGTGAGGAGCCAAGTATCTCCTGGTCTGGCTCGTCCTCAAAGTCGTCGTTGTAGAAATGGTCACTAGGACCAGCGCTGCCTGTGTGTGTGCCCTGCGAGGAAGAGGCTCCTGCACCAAAGATCCCTGCTTGAAACCCTATTGGAGAAAGAACATAAGATTCATCGAGGTAAATAGTACTTATAACAACAAGTACAATTAACGAAAGAAACCAGTAATGATATTCACCTAGAGGGACCCCCGGTTGTGCGTGTGGACGAGGGATCGATGCTCGGTGTGCGGAAGTGCTCGCTCCGACAAAGGCGGCTGAAGGCAGGGGGACCTGTGAAGCATGTATTTTGTTATAACATAGTAATGTTACCGAGACCAAATCAGATATTATGGAACTTTCCTCTGGGAGGAGCACTACCATGAGAAGCCGCTGGTCTAGGTGGCACAACTTCGGCCGTAGGGGCTCGTGGCGGTGGTGGTGCTGGAACCAGTGGAGGTACCACGTCCACGGCACTGCGACAGGAGAAGACGCGCATGACAGTGTGTATCTTGGACAGCATTAGGTCGAACGTCAGTCTCTGCTTAGCATCACTCAAGTGCAAGCCAGCGTCCAACCTGACTACCACCGAGTTAATATCGGCATTGAAGCTCTTGCGGCGTCAGCCTATTAGAGACATAACTCAACATGTTAGTACCAATCTGAGAAAAAAAATGAAAGAATTGAAAAGGAGTTCCACTTACCCCGAGGAAGTAGTCTCGGTCACGGTGCGTGGGGTATGCGTCTGTGACAACGGCAAGGTGTGGCTGTGGTACGGCTGGAGTGAAGGTCACACGGGCACGAGTGCGAGGTAAGTACCCACGGAGGTAGTCACGGTAGTTGTCCTCTATGTGTGGCCAAAGCTCGTCGATCACCTCCTTCGAAGCTAACAACCAGTCGTCCATGTACTGCTGTACGTGTGGTGCCCACAATGTGTCGGCTTGCTCTCCCCGACGAGTCATCTTGTTGGTTACACATACTTAGATAACTCGATCAATGAATTAACATCATATTTGTAATTTAAACAATTAGTACTCACTAGTGGTCTCCAGGGAGGACGATAGGTTCCATGACGTCGGGAAAAGCCTGCCTCAAGCCGAAATGCCTCATCACACGGTGCGGGCTGTGAGGCTTGACATGAGCCAGTAGGCCACGTCATGTGTGCACAAGGACAAAAGTCCTAGTGTGCTCTCTGTGCGATGGCCTGCTCAGTGTACGGCTCCTAGTTGACGTCGTTGGGCTGGAGACGGTTGAACTCGAACATGAACTCTGGGTACCCCCGTCTCACCCGCACATGGGCGTAACGGCGCTGTGACATAAAAACATGGTACACATGTCGCGGGTTGTTATCAACTAGCGATAAAGAGAAGGAACAGTGTAATCAACAAAGCTTTTACTTACCCCACGCCGACACTAGTACGTCCTCATTGTGGGGCCGTCCTCTAGCCACTCCGCGCTGTGACCTATCCTGTAGGGTGCGTGCTCCACCACAGGCCGACCTGTTGCAAACCAGCAATGATCGCTCCCGCATCAGTCTTCGTGCAGGCATTACACAGACCACGATAAGTGGCCGCTAGCACTGCAGATCCCTAGCTCCACTGTGGCACACTGCTTGGCTCAGCATCCGCGATGGCCCGTGCGTAGTGGATCAACCCCTTGTCACTACGATCCCAAAAATTATATCGTTGTCTGCCATTGAGGGACCAATTTCCTTGTATCAATCCCTAAAGTATGCTTGTGTGCCGTGAGAATAAATTCAACAATACCAAAAAATAGGAGTCCTCGCACTCCTCGCATTACCCAGTTGTAAACCTCGGCTAGATTAATTGTCATTATGCCATACCGAGAACCATCAGTGTCGAACAACAGAGCTCACTTCTCCTTTGGTTCATTCTCAATCCAAGGCGAGAAATTTCGGATAGATGATGCCGACCTTCTTCTCATTGTGGGTGGGTCGTTATGTGGTGGACCTAGAGGTACTGCAGGCTTGTCACCTTTAGCTTGTGCCTGGTGAGATTGCTCGTCTATTTGTTGTCAACTCATCCAACCTTCTTCACAGCTCGTTGAATTTCTTCTCTTGATTCTGTGCACAAAGCCTCTTGAAAAGATCCATCAGATGCTTGTTCTTGAATTGCTTGTAGAAATTAGCACTCATATGGCGCATGCACCATCTACTCCAAAGATCAGGCCACCTAGCTGGAAGTCTCTTCTCATCCCAACCGTTCTGCAAGTAGTCAATAGTCCGCCAGCATGACGATCATGTATAAGGCAAACATCGGGCGTCATACGCACGACTTTACTGCACACTCTCTCTAGGAACCAGTACCAGCTTTCAGTGTTCTCACTCTCTACAAATGCAAAAGCCATAAGTAACACCTGATTATTCCCATCAGCTCTAATCGCCGTCAATATCTGACCTTTGTATTTACCGGTCAAAAAAGTATCATCTATGCACAGTACAGGACGACAGTGCACAAAAGCGTTGATACAAGCACCCAATGAGAAAAAAGCTTTTTGCAGCACACTCTTAGTCGGATCATCGGATAATTGGAATATATCAATATAGAAGTAAGTATTACTATTCCTTTGGGTAATGGTGGCTAACAGACGAGACAAATTATCATATGATGCTTCAAGTATGCCACACCTCATCTCTAAAATCTTCTATTTGGCCCTTCAGGCCTTGGCATAGCTTATGATGTACTTGAATTTGTTTTCAATGTGACTAATAATTGATCTTGGTTCAAACTCATTATTACCGACAACACCACTATACATCTCAGCTGCAATAAAAGTTAAAGTCATGTTGCGGTGATACTTCTCCACCCCTTGTAAATGACACTGATGCTCGGTCACAATGTTAACTTTCTGATATTAATTCCATTTACCCTTATATGCATGAACACGCCACGGACACTCTTCCTTCATGCACCTCATTTCGTACACATAATTGGTTGACTTGACCACCCTAAACTCTTTCTGCAATGAGACTGCCCAATGCTACACCGCCTGCTTTAGATCCTCCTTATGAGTATACCTAGCACCCTGAATTACCTCGTTCTCTTGTATTCTCAGGGTACATGATACCTCTCAGAGATAACAAGCCCCAAGAAGTCCCCGTTTGTCTAATGAGTGGGCATTACATCATCTTTCTCGTCGGACGACACATTGCCCTTCGCTTGCTCGTTATCTGAATCTTCCCTCTCCATTTCATCAACAATTATACCGACTCTCTCCCCCTCGTCCGCCACACCCATGGCCTGTACCACCTCTGTTTGATTTCTCTTATTTTTCATCAATGTTCCAACAGAATCCCCCCACATGGCTTGGACCCTCAACATATTCTGTTTCCATTGCAACACTGCTATCCTTTTCATGCACCGACACAAAAATAACAAGGAGCCATGACCTTTCAAAAGCCATCTCCACATACCGTCTCCAGGTGACAGTGCTATTCATCAGCATTAGTTCCCAGAAATAACCATCCGTTGCATGACTCACTATGACAGATACGGACATTGTGTAGATTTTTGGGTCGACTCTGAATCCTCACAGCAACCAACTATAAATTCAATAAAAGGTTCTCTCAGCAGGCCTATCGATGCCCTTCGATGCCATGCTAAAATCCGACAAATCAACACCATCTGGACCAAATCTAAGATTGCCTTAACCGTGAACTAATTAAAATATGACTTTACTTGACATTGTGCCTGATGAAAAAAAAGGTAGGTTAACGAAGCTCATATTATACTAACCAGATCTAACGTCGCATTTATCAATATGTACTACGCCATAAGTCTTAAATTCTAGAAATATGTTATATGTGCTAGGTCTCAAATTACATAAATAGGGTGTGTGCTTCAGATCTATCGTCTAACTAAAATATATGATACAATTTGCACTATGCCCGAAGTCTCAATTTCTAGAAATATGTTGTATGCTCTAGTTCTCAAATTATACAAATAGGTTGCATGCTAAAATGTACAAAAATTGAAAAGACAATACGATAGAATGTATTTACCTGCGATAGAGTCAACAAACTGGTAGGGCTTCGCCTCTCCTTTTCTACTCCTTACCCCTCCATCCTTTTCTTTTTTTTTTATTTTGAGTGAATATTATAATAATTCGGAGAAGGGGGAAAGGTCCTTATAAGTGGGGGCCTAAAATCGTCCTTCCAAAGAGTGACAAGGGGGCCGCTTGCAAAAATGTCACCCCCAGCCGTCCTTTCGCAGGCGGCCCCCTACAGCAAAAAATCACCCTCTGGGAGGGCAGCAAGGGGCTGCCTGCAAAAATGCCACCCTCGTAGCCCTTTCGCAGGCGACCCCTAGAGAGCGGCAAGGGGGCGCATGCATAGGAGGCCCCCCGCCCGCAAAAAACACCCTCTAGAAGGACGGCAAGGGGGCTGCCTGCAAAAAAAACCCCTCCCTCGGCGAGTGGCCGTTTGGCAAGGGGCAACGATCATGTGCCACGTCAGAAAAGTCGTACTCCCAGAGGACGTTGGATGACTAGTTTTGTAAAATTTTCAAATGAAAAATTATTTTTTAAATATTTTAATAAATAAAATTAAAAATAAAAAAAATTCGTTGCTCTCGCAGGAAGTGTCCTCAGCGGCAGAGCCGGTGACATTTCGCCGTGTTCATCATCGCCACCAAAGTACCGGACGGAGTGTGCGTCCATAAACGTAGACTGCGGACTAATCCAAATGTTGTGCAGTACTACATATGCAATACTGCTCACTGACATATAGGACCGATGGTCTGTGAGGCCCACATGTTTGTGAGCAGTACCCTCACTCACTGCACACACAAGTAGGCAGTAGCTCCGTTGCTTCGTGCAGGGGCAGCAGACCCAACCTTGACACAAGGCCTGAGCCAGCCCATTGCATTTTGGGCCAACTTTGAATTTACATGGTGAAAAATGTATTGCATGACCCAAGGTCTCGTTCGTCCTTGGCTTCGTGTTACTCTCTTCATTTTATATTTTGCAAGTCATTTTGATTTTTTTCTACTTAAACTTTTTTAAGTTTGATTAAATTTATGAAAAAAATATAGTAGCATTTTTAATACAAAACAAATATATTATCAAAATATATTTAATGTTGGATTTAACAAAATTAATTTGGTGTTTTATATGTTGCTAAATTTTTTTATAAATTTGATAAATTTTAACTAATAAAAAATCAAAGCGACAACGGAGGGAGTAGCTTATTTCTCTTTTGTTGTCTTGATGACTTTAGAGGAAGTAAAGGAACTGCTACGTATGATGCCGGCAAAAATGACTGTGACTGGAAAAACTAAACCGAACTAACCAAGACCCAAACCAAAAATACTGAGACTAATCTTTCCAGTCAGAAATGGTCATGCGTTTTCACCAACCGAAATTGGTTCGGTTATTTCGGTCATCATCCTCTGTAATCGAGAGTGCCAAATTAACTGAAATTTAAAAAGTAGCCCAAGCCCAAGTAACTATCTTAATCTTGATTGACTTGCGTTATTTATTGTTTGTTTTTATCTTGTGCTATTTAGATGACAAAACATGTCTAAATTAGGGGAAGGGCTACAAAAAATTTGTTGTGATATATCTGATTTTTTTATCTCCTAAAACTATCACATATTCCGGTCATGACCGAAGATCAAACCGAACTAATCGAAACCGAATTGTTTAATCTTGAGTTTTCTGCAATGTAATTTGGTCTTGAGTTCTCGATGACTGAGCTTCCTCAAAGAATGAAAGACCGAACCTAATTTTGGTTAGACCGAATGCCCACTCCTAAACAAATGATCATTTCAAGTTACCCACTTATACCCTTCAAGTAAAGCTTCGACGCCGATCTATAAATAACTGGGAACCAAATGAATGGACTAACTTATTGTTTATTTACAGCAATAATAGAAGCAAACAAATACTATCACTTTATCAGCTCAGTGATGTGAATCACCACAGCTACAGAACAAGTCACGACCATCTGTGTTCCAATTTATCTCATAACTCATGGCTTGAATCTGATTCCTTGGCGAAAACGAGTTCATGTGTAGGGGTGCCTATGACCCTTCTCCTGTGCTGTATGATTACAATCTTTTAAATCCACACTACAGATGAAAAATGAACCCTACTATCCTGCATTAGAAATGAATGGGGCAACATATTATCAGGAATTATATTGCCTAGTTGGCATGAAGAATAGTACAGCATAATTGCAGCTTTTACATGTAAAATCCAGAGAAGAATTTATTTCCCTAGGCGTGTAGAAATTAAACTGATGTTCAAAGTAAATTTCTCATTTCGGTGGATCATACCATATATAAAAGCAAAGAGGGTCATTGTCTTGTTTGATCTTTTTTTGAACTTAACGTCAAGAGAGCTGCCAATTAATTGATTATAAGCAAATAGTTGACGAATGCAGGTAAAGTACAGTCTTGTTTGATCATCTCTACTGTACAATGAAGGAAAACTCTGTCCTCACATATATTCTACATTCTGTCAACTCAGCGACAGAGTACTCTTCTTACCTAATTCAATTGTGAGGAACAGTAATAGGTCTGCCTAAACATCCATAGAGATACTAGAAAGAAAAAAAAACTCCTAATTTTCTACAACAAACAGTCAATTCTTTCAAGATTCCACAATTAAGATAACGAAATCAGAAAATTATTGAGGATTTAGTTTGTTTAATGCTCTGTTCATGACGGAATGAACAATCAATGGCTTCTGAATAATGCCCACTTCTGTGCCAAATGCTTATTCGATTCTTGCCCATGACGCAAACTAGAATCTTCTCGTTGGGCGTTCGTTGGTCGGTCAGTTTAGAGTTCTGAAGAGATGGCCAGAGCTAGAATCCTAAAACATGCAACAACCGATCAACCACCGGCCTACCTCCCTGGGGAATGCGCTAACTGAACGACATCCTTCACATGACGCACCAATGCGAAAATGCCCAAACATATCTGGCCACTGAGATAAGGATCGACCCATCACCTACCATTATGTATACAAGATTATGCTGAACTAATCAATGTCATGGCTAACACAGTAACACTGCACCTCCTTTCAAGAACCTAGTTGCAACTTGTAAGCTGGTAATTTTACTGACAAAAAGCGGTTCTGAAAACTGTATAAGCAACAACTGAACAAGAACATGGTCAAGACAAGCTTACCTCGAGGTTAGAACAATGTATCTGCTTCCTGTGCTATGCAACCAACCACAAATCGAAATATATCGGTCAAAAAATAATCCCAAATTATTCGTGCAATATACTTGTGGAGAAAATTGTCAGAGGAGGAATGCGGCGAGTAGGACAACCACCCCCATCAGAAATGTACTCTGCAGAACGAACACAAGCAAAATAATTGCAATCAGAAACCTACAATTATTGATGGAATAAAATTGTAAGTTTCCAAGACATTAAGCAGAGAGAAGTTATGGCCATTACATGTTCTCTTTGTTCTATGAAACTCAAATATGCATATTCAAAATTTCAAAGTGGAATAAAATTCAGAACAACTTTTTGTGTTACCGTTGGCCTGGAAGAGGAGGAAAACATCGACGTCGTCGGCGACGGGCTGAACGACGCGGCGTCGAACCCGATGTTGTACACCGGCGTGCCGTTGGGGTAAAACAGGCCGTAGTTCCTCTCCGACGACGGGCCGGGCTTCATGTCTTCGTTGAAGAGCGCGAACACGAACACGTCGACGGGGACGCCCGGCTTGAGCGGCGTCCCTTCCCCCGCGGCGATCCGCTTCATCAGGTTGCCGTTGTACGCGGCGGCGTTCTGCGGGGTGGCTCCCACCTCGTCGTCGTCCCCCTTGGACGGCCACCCGGTCTCGGAGATCCTCACAGTGATGTCGGCGTGGTCCATGGCCTTCATGGCGGCGTACACGGCGTCGATCTGGGCGTAGAGCATGTTGTCGTAGGTGAGGTTGGTGGCCGGGTCGCGCACGCCGGGGTTGGGCTCGAACAGCACGTACGGCAGCGACACGCTCGCCGGGCTCGCCTTGTATGCGAAGAACGGGTACGCGTTGACGAGGAACGGCGAGCCGACCTCGGAGTGGAAGTTGAGCAGCGGCTGGATGTACTGCGCGAGGTCCTCCCGGAACGCGCCGGCCGACGGCGGGTAGCTGGTGGCGAGGACGTTGACGGAGTGCGCCGTCGAGACGTTCACCTTGCCGGCGAGGCCGAGGTCGAGCAGGGCCTGATGGACGGACTGCATGGCGGGGAGGAGGCTCTGCATCGCCGCCGTGTCCTTGCCGGAGAGCACCTCGTTGCCGACGGTGATGCAGGTGATGCGGGTGGCCGGGAGGAACGGCTGCACGTGCTGCGCCACCCAGGCGCGGGCCTTGCGCGCGTCGGTCAGGTTGTGGAGGTCCTCGTTGCCCACGATGAACTCCACGCCCGTGCCGGCGAAGGCGGCGAGGACGGCCGGGTCGGCGTCGTAGAGCTTCACCCGGTTGACGGTGAGCGACTGGAGCAGGCCGGACACCTGCGCCGGGTGCGGCAGGTTGTTCGCGATCTGGCCGTAGTTGATCCCGAACTTGAGCGGCGACGTCGCCGCCGACACGACGACGTCATTGGCTGCGGTGATCCATCAGCGATGGAGAAGGCAAAAACAAAAACTAAGATTGAGGAGGGTTAAAATGACAAATATCTTTCAGTTACATTTGAAACTTATTTTTGTCCAGGAAAGAGAGATTATTATATCTGAATATGGTGTTTGCCATTGCAAACTGAATAGATTATTAATTAGCATGTTATTTGAAATTTTCAAAATTTTGGAAGACCAGTCATTTGAAATATCGTAAGAGATCAGAAGTTAATCCAGGGGAAACATTAAATGAGTTTCCCTGTCACATAATTAAACTACATGCAATGCTCTTGGGTAGGAGGTCGTTTTCGACGAACAGAAACACGGAGCTTGCAATCAAAGGGAAAAAAAAATCAAACAATGTCAAATCAAATGGCCGTGAAAATTTTCAGCAAGGGATCAGGATCACCGCATGGTGCGGAATATTCAATGTTTTCGCTATCCAGTACACGTCGGACCACCCGCCTGAGCATCTCCCAGGTTGAGCTACTTGCATTTGCCCGCTTATGTCTAATTGATCGAAGAAAACGACCTCACAGACTCATGAATCATAGTAGAACAACTGCATCATCATCATCAATTCACTGTTTCACTTCGTGTAGATAACACTAGCACAGCTAGTTTGCACGATAGTACAAAAGGTCGCATTTCTCATTTTGTCCACGCTCAAATTTACCCTTTTTTTGCATAAACACCCTTTGAAAAACGGTCAAATGGTCTGTTCCTTCTGTCCGAAATGAAACGAGGAGGAGAAGAAACAGAGAACACGAGGAACTAACCATCATCCTTGATCCTTGTGTTTCAGTCTTTCACATGGATCCGCACTGACAAAAGCAAGCAAGAAACCTAGAGCTAACAATGAAACGAAGGAGCTAGACAGCTATATATGCTCCTAGATGTGTATGGCTACCTGAGAGGAGGAGGAGGAGGGAGAAGGCCGACGAGAAGATGTCGCAGAGCTCCATCCCCCTGCTTGCTTTGCTGCTCTTCACGTCGCCTTGGCCGGTTGAGCTGTCTGTCTCTCTTCTTCTTCTTGAGGCCGCTCACCGCGACCGGTGGATTGGATACGGGAGAGCAGTTACGCTTGCATTAAGGTCGAGCGTTTTCTCTCCTGCCGGGGGCCGGCTCGCGCTACCTTTCCATGCTCTTTATAGCAGTGGCCGCTCGCATGCTCAGATAATACTAGTATGAGAAACTCTTTCATTCCTGTTTTATATTGCAAGTTGTTTTGATTTTATTTATAGTTAAATTTATTTAAGTTTGATCAAATTTATAAAAAATATAATAATATTTTCAACATAAAACAAACATATTATCAAAATATATTCAATGCTAGATTTAATAAAATTAATTCAGTGTTTTAGATGTTGCTAAATTTTTTTATAAATTTGATTAAACTTAAAAAATTTGACTTTAAAAAAAAATCAACACGACTTATAAAATAAAATGGAGGGAGTTTTTTTTGGCTATTAGGAATCTTGTTTCTTTCATGTTATTAAATCGTTATGAAGATATGTTTTTTAAATCACACAAAAATTAATATATAATATATCATTCTATAATATGCAAGTTGAAAATTCGATTTATACTTGTTGTAACAAAAATAACAAAGTAAGTGTACTAGTTTAATTTTTTTTGGTAACTTGCTTGTTTTTTAAGTAATATATCAACCTTATAAAGTTCAATTAATCTATCTTAAAAAAATATAAATTTTTATAACTATTAAAAGGACACGAAGAAAAAAAAGATATGTTGAGTGGCAAAAATCCATCTCCGTATACGGGTGTAGTGCTACCTTCCATCACAAGGTCCAAACTGTTTTTGGCCCGCCTGGCGACGTCCAAACTGTAGAAAAACACATTAAATAGAACACATGGATTTGAAGAAAAATCCTGGAAGCAAAACGACGCAACGACGAAGAAAAATAAATGTTTCGACGGAAGAAATCCACATAACATATTCACATGTATGTAACGGAGACGGAATGGTGTGATAGCCCCTTTGTCATCCGCACGCCGGGTCGGACCGCCGCCGTCAGCCGCACGCGCACGGCGGCGGTTGCCACCTTCCCCGGCGGCAGACGGCTGGTGGTGGTCGCTTACCAGTATTAAAACCTCCACGTCAGCGCGTCACGTCAGACGGTGAACCTGAAAACGAAAGGCCCCTCCCTAATATGATCGCAGTGGAAAGGTTAGCTACTTTATTATCTCTTTTCTTAAGAAATACTAATAATTAAACAAGGCTGGCTAAACAAACTAAACCAGAGCTAGGAGCTCTGTATATGTTCGTTAGTTGTCCGGTGATTCTTCTCTCTCCCCCCCTTTTTTTTTCTTGTTGAACGGTGGATGAACATGCATACATATGGACTTATGAAAGCAACGGATGCAAGTACTTCAACCGTGTAGGTTACAAATCCAAATTGTTGTGTATAATCCAACCTATGACTCCTTGCAAGGCGGCAGTTTGATACGGCATTTGCAGCATTGATTACAAGTTTACATTTACAGCGAGTAAAATTTGACTTTGTTTCATCATTTGCAGTGCATAGTGCTAATTCAACAATTCAGATTTAGTATGGGCTGATGCTTAACCTTTGGAGAGCAGAAATGTGTATCTCAGGGCAAAAAACTGGGTGGATGCTGAAGTAGCTCAACTGAAAGAACAAATACATATATACGAGGCAAAGCTTTTGCCCTCTTCTTTTTTTTTTAAAAAAAAAGAGAGAACGAATACAGAGTCTCACAGAACCACTTGGGCCAATTAGCATTGATCAGAGTGTTAGATAAACAGTTCAACATACGCAAACAAAAATGGAGTATTGAAGTGTCAGGTTGACAAGTTCTAACATGCCTTCCACAGTCTGAAACATCAACAAATAGTGAGGTACAGCCATACATACAGGAACTGTCGTGGAATCCCAGCTTTCAGATGTGCATATTACAGCCTTCAGGAACATATATCTAA
The DNA here is from genome assembly GCA_008326285.1 of Oryza officinalis. NCBI lineage: Eukaryota > Viridiplantae > Streptophyta > Magnoliopsida > Poales > Poaceae > Oryza > Oryza officinalis. The sequence goes on from BDMV01000005.1 coordinate 32,873,951, forward strand.
ATAGAAAGTTCTACAATTTCTGAACTTCTGATTCATCTCGCAAAATACTACTCGCATGTAGAGAAATGACAAGTAAAATTTTCCTACTGGAAATGATCCACAATTACAACTTCTGATAACGTGTCAACGTTGGAAGTTGGACCTGCTGTAAATTGAGCAAACGCAGTTTTGAAATGCTGAACAGGATTACAACAATTATTGTCACAACTCATATGGCACGGTCCCATCAAAAGATTAATACAAAGATATGACCATTTTTAGGATAGCGAAAACTAACTGAACAGTGAGTCCACTTTGAAATCAGCAAATATGCCACAGAAGGATAAAAAAGAGCAAAACCTAGTAGAGTTCTTCCTCCTTGTGGGTGTGAATGACGCAATCCGCCTTAGGGTATGAAATGCATGTCAGAAGGTATCCCTCGCCCATCTGGTTCTCGTCAAGGAAGGATCCTTCCGACTGATCAACTTCTCCCGATGACATCTTACCCGCGCATGTGGAGCATGATCCAGCACGGCATGAGAATGGCAGCTCCACCCCAGCAGTTTCAGCGGCCTCGAGAATGTAGGTATCTTCAGGGGCTTCAAACTCATGCTCTACACCGTCCGGGCCTATAAGCTTTACCTTGTGCACGGCGGTCGCGGACACCCTGAACTTGTTGGAGGTCCTTAGGCCTGACATGTTCAATGTTTGCTTCGCGTCACCAATGAAGGAAGGGCTCTTGGTCGCCTGAGCAATGGCCGCGCCGGATTTAGGAAAGCACAATCTCGGAGCAGTTGCAGTTGCCATCTCGATAGTCCTGATAAATTAGGAAGAAAGCACAAGTGTGACATGCAAATAAACACAATTAGTTCGCTACAAAGTATATGATTTTACACCATGTATGCTGATGGCATTTGGTAAAGCTAAGCAAACAAAACTAATTTAGGGGAGACTGGGGTTTCGCCAAGGCAAAGAAGTGCATTTCAGTACGGACAACAGTATCTTTAAGTTCTACTAGCCAGCGGCTGATCCACGGATGGAAGATCCGCAACTAATCCCATCCAAATTTCTCGCAGACCAACTCCCAATGTATACTATCGCCACTATCTATCCCAGTTCAACCTTGAGAGTTAAACTTTGGACAAGTTCCTAAAAGTTGACCCTTCATACAAAAAGCCTCTCCTCGTTTGAGTGCGTGAGTCTACCACCAAAGCGTGACACTAACACTAGTACGGACAGAATCAGATCCGGCAAAGCGCGAGGGCTCTCCTCACGCGCGCCGCACCAGGAAACAACAGCAGCAGGAGGAGGAGGAGGCGATCTCATTCCGACACGGAGATCTCCCCGCCATGACAGGGGGAACATGCGAGCGGGATCAGAAGGGAGGGTAAGAAGAAGGTGGCGGATCAACCGAGGCGTACCTCCTCCTCTCTCGACGAGACGGCGGCGGGGGGGCGGCGGGTCGGTGCGCTCTGGATCGCGAGGTAGGTTGGGTTTGGTCGAGTCGAGTGAGATGGGTGGTGCAGTGCAAGGGTCGGACGACGCGGCGGCCGTATTAATAGGAGGCGCGTTCTGCTCCGCGGCTCTGCCTTCCCGGCTCCGGCTGGCTCAAGCCTCGACCTCGCGTTGGGCCGTGCCGCCCGTGCGTGCCCGTGGGGCGCCGCGCCGCGGCTGGCTGCGTGGGCGAAAGGCCGTACAACACCAAAAGGTCTTTTTGTTGCTAAGACGACTTGATTACCTTCTCTTTATCATTATCTTTTTTTCTTTAGGTTTGGCTAATTGGCTTACGCTGTGCCTGTGCCGCTGTGCGGCTCCGCGTGCGTGCGCGGCGCGTCCCTTGGTAGGGCGGGAGGCCGCTATTGGCACTGGCAGATGGGCCCAGTGTTCCCTTTGTGAACCATCTGACAGAGGGACCCACGCGCTGGTCACCACAATTACCTTCACAGCCATCTCACTGATCTCTGTCGAATTCTGCTTTAAAAGAATTTCGCGATCGCGAAAAGGCGATGGCTCTCGGCTTCGCGCGTCGAATGAACAAAACGCAAAGCGAAACTTATAAGATGAATCGACATCGTGGTACGAGTACTAGTGGAGTTGCACGCCCACAAGCCAGAAACAAGCAAATTTAAGAACCAGATAGGGACAGCCACGAGCCCACGAACTTGTACATTTGAATCCAGTTCGATTCAAGTGCTGCAATTTTCTTGCAGCCAAAGACAAAGTTGCAGGTTCAATCAGGGAATCAAACTGGAACACATACACAAATAGCACATCTGACATTTCCCGTGGCTGTCCGGAATTGAGAACTTCACCAGCTACAGAGCAGCTTGGTTATGCTACAGTGGGCATTACATTAGAGTGCACCTTCCTCTGGGTAGAATATATTAACAGGATTGCTACCGTGAAAATCTGGAGAAGACTTTGTCATCTCACTGATCTGACAATGGTTGATTACTTGATTGTGCAAGTATCACAAACAAGCCAATACAATACATCGTGTATTCACGTGGCAGTTCTGAACAAAAAATGTGGATTTGTGGAAAATCACAGCACATGTCAGTGCTGGTCCAGGCTACTTAGGAGCAATCAAATGACGCAAACCTATGTCTCCCTCGAATGGCAATATGAAGTAGCAAATGGTGATCAATAGCACACGGATCCTCCTTCATCAGGAACTATGAAAATGATTGATTGGTACAGTGCAACATGGCAATTGTCACATACACAACAGGGGCCAAAACTGGATACTGCTCCCAGTCATCTCACATGCAAAACCAGCAAGCCTACAGCATGAGCAAAATCATTTCAGATGGAGAACCTTACACTTCATTAAAAATACTATCCTGTTTTGATGCAGGTTATGAAATTATGTCAGTTGACTACAAAATAAAAGATGTGATACAGAATGTCCATGGTGTTAGAGTTTACAACCTTGGTACTTGCATCTCCAGTTTTCAGGTACGTTACCACTAACTATTGCAAAGATTTGAATAGAACATTATGGACACCAAGAGAAGTACTAAGGACCCCTTTGAATCAAAGGATTTATGGAGGAATTTCATAAGATTGAAATCCTATAGGAAATTTTTCTATTTGGCCCTTTGATTCAAAGGATTAGAGTTTTCCAAATCCTATAAAATTCTTATGGAATGACACATTGCATGTAGGTTTTGAAGGAAATATAGCAAGAGGTCCAACCTCTTGGAAAAAATCCTTTGAGTCTATCTCTCCCATCCGATTTCTGCGTTTTTTCTTGCGGTCCAATCAAACAATCATTCCTATGTTTTTTCTGTGTTTTTCAATCATCTGTTTTACACTTACATTCCTGGTAGAATGTTGTGTTTTTCCTATTCCTCTATTTTTTCATTCCTACGATTCAAAGGAAACCTAATTGGATGCATGGACTGAAAGAAACCACCAAACAGTTCTATTGGTCTTTTTTCAGGTATTAAAACTGCCAAACACTGCGATGCAAAACATAGTTTGCTACTTAAAAGTTGAAAATTATCATCTTTTTTTTTCCCAATAGCAGAATGGTCAATCATCAGAAATGCTTGAGAGCAGATGGCTTTGGTGCAACTCACCAAGTACAGCAAGTGCAATCAGTAGTACTGTTGCTGAACGGACTTGAAGATGCTTGTGATGTGTAGAACATTTAAATTTACTTAATCTCCTCTTGATAAGCTCAGGCCAGAAATACATAGCCTGCAAAAAATAAATATAATGGTTATTAGTTATTACATGAGAAATCAAAAGAAACCAAAATTCCTTATATGAGTACAGCCTTGTTATTATGCTAAAATAGTAGATAGATTGTGATATGTTGATATATAAGCAACCAGAAAAGTAAAACAAATATAGGACACACACCCTTCCAGATGGAGGTAGATTGAATGAAGGTAATGTACTTCCATTTCTCAAGCTATCCATAACTTCTCCATCTTTTCTCCTCTTTGTAAAGCTCTCACGTCCTCTATTTGTAAACCATAAATTCCGCATAAAACTGTGGTATTTCCTGCTCAGTTTGCTCTTGAAATGATGCTTCCTACCTATTGAATCATCAGAATCCAAACTACGCATACTGCTACCATTATGATCTCCTTTACATGCACTTTCCCCACATGAACATTGAGGCTTGGCTGCTCCTTCCACATCTTCTCCTGAATATCTGAATTCACATGATGTACATTCTTGGGTGGAATGATAACCATTCACTGTAGGAACACTATCAAGCTTGAGTTCAACAATTTCATCTGTTCCAGTGGAATAAATCACATGGTTATCCTTTCTGTTACTACCAGAAAGAAAAGATGCCAACTCGTCTCCATCATGTTCAGTCGAGTATGAATGTTTTGGAGTTCTACTGGAATCATTCCTAAGACTCTCCAAACTATCTTCCACCTGAGAAATTTGCTCCGCTATAGCTGTAATAAATTGCCTAAATTGCAAGATGGCATTTTCCCTTGAATTGGACTTGTTAGACAATGCTGCTGCATTCACTTCTCTCTCAAATTGCTCCAACTGCCAATTTTAGGAGAATAAAGACCTTAGAACTTTAAATGCAGAAGCGGACAGATAACCCGAAAAACATATATATGGATAAGAACGATTAACAATATGTTAAAAATGAAAAGCTTGACTATGCAAACCTGCCACTTTGTTGTTCCAAGAGCAGTGCACACATCTCTCTCATACTGCATTGATACACGACGTTTTGTATGTGAAGTATCATCTTGTATCAGTTTTCTTTCATGCAAGAGCAAGCGGTAAACACCCTCCATCCTGTAGACCAACCCAAAATTACGGTTTTAACTTCTTGTCAGAAAAGGATCTTATTTGTATACATTACTTGTAGAGTCAGTAATTCACTAGTTGCTCTTACATTAACCATGACAGAAAATTCATTAAAACTCTTAGCTTAATCAAGACAAAAGAGAGAAAAATCTATACTATTTGCATGACAGTGCAAAAAAGTGCATAGGGAGAAAGCAGCACTTAGATTTGGCTGGTACAACGGTACCATGTGGAGGTGTATAGGTTACCTTTTATTAGAACTAAAATACAAAATTCAACTCCCATAGAAATGTGGAACGTAGACACATGAGCTGATGGTTAGTAAATGATAACCAAACGTAGACACACGGTAACAAACCAGGTTTTGCTATAAAGTAAACGATAAGCAAACACAAGACTAGCACCAAAACGGCAAAACCTGATTAATTCAATGTATACAACTCCTATTTACATGGAAAAATGTTATAGGCACATGCTATCATTATGCTAAGCTCTTGCAACAGAAAGACAGTCATTCATGCATCCAGAAAGGCGTGCCTCAAAATAAGAGAAATTTCTCAAAGTTGAGTTAAGTTGCATATTATTCCCCAAACAATGGTTGAGCTCAATCCTGACGGAGCGTGCCCAAGCAAGCTGCCACTTTCAAGAATTGCCACCAAAACGCTCTCTGCCATTTGCCACCAATTCCCATTTCTCCTGGTCGCAGAAGCCAATCCACGCAGATTCACATGAACGGAACAAACCGCATCGAAGAATTCCCGTGCTGGACAGGAGCCACGTAATCCCGTCGAGCACGCAGCGAATCTTCCAAGTTCACATTTCTTGGCATATCCCGCGAGATTTGTAAACCAAACTACGCGCATAATTCTAGCAGAGAGCCGGATCGAGAAAGTAAGCAGGGAAAGAGAAAGCACACGGACCTGTCGGCTGAGTCCTGCACGCACTCGGCGGCGGGGAAGAGCGGATCCGCCTCCCACCTCCCGAAGCCCTCCGCCATCGAGCGGGATCCGACTCAATCGCGGCCGCCGCCGCGGCGCCAATAGGCAATAGCGCCCCGAGCGATTCAAATCCGCAAAGGGGAGGAAGGCGAACTACGCACGCGGCACACGCGCGTCACAGCGGGAGGGAAACCTCTCCCCCCCTATTTTCGGTTGCGTTCCTCCTGCTTTCCTCTTTCGGTTTGGTGGTTCATGCCAGCCAACCTGCCTGGTGGAAAGCTTTGCAGATTAGTCCCTGTGGTAGTTGCTAATTCTACTTTTCTGTCTAATGCTTTGTTCGGTTAATCCCACTAACAAATCCGAACAACCCCTAATTAAATTGATTTGTTGAATAATAACATTATTACTGGTCACGATATTACACGATGTGAGATGATGTTGCGACGTGCTAGTTTCATTAGTTCAACACTCAATACATCAGAATTCAGTCAATTCACGGCGGCGGCCATGTGACTGTGAAAAAAAAGAGAAGAATTCCAGTTTATCCATTCAGGAAGCACAGTACGGTTCAGGAACTACATTCAAATATCTGCTCATAACATTATCATCTATATCTTGCAGCAAAAAGAAAATTGAAACATATCGAACTCCTATATAAAAAAGGGAAAGCGTGAGAAAGAAAGCTGGTGCGCTAAACTAATAAGAGTTCTAAGTTTTTTTTTCTTCTTAAAGCCGAAGTTTCAGCCTCTGGAAAACCCTGAACGCCCTTTCCTCTGCAAAAACTCTGGGATCTGCAATGTTGGGCCTTCTTCCTGGGATGATGAAGAAAACCAACTGCTGTGGCTCCGGCTGTTATCTCCACCAGCCTGACAGTCGTCGATGTTTGACGCAAGGGAGAGTAGAATGAAGAATATCAGAATACATAATTGCAGTGGGCATAAGGTAGGCATTACAATGCTTGAGAATGTACCTGTCGACCCTCAGCCTCCTCCTGACGCTTGAATCCAGTTGCAATCAGGGTTATGCTCACCTGGATAAGGGATAATACTTATATTTGGCAATAGCGTGGTAAATTTCAATGACCTCTAAAAATATGGATGGCATAATAATCACTATAGCTTTTCATTAAAAAATAATACTACCCCCATGTCTTTTTATATGGCATTGGTTAGTTCATTTTTGAAATAACCAATGTCATATTAAAAAAAACGGAGGGAGTAATAATCTTCACAATAGCTTGAGTTCATATGTCTGGGTGAGACGCGAAGTTGTGCTGTGCAAAACCGTTTTGATCACAAAAGGAGGAGCTTTTAGATTTGATTGCTTACTTGACCAGTATAAGATGGATCAATAACAGAGCCAAAAATGAGATTTGCACCAGGATCAACAAGATCGTATATCACTTCAGCTGCTGCATTCACCTAAAACAAAGGAATACCAGTGGAATTTAGCACAAATAAATAATTTAAGAAGTCATATCACGATTCTGTGATGTGTTATGTCGTCTAAATAGTCAGCATAAACTGAAGGCAATAAAGGCCTATTTATTACAAAACTTAGAAAATGAGGTCTGCTACCTGCGGTTAGCAGCTAAACTACTTAGCCATTAAAAAAATCAAGATCTAATCAAACAAGCAACCTGTACCGCAAGAATGTAATAGCAAACTACTCTGCAATACCTCCGTCAAGGTTAGATCATTCCCTCCAGTGATATTCCATACAATTCCTGTTGCTCTTTCAATGCCAATATCAAGAAGAGGAGACTGTATAGCATTAAGCGCAGCATCCCTGGCACGTGTCTTACCTGCAAAGAGGGCATAAGGATCATCAGGGGAAAACAATCAGAGATCAAGGGTGTCATGGTGTGTGTGTGCGCATGTTGGGGGAGGGCACTCTGATGATTGTAAATATCGCCTCAGCAGTAGTAGGAGTTTAGGAAACATAAATGCAAGAATCTGTACACAGATCCCATATAACCTTATATCGTATCTCTTAGAAGCATCAAACAAATGCAGCTAACATAAATTCTAACTACGCATGCTTGGGAATTCTGTAAAACGCACTGTAATTCTGTAAATGAACCCATGCGATAGGAATATGTGTGGAGTGCCCCTTTTTATGCTATTTGATGCTGAAGCTGAACACATAATGCTTTCTGAAATATAACCTGTTGCAGTTCCAATGCCCATCAAAGATGACCCTGCATCCGACATAACTGATCGGACATCTGCAAAGTCAACATTGACCAAACCTGGCACCTGCAAGCAAAAGAATATAGCAGTCAATTACCAGTAATCTGAATGTATCACATGAATTGTCATTTGGGTGAACATATTGGCAAAGGGTAACCTACAAATTGTTTAAACTTTCAGACCCATGAGCTGGCAATGCAGATAGCATGACAAGCAGTGAATGACTAAACATAAAGGATGGCTATGGACAGGATCAAGGAACGTATCACGATAGTCATCACTGATATTCTACTCCACTCGTATGGGTACCAGTAAATGAAAGACGATAATTGGAATTTAGATGATTACTCTCGCTTAAAGTTTTGACTGTCGAAATATAGGCATCAGCGACAACAAACCATTGGGACATCAACGTGGCTAAGGAAACAGAAAATGTAACGACTCTAGCACAATTTCAATATGTAACAAAAATGTACTTCAGGGGGTTAGTTAATCCATAGTGGCATGAGTTGTTAAGGTGCAACATATTTGCTTACAGTGATTATATCTGAGATTCCACGGACACCTTGCCGAAGTATATCATCTGCCAAATTAAATGCTTCTGTCACAGGAGTATTTGGAGAAACAGCTGTCAACAATTTGTCATTTGGAATTACAATCAGTGTATCAACATTGCTTCTTAAGGACGCAATTCCTTCTTGCGCCTGTAGTGCACGCCTCCTTCCCTCAAATGCAAATGGGGTTGTCACAATTCCAACAGTTAATATACCCATGGACTTTGCAATCCCTGCTATAACTGGGGCCCCGCCTGTGCCTGTCCCTCCTCCCATTCCAGCCTAAAAATGAATTCAAAGGATCAATGAAGAGCACAACATACTCCTTCCAACCAAAGAAGAGAAAAGTTTATATTTGGGTACATGGAGATGTAAATCAAACAGAAGATATTGTCCTAGCATATTGTGCGCTAAATCTCTCAAAATTCATAGAGAATCATGCCATTCTTTATCAATCAAGCAACAGAAAATAATATAATTTACATGAGCAGCACAGACTTACAGTCACAAAAACCATATCAGCACCAGAAACTGCTTGTTCTACCAACTCCTGGCTTTCCTTGGCTGCATTCATGCCGATTTCTGGGTTCCCACCGGCACCAAGACCTCGTGTTAGCTCCTGGCCGATCTGCAACTTATTATCTGGATCTATGGGTGACATTCTCATAGCCTGAAAATCAGTATTCACGATCCAGAATTCCACCCCCTTCATATCGCTCTCAATCATCCTGTTCACAGCATTGGATCCACCACCTCCAACGCCAATGACTTTGATCCTGGGCTCACTGTAGCGGTGCGTCGCAGATGCATCTTCCAGCCTCTCGACGGTCTTGTCAATACCCTGTTCCTTGCCTGGGGCAGCAACTGCACCATTATCCTCTCCATACAGCATCGAGATCTCAGGATGGAGATCATACAGGGCATCCTTGGTGCGCCGTGGCCCAACTCGTCGCGAGTTTGCAGAGCATTCGAGTTTACTAGGGCGAGAAGAACCACCAGAAAGAAACTTCTTTCCCTGAAGATGTCCTGCACCGACTCCCAAAACCACTTTCCCAAAATTGTTCCGCCAAATGCGCAATGGACATCCGCCATTGGAAGCAGTGGGAAAGACTAGCTGCGTAGACATCCTCAATTCAGTATGGTCGGCCGGCGCTGGTGGATGCGGTGCCTCAAAATTCCCAACAAAAAAGAGCTCACGCCTCAAAATTTGCCAAAATTCAGGAAGCTGGATCCCCTCCTGACAAAGTGACAAGACATGGAAAATATCACCAAAAAGGTAAAAATAATACAGAAAACATAAGCAAAATGACGCGGATTGCTGTTAGATCTCCTTTCCCTTGGGGTTTGGGAGGTGAGGGGTTTTTACCTGTGGGGTTCTCGCGATGGAATGTTGACTGTTGCGCGCTCGCAGAAGAGAGTGGGGAAGCGGAATCGACGGGCGCCCGCCGGCGAGGAGAGAGCGTAGAGACGAGGCGGGGGGAGGAGGAGGAGCTCTCCCGGGTGGTCGGAGCAGCCGGTTGACGGCGACGGCGACGAGGTTAACCAATGATTTGGTTTGTTAAACCTTTGGTGCGAACTCGTCCGGCTTCTGGGGAGATACATATTAGGCCCATCGAATCATAGATGGGCCGTAAATCAATATGGGCCGAATATATATGGGCCTGAGGATCTCTCACTCCCAGACAAGGCCCGCCTACTGGCCCGAGGGGCTAAACCTTTCTGTCAGACTCGTGCTAGGAAAATTCAGAGAAAATGTAACGCCTAGTCTCAAAACAAATCGTAAGTGGTTACCGCAAGACAATAAACTAGGGTTCCTAACTCTAAATTACCCTAAGAGACATTAAGAGATGAAGGGTGAGATCTCTCGGTAACACTTCGGAAGAAACACCAGCCGTTGGATCTTCATAATTGGCCTGAACCGTTTTCTGCTATTCTGACGCCTCCCTCTCTTCAGACCTCAGATGTTCAGAACATTCAGACTTTCAGAAATTTCATTTTCTAGCTAGGGTCCTAACATTACCTTCCTCTCGAGATGATCCTTGTCCTCAAGGATTAAAGTTTGGAAACATGCCTTGAATTACTGTAGCATCTTTCCAAGTAGCATCAGCAGGACTGAGATTCTGCCATAGAATCAACCATTGAGTTACAGCTGCTCCCTTTCTTGGTACCATTCTTCTCTGCAAAATTGCAATAGGTTCAGTTTTAATCTGACCATCTGGTCCAACCGCTGGTAGATTAGACATAGGAACAGCCTTGGCGCCCAAATGCTTCTTCAATTGGCTGATATGGAACACATGATGAATGAGTGCATCTTTAGGCAATTGCAGTTGATAAGCCACCTGACCGAACTTTTCAATCACTTTGAACGGCCCGTAGTACTTAGACCTCAACTTTAGTGATCCTCTGATTCCAAAAGCAGACTGCCTATAGGGTTGGAGCTTAAGATAAACCATATCTCCCACTGTTAGGCTTCTTTCAGATCTATTCATGTCAGCATAGTGTTTCATCCTCTTCTGATCTAGGTCCAGGCTGTTCTTGAGCTTCTGTATAATTACCTCTTTCTCTTCTATGGTAACTCTAGCTTCATCTGATATGTTGCAAGGAACAGAGAACTCATTCACTTGAGGAAGCGAGTATCCATATAGTGCCTTGAAGGGTATCATTTGGATTGAAGTGTGGTAGGTGGTGTTGTACCACCACTCTGCTAATGCTAGCCAAGAACACCAGTGTTGTGGCTCTTGGAACGTCATACTTCTCAAATAAGCTTCAAGACATTGATTTACTCTTTCGGTTTGACCGTTCGTTTGTGGATGATATGCTGTACTGAACCTCAATTGTACATTTCTGGCCTTGAATATTTCCTGAAACATCCTGCTTGTAAATACTTTGTCCCTGTCCAGTGATTATAACAGTTGGCATACCATGCAACTTGTGTATATTTTCCATAAAGATCTCAACTACTTGCTCTACTATATAAGGGTGAGATAATGCTATGAAATGAGCATATTTAGTCAGCCTATCCACCACAACTAGTATTACATTCTTGCCTTTTGATGTAGGTAACCCCTTTATGAAATCCATGATAATATGAGACCAAGCCATATCAGGAATATCTAGAGGATTCAGAAGTCCCGGAATATGCACATGTTCAGCTTTTGTTATCTGACACACAGGGCATTCTCTCACAAACTTATCCACCTCCTTTTCAATCCAGGCCAATAGAAGAGCATCTTGTGTTAGATAGATCTCTCACCCGTCGGGCCCAACGGCACAACGGACCTTGACCGCACCCTGATCGGGGGCGCTCAGCCCATTGGCTGGTGGGCCCCTGTCACCCTGCGCCATATAAAACAGAGGGTGGAGGCCAGGGCGGCACAAGACACGAGGTTCGCCGCCGCCGCCAACTCCACTCACAAACCCTAACCCTAACCGATCGAGGGGGCGCAGCCAGTGACGGGAAGCATCACCGCCGCGCCACGCCTCATCCTCGCCTACGACCGCTACTGCCGCAACCACCGTCGCCGTCCACGTCAAGCCCGCGACGACAACGACGATGGCCGGCGCCTCTTCATCCTCCAACACCTCAACCGGTCGGCCCCTCTAAACCCTATCCCTCATAGATTGATCCCAAAACACATATAGAAAAGGAACTCCACCGATCTAAACCCTAGGTGATCCACTAGAGAACCCTAACATCTTGATCCTGTGATAAGTAGCTCTCATTTCAGAATGCCCTCCGAAAGGGGATGAATGGTAAACTCTTATCAGCTCTTTCCTGATTTCAGTCATTTCCCCCACATATATTCTCCCCTTATTTTTCAACAGTCCAAACTCCATTTTATAAACTTTGTCAGGGTCTCCCTTAGTATCAATTAAACCGAGAATCTTATGAGCTTGAACATCACCTTCATAACTTCCCAGAATATCATTTATCCATTCTGGAATCACCACAGTCATAGCCTGACAGATCAAAGATTATTGTACTGCAGTTCTGGGAATTCTAGATAAAGCATTGGCCACCAAATTCTCTCTACCTGGCTTGTATTCAATCGAGTAATCATACTCCATTTGCTTGAGTAGTAACTTGTGTTGTATGCCCTCCACCAGCCTTTGATTCATCATGAATTTTAAATTTTGTTGGTCAATTTTGATAATTAGCTTACTTCCTAAAATATAATGCCTCCACTTCTTAATAGCCTCCAGGATTGCAATGGCCTCTTTTTCGTATATTGATTGTCCAGCAGCTTTTGGGCCCAATGCCTTACTAAAATAAGCAATAGGTCTTCTAGACTGCATGAGTACAGAACCAATACCCACTCCACAAGCATCTGCTTCTATCACAAAATCTTTGTTGAAGTCAGGAATGGCTAGCACAGGACTTGTACACACTCTCTGTTTGAGTGTTTGAAATGTTGCCGTTTGTTCAGGACCCCACTGGAAGCCACCCTTCTTCAACATGTCATGCAGGGGTCTGCATATTATCCCATAGCCCTGAATAAACCTCCTGTAATACCCAGTCATCCCAAGAAATTTCCTGAGTTCAGTAATATCAGAAGGAGTGGGCCAGGCCATGGTCCTCTCAACCTTCTTAGGATCAGTAGCCACTCCATCCTGAGATATGATGTGACCCAAATAAGAAAATTTGGAGAGTCCAAAAGCACATTTCTTGAGCCTGATTACCAGCTCATTTTCCTTAAGTGCCTGCATGACCAACTTCAGGTGTTCCAAGTGTTCTTCTCTATTCTTGCTATAAATGAGTATATCATCAAAAAAACCAATACAAATTTCCTCAAAAATGGTGCAAGAACTTGGTTCATAAGAGATTGAAATGTGGCAGGAGCGTTGGTTAACCCAAAAAGCATCACTTGATATTCATAATGTCCCATATGTGTTCTGAATGTTGTTTTGTGTATATCTTTCTTGGCCATTCTGATTTGGTGATACCCAGACCTCAAATCAAGTTTTGAAAATACCCTTGCCCCATGTAATTCATCCAGCAGGTCTTCAATGATTGGCATAGGAAACTTATTTTTGATGATCTACGAATTTAATTGTCTGTAATCTACACCAAGCTTCCATGATCCATCTTTCTTTCTAACCATCACTGCTAGGGAAGAATATGGACTGTCACTCATCTGAATTTCTCTGGAGTTTATCAGCTCAGTAATTATATTCTCCATAGCTTCTTTTTGGTAATGGGGTACTCTATAGGGTCTCAGATTTGGGGGAACAACATCTGCTTTCAAAGTGATAACATGATCACAAGGTCGATTTGGGGGCAATCCTTTGGGCTCCTATAACATAGTGGCGAATTGCAACATAACTTCCTGAACATCTTCAAGGATCTCGAGGGATTCTTCTGTAGTTACCTCAATCACTTGAAAAATACACCCAATTACACCCTTATTAATCACCTTTTCCATCTTTTTGCTGCTAATATGGAAGTATTTGCCTGGTTTAGTAAAGTCCTTCAACAAAATCATCTTGTCTCCTTTTGTAATTCTCAGCAACCTCTACTTTAGGTCTAAAGTAATGGGACTATATTGGTATATCCAGTCTGCCCCTAAGATAATATCATATCCTTTCAAGGGAATTAAATTGAATGAGTTGGAAAAGATTTCGCCCTGAATTTCATATTGAATCACAAGTACTTGGACTTCTGGTTTTAGCTCTCCACCACCAGCCACCACAACCTTCTTAATATTTGTTGTCCTGAGTGGACACTGAATACTAATTGCATAATCTTGATCCATGAAAGTGCTAGTGCTGCCAGTCTGCCACTGTCCACTAAACCTATAGCCTTCTTGCCATTAATTTTTATGATTACTGAGAATGTATCAGGTCTAGTAGTCCCCTCCATTGCACTTTGTGATATACTCATGAGTTCTTTAGCAGCCTCTGGTGGGTGAGCCTTAGGTTCATCCTGTTGATTTTCTGCCCTAGGATTATCATCATGTGTATTTTCTTCACCCTCTTCTTGCTCTTCCCTTTCCAAAACGAGTGTATGAATTGCCTTCTTCACCTTGCATTGATGTCTTGGGAACCAAGGTTTCTTGCAAAACCAACACTTTTTTTCTTCCTTCTTATCCCCCTCCACTCTTTGGAACTCTGTTGCCTGCGTTCCTTCCCTAGTTTCCGTTATTCTGGTTTTGGTTCCTGTTCTTGTTGAAATTATTGATAGCCTTCCTTGCATTTGCAGCCTTCTCATAGTTTTTGGCATACCAATATGATTCAAGCAATCCCTGGGGTTTTTGCCCACACACATTGTGTTTAATCTCCCCTCTAAGACCTCCAATAAAACAGCTAGTGAAATACTGCTCCTGCAAGTATGGATGGTCTCTTCTCACCATGTCCATGTATTCTTCAAATTTGTCAATGTACTGCTCAACAGATAACCCATATTGTTTCACATTTTGAAATAGTTCTACAGCTTCATGTACATTAGCTGTTGCAACCTTGTGCACACCATTGCATACCACTGTGGCCAGGATATCAATTGCCAAGGAATTCCAATACCCCTGAACATTTAGCAGCCCGACCACATAAGTGAGCTATTGCTAAATTCACCCACTGATCTGTTGGTGTACTAGTGATTTCAAAGAATTTCTCACACTGTTTCAACCAGTCAACAGGCTCTTCTCCACGGAACAAAGAAATTTCCAACCTTGGTCCTTTGATCACAGCTTCAGCATAGTGACTATTATCTCCTTGTTGTCCTATAACCAAATTCCTTTCGTCATCAAATACCTGAATTCCTAGGTTTCCCACAAAGGGAGTTGGTATAACACCAACTCGATTCTGCCCATGAAGAAATGTTTGGGTAGGTATCTGAAATCCCCCCAGATTAGGACCCCGTGGTGGAAGTGTGGGTGGTGGAGGTGGCATGTAACCAGGGTTTCCATTGTTGGGCATAGGACAAGGTAAAGGAGGAATCCACTGATTAAGTGACACATGTGTTGGCAATATATCAGGCGCAACTGAAGCCATTGGAACTGTCCTCGATGGATCTCCCTCCATCCTTCTCTGCTCACTGGTCCTGTTTCTCCAATTGGGTGTACCTCCAAATTCCTAGCAGCCGCTGCAGCTGCCAATTCCACTTCCTCCGCCTCATAAGTGTTCTTTTGTTTGCACAGTTCCATCAAAAGGCCCTTAATTTCTTTTACTTTCGACTTGAGCCCTTTCAAATCAGCCAAATCTTTCTTCAATACAGCGATGTCAGTTCTCACCTCGTTCATCTCCTCCATGTCCACCATTGATCCTTGTGATCGAGTTTTACTTACCATACACCAATGATCTGCAAGGTCAGTTCGTGATTTCTCCCTCCCTATAAATCCCTCGCTAGATCCAGTCCCCGCCGGCTCAGGGGATTTTACAACCTAAGCCAACCCATCAGCTAGAGATTGAAGCCCGCCTTCACCTCCGGATCAAATTCTCCACGGTGTCGGGATTTTATAGTGGCAGATCTAGAAATCGCCACCAACTTGCACCTTGGTAGATCTGAGAGCCAAGGAAGAACACAGCTCTGGTACCTTTGTCAGATCCCGTGCTAGGAAAATTCAGAGAAAATGGAACGCCTAGTCTCAAAACAAATCGCAAGTGGTTACCGCAAGACAATAAACTAGGGTTCCTAACTCTAAATTACTCTAAGAGAGATTAAGATATGAGTTTTTTTGATCCCTTTCTTCAGCTCTGAATTGAGTCTTAAAGGTTACAAGGGTGGCTTAGCTCTCATGCTGCAACCGCCAGCTCAAAAACAAGAAAATGACAAAAAGATTACAGACACATTGGTCCCGAAAACAGATGAAGGGTGAGATCTCTCGGTAACACATCGGAAGAAACACCGGCCGTTGGATCTTCATAATTGGCCTGAACCGTTTTCTGCTATTCTGATGCCTTCCTCTCTTCAGACCTCAGATGTTCAGAACATTCAGACTCATTATTGGCCTGAACTGTTTTATTCTATTCTGATGCCTCCCCAACTCCTCCCCCCGAACACACCCTAATCTAGCACTCTTATTTTCCCTGAATATTAATCTCGCAAACGGAGAAAAAAAACCGTACAGTACAAAGCAGAAGCGGGAGAAAAACAAAAAATCTCAACCAGCAGCATCCGTGATCGAGTTCTAAAAGAAGAGGATTCATAAATCACAATGATTCACACGAGTCAACGAGAAAACTACAACGGCAATTGGGGTTTGCGGGAAAGTGTCATGACCCTAGCTAGAAAATGAAATTTCTGAAAGTCTGAATGTTCTGAACATCTGAGGTCCAGCATGCAAAACGAAGCACGTATTATTGCATGATTAATTAAATATTAGCTATTTTTTTAAAAAAAATGGATTAATATGATTTTTTAAAATAACTTTCGTAAAAAAAAATTTTGTAAAAAAACATACCGTTTAGCAGTTTGAAAAACATACGCGTGAAAAACGAGAAATGTGAGTTGAAAAAATTGGGGAAAGAACACAGCCTGGTGCCCTGCAGTTTTCGCAACACATCTCCCTCGACTTTCGCGCACATGCTTTTTAAACTGTTAAATGGTGCATTTTTTACAAAAAATTTCTATACAAAAGTTGCTTAAAAAATCATATTGATCCATTTTTGAAAAAAAATTAGCTAATATTTAATTAATCACGTGCTAATAAAATGCTCCATTTTCCGTGCGTAGGAGATGTGTTCCCAATTTGGCTCAATGTTTTCCCAACTTCTCTCCCTCGTGTTCCATGCGCACGTATTTTAAACTGTTAAACGGTGCGTTTTTTGTAAAAAGTTTTTATACGAGAGTTGCTTTAAAAAAAATCATATTAATCCTTTTTTTAAAAAAATTAATAAATACTTAATTAATCATGTGTTAATAAGTCGTTTCGTTTTCCGTACGATGCTAGTGAGTTTCCAACACACCGAGCCGAACAAGCCAAGTAGTGTAGTCTCCGCTGGTCATGAATTTACCAAATTGTAGGTTAAGGGGGTGTTTGGGACTGCTCCGCTCCAGTTTTTGCAGCTCCGCTCTAGCTCTGTATTGCCAAACACGTCTAACTCCACGAACTCCGCTCCGCAAAAAAGGTGGAGCTAGAGGCCAGCTCCATGTTTTTCCTGGAGTACCTCAAGGGGTACTCCAGTTTTTGGAGTTTGGTACTCCCACATGAAGTTGTGAGGTAATTACCCACCCTGCCACTCATTAATCACGGATTTTGGGACTCCCACATGGAGTTTCGATTAGAGGCATAATGGACCATTTGCATGGAAACGACTCATTCCTAGAGCTAGAGCAGAGCTGCATGCCAAACAGTACCTCCTGCTCCACAAACTTCACGGTGGAGCTGCTCCATGGTGGAGTTCGTGGAGCGGAGCTGTAAAAATTGGAAATTGGAGTGGAGCAGTCCCAAACACCCCCTAAGTATGGAGATTCCCCGTTGGGCCTGTTTGCACTGTGGAAACCGCGTCCTGATCTTCTGCTGAACCTGATGTATGTGGTAAATTGGCCTAACATTTAAAGCAGTCAGTGGAATACAACTTTTGTTACGAAGTAGGTGCATGTGAGCAACTTTGAAACGATTTGGGCCTGCAAGGGTCCTTTCTGCATTTGAGAATTTGGCAGAACTATGCCGGATGGCAGGGCGAGTACCTCATAGTCTCACAGCCTCACACTGTCACACTATGCAGCCTTGGAATGATTGCAAGTTACCATGCGTCCGTATATCACAAAGAAGCATGCCATTCATTGTGCTCGTTGAGTCTAGCAAGCATTTGAATAGCACAAGATAGGTTCCCTCTCTTTCAAAATATAATGTGTATTTTGTTTCGTTAGCAATCAACAATTACTCTATTAGAATATTATTTATATGATACAAAATTATAATCATAAATAAGTACTTTTTAATATGAATCTAATAAATTTAACTTTGCGTCATAAAAATTATATTCCAGTAGAGTAATCGTTGGTCAAAACTTTGTTCTAATGAGACAAAATATGTCATATATTTTGAAACGGACGAAGTAGAAAGCTACCAAGCTTAACCTCATTTTAAGATCTCTGAAACCGTTGTTGTTTCATCAGCTTCAACTAAATCATGCCTTACTTCAGTTGAGGTTCTTTCTATGTTGTAAGGTTTTCGTTTTGGAATTCACACTTGCTTTATAGCTTGACTTGTTATTTACAGTTCAAATTCTGCAATATTTTCCCAACAAGATTACTATATAATGCAGCCCTGCAGGCATGCAAATCCACTCCTTTTGGGCCCTTTTTCTCTTGTTTGTTTCCATTGTCTTTCATGCCCTTCTGATTGCTACCTTCTCTCTGGTCACTAGCTTTCAGTTTTATTGAGGTGGATCTCACTGTTCACTAGGGCTGCAAATTTTGGCCATGAATGGACCACAATAGTTATAGCCCCACAAAACTACTTGTTTTCTTTCTGGTAAAAAGAAACCACTTCTTTTCTTATCAAGTTCTATTTTTCTAACTCTTCAATGTCTTATACTCCTATTTCTTTGAGGAGTAATAACTGTATTAATTGTTCGAGTTCATTTACATTGTTTTAATTTTTCGTAAATTCACTTCAGAAAATTTTTTCGAGGTGCTTAATCCCATGACAGAAGGGCCAGGTTTTTTTGTTTGGTTATTCTCCAATACAATCTTGTACATATAAATATAGGTTATTTATTCCCAAATCTAAAATTTGTATACATGATTAATTCAGATAAAGCCAATGACATACACACATGCAAAGATTGCCGTTTTTGTAAAATAAAATATTTAAACAACATTACATGTGCTAGGTGTAGAAATATATTGTCAGCCCCAACTCCTTTTATAAGATGGAAAATAAGATGGGAGAGTAAATATCTGATCACCATGTCACAGTTCCAAAAAGTTATTTAGCAACATCAAACTATGCAACAAAAGGAAAATATATCGTCAAGTTGACATTTACTAAGCTTGTAAGCCCATTTTCTGATGCTAAAACAGAGCCCAATGAGCATTTAGTATAAAGTATATCATAAAGAAAAGAGTATATCTTTAAGAAAAGTATATAAAAAAGTATATCATTTTCTTTTCCTTTAAACCCATTCTTTTGCTTTTAATATAGGATATGTCTCTCATGGCCTCATGCCATCCTTTGGCTTTATCCTTATCAGTCCTTGTAAAGAGAATAAGTTACTGACATAAGGAATTCAGTCTGCAAATATACTTTTCTGTTAATCTGTTACTTCCTCCGGAAAATATTATTTGACGCTTTGGACAAAGAAAATGACTTGCGCTTAATAGGTTTTGGCTGTCAGAAACATCAAATGATCTTGATCGGAGGGAGTATTATGCATAACGATCCCTTTTATCTTTTCTGTTTTACATTTTTGAAGACTCCTATTTTACCATTTAATGACCGAACGCATCCTGCAGATCTGAAGTCTGAACCCTGTGATTAGATCAGGATTGTGTTGGCTTTCTAACATCATATTGCTATCTTAACGCCCACAACTTCAGTTTCAATAATGTTGATCTACCAGAGTCCAGAGATCAATGCAGTTTACAGGCTGAAACGAACTTCAAATTTCTACAACTTCGTGTGAAGCGAAATGGCTAAGATGCAAGGTTTGATCTCTTGTGCTACCTTTTTGTCCAAAAGAATATCTTATCTTGTGCATGGATACACATGCACATTGTTAGGTACTTAGGTATGTCCATGAGAAATTTTGGTTGGAAGTGTTTGGGAATCTATAGGACTTTTACAAAAGTTTACCACCTCTTATGCTGTATTTAAATAAGAAAAACTTAAGTACTGTGTCTGTACAACAATTGTCTGGTTACTGCATTATACACATTTAGTGTTATTATGCCCAGGTTATTCATCATTATCCACAAATATGTTTTTCTTTGCAAATATTCTCCTTTTCCCAGAGCCGCATTGGACTCCAATACAAGAGTCAGAGGGGGGAAGCAAAGATATTGTAGTAAATGATCTCTACTGGCCTCTGTAGCCAAAGGATTCAGCAAATCTGCGCAGACCTCACGAGTCAGGAGCTTTCCAGTGAGTATAAATGCATCTTCGCTTCACCGCACCACACTATCTCTCATATATATACTCGAGGCCCTACTTTATCCAAAGGGTCAAGCACTAATAAGTTAATTAAGAGGCAACTTAGTCACTACACATATTCTCATAATCGATAGTGATCCATAGCATTTCCAAGCAGAGAAACAAGGCCATTCTGGAATGAAAGCTTCCTTTTGACAGGAAAAACTTCAGTATTTGGTGCATGACAAGGTGGAGATGCATGGATCCTCATGGACAATTTGTTCTTAGGAAAAGGAAGCCCCTAGGCCTCTCATCTCTCCCTCCTTCCTTTCCTTTCTTCAATGATCATTTTGCTGAGAGTACTTGCTGTCTCAGAGGAAGGCCAGAGAGGGCAGCCAGCGAGAAATGAAAGGTGGTTACAAGCGGTAGAGTAGGGAGACAGAAATCCTGACAGAGAAAAAGGCCTACAAGGCTACTAGCTAGGCTATCACACATCTCACTTCTCTCTCTCTCTGTGTAGCCTGTGAAAACTGAAAAGATAGAGAGGCAGGCTCGTAGGGCATGTTCAAAAGGACACAAGATCTTCTTTGTGGTACAGTAGTAGATGAAACTCCAAGGGGGATTCGATTTGCCAGTGTGGGAGAAGACAAACAGGAAACGAAGCAACATCCTATCATGTGGTACTCTCTGCCCTTCCTCCATCTCCCTTCTCTTGAATATACTAGCACACTTGAATGCATGGTGCATGCATGTGTGAACCTAGCTCACTAGTCTCTACTGCTACTACTAGCCTCTTCTTTGTAAGTTGAGAGTTCTGCTCATTGGCATGGTGCAAGGTGAGGGGAGTTCTTGGAGGATGGCAAATGATCATGATAGAGCAGTTCCACACAGCCAAGCAGTTGCATATGGAATCCAAGGCCATGCTGTTCTTGCTGCAACACCTGCCAACTTCCTGTACTGCCGCTTCCCTCTCTAGTCTCCATCTCCCTATCTACACTGTTCTTCTCTTTCAACTAATAGTACATGCAAAGACAACACAGCTAAAGTTCTTTTGCAACTAGGTACTAGTAGTTTTCAAGCCCTGCAGTTGCTTTAAAGTATCGTTTCTCCTTGCCTCTTTTTAACTATCTTTATAACCAACTCCCCTGCTATATATATATATATATATCCAAGCTACCTCTCATTGGATTACACCTCTTCTCGCAATCCAAATAGTTTCTTAATGCCTAAGGCCTGGATCCTGTAAGTGATCTGCTTACCCTCATCCTGCATATCTTTTAGCTCTCATCCTTATCTGCCCTCCTCTAACCTCAGAGGCTCACACCCTCAGTGCTTGCCTTTACATTCCTGAAAAGTTCAGTTTTTATCTGTTCGTCCATATATTGCATATGACTATTGGATACCACTGGTGCTGAATGCTGTGCTCTACTGCTTGGTCCAGGGAGTTGCAACCTGCAGCTGCTGCTTACTTTGGTGAGTTGGAGAAGGCCCTTATCCATGGCACCAGTGCTGGTGCTGGTGTCGATCCTAGCATGATCCAAAGTGACGCGTACACAGAGTGTAAGACTGCCTTTTCTCTACACCTCTTATCTTTCCCTTTCTCCAAACCTTAACCACCTACAGAAAGGTTCTTTCTTTGCTTCCCTCCCAACAGCACCACATATAGATAGGCACAGCTTGTCTTGCCTTTTTCCTTGCCATACACAGTCATGAACACTGGTTACATACATGTAACTAGGAGGCAGCATAAATGGTGTGATCCCACAACTCCCCTACATCTTGCTTCTGTCTTCTTTCTTTGTCTACATTTTTGCACCTCTCGAGGAAAAGAGAGCGATTGACAAGGCCTTTAATTCCGTTTGTATGTATGCAGCAGCAGGATATCTTGCAGCTAGGCCCCCCACACTGGAGATCTTCCCTTCATGGCCAATGAGTCATCTACAGGATCCATACAGTGTAAGCACTGCTTCTCTTTATCAGTAACAGTCTCCTACAGTTTCTTACTGACTACAACAGAAAAAAGGTGTTCTTGCTTAATTAGCTGCTCACTGTCTGCTCCTCTTGTTTCTTTGATTAATTGCTTCATAGCAGAACTCGCAGTCAGTAGGGAGCACCACTGACTCTAGCTCAGCTCAGAACACAATGTCACAGGCCGAGTTGGTGTCACCAGCGAGCATGAGGTCCGACTCTGGGCAGGAACAGCAACAACAGGAGGTATTGATGGTGACCATTGATGATTACAACTACAAACAAGGACTTGGAACAGCAATAGCTACTGCACCAAGCTTTCAGCAACATACAGGAGGCCTAGACATGGTAACAGTGACATTCTGATACTCTTGTCGATCTTGTCGTCTTCGTGTATTGAACCAATGCAAACTGGAGCTTTTGTTTGTTTCCTTTTGATTCCACTACCACGATTTGATTGTAGAAGCTTTAATTTGTCTTCAGCCTTTTTAGCTCATGCTTTCAGTTCCAGACATGCCTTTGAATTGAGCGTTCATGTTGTTATTATTAGAAGGAGCATAGTATTTTCTAGAACGATTAAAGAGTAGGCAATAGCATATGTTAAGCATGGTCCATGGCAAGCCCCCAATGATGATGATCCAGCCGGTCCTGATGGTTCGATGGATCCTCTCTTGGTGATGATGGATGGAAGCAATATGCTTTTATCCATAAACTGTAATTTTTGGAAAGAGAAAACGAAGCAAACTAGCATAGGCCATGCATCAATATTTTAGAAATAGCTACTCTTGTTATACTACTAGAAGAAAGAAACAGGTAAACAGTTGTGAAAAGGTAGTATAGTAACACTGAACAGGAGTTTTAGCTCCAATAAAGTATGTCGGAAAAGGTTTCTCACTGTATATCTAGCATTTCACACTGTTCTAACTACCCTTGGTGTGCTTGGTGCAGAGGAAGCATGGATCCACTAGAAAAGATGGAAAACTGTTAGATGCCAAGGTGTGCTTGTATTTGGTGTCAGAAAGCCTTGTTTGGCCCTGCATTTGTACCATAATCTAACCTGTACAGTTCCATATCCTCAGACTGAAAGACGATTGGCTCAGAACAGAGAAGCTGCAAGAAAGAGCAGGCTGAGGAAAAAGGTTTGAAACAAAATCATAACAAAGTTAAGGTTTTTTTTTAAAAAAAGAAACAATGTCCGACAAAGAATTTACACATATGTTGCAGGCTTATGTGCAGCAACTTGAGACTAGCCGCATAAGGCTTCAGCAGATCGAGCAAGAGCTTCAGAGAGCACGCTCGCAGGTTCCAACTCTCCGGAAGCCTCACAAGATTGCAACGTCTAATAATACTATAGTTACAAAAGGTTAGTTTATGGCCTTATGCTATGAGACTCCAATTATTGCAGGGCTTGTTTCCTGGAGGATGCAGTGCACCTGGAGATATGAGCTCGGGTAACCACATCTCATCCGTACACTGGCAATTACCTGCTTCACGACGTTAACAGATTTTGGTTGAAGAACTTGTTCTGTTTTGCTTTTGCAGGTGCTGTAATGTTTGACATGGAGTACACCCGATGGCTAGACGACGATAGCAAATGCATGGCAGAGCTCCAGGGCGCGCTACAGGCGCAGCTCCCCGATGGAAACCTTGGCGCCATTGTCGAAGAATGCATGCGCCACTACGACGAGCTCTTCCACCTTAGGGCCGTGCTCGCCAGCTCCGACGTGTTCCACCTGATGACTGGCATGTGGGCGGCGTCGGCCGAGCGGTGCTTCCTCTGGATGGCCGGTTTCCGGCCTTCAGAAATTCTCAAAGTAGACACAACATTTTTTTTTCTTTTTCAGAAGCAGTGCACGATTATTAAGGCAATGCTAAATGCTGGGCCTTTTTTTGGTCTGTGGATTTGCCTTTTTTACCAGATGCTGATACCTCAGCTCGATCCACTGACGGAGCAGCAGCTGATGGGGATGTGCAGCCTGCAGCAGTCGTCGGAGCAGACCGAGGAGGCGCTCGCGCAGGGGCTTCACCAGCTGCACCAGTCACTGGCCGACGCGGTGGGCGGCGGTCCTCTCAACGACGGCGCAGATGTTGCCAACTACACCGGCCTCATGGCCCTAGCACTTGGCAGGCTTGAGAACCTCGAGAGCTTTTATCGTCAGGTCAGTATTTCCTCCTCTTCCTGGTCCGTACATCCTTGCTGTCACCATCGTTGCTTGCAGGATGATTAACCATTTTCTGAACATTCACAGCAAAATTTACTGCTTTTTCGATGTGCAGAGTGATAATCAGGAAGATAAAACTGTACTATCTGAAGCTTAAAATTAATTTTAAGGAAGTACAGATATATTATATGTTGCTCTTTTTTCTTAAAAAAAATGTAGTTCTATCTCTTCTATTTTACTAGAAATGTGTAATGATGTAATGCTGTACCATGGCTAACAATGTGTGATTAACTTGCTAAAACATGAATATAAGCATCATTAGCACCTTGTAGCATGGATAATTAATCTGTTTGTGCACTGCTAATCTGCTACAATATGATGTTTGTGGTGCTAATTATCTAGTGTTAAATCTTATCACGTAAAACAAATGTCTCCCATATACATAAACACATGTCACTTTCTAATATAAAGCCAAAGTAGGTATTATTGGTCACCTTGGCTTCTTGTAGAAATTATTCCTGTGGGCTATACTCCTTTTTCTGGTCATATTTCTTGTTTAAAACATAGCCAGATACACAAACATATCTATGAAAAGTTGTATTATGGATGCCTATCTGTTCAATTCATCAGTCGTAGTAAAGAAAAAGACACAATCGCCTGAACTTCAGCACTTGGAGATGACTCAGAGTCAGAGGTTCCTTGAATTAAACTAGTATCATCCTGCGTCATCAAAGTATAAAAATAGGCTGTTCTGTCTTTTTACTTGTTCTGTTCTCTGTCCCTTGGAAATTCGAACAAAAGGTCATTAGGACCTCCAATTGCCCTCACTTATTTTCTGATTCCCCTTTTCAGATATGTACGAAATAATATTTAATTTTATAATATGCAACATTGTATTTGGCCTCTTATTATCCTCTTATTATCATGCTACCATTGCCATATCTATGTCTGTAAACTGATAGGGTCCTGTTTAGGGAGCTTCTGGCAGCTATAGCTTCTCTTATAATCTTTAGCCATAGGCTCTCGATTCTAAAAAACTGTAATTGTAGAATTCAGAAAATAAATTAGAAGCTTTTTTAGCTTATCTGATTCTCGTTAGCTGTTTCTCAGAATCTTAAATTTCTCTAAAGAGGGTCTAATATCTCTTTCTCCCTATATGCCATTGCAAGCGAAGGCTGATAATCTGAGGCAGGAAACGTTGCATCACATGAGGCGGATTCTCACAACCAGACAGACAGCTCGGTGTTTTCTTTCCATTGGAGAGTATAATCGCCGTCTTCGTGCTCTCAGCTCCCTCTGGGCTTCACGTCCTCGCGAGTAAGTAAACAGTTTCTCTTTATTTGCCCGACAGAACACACATGAGTCATGGCTCATTTCAGCCTTTTTTTTTTGTGCATCGCATCTGGTCTGGTTCACTGCATTTCATCCCGCAGAAACTTCATCGCGGCAGAGAATGTCAGCCCTACAGGAACTGAATTTCAGGTTATTCAGCAATCTCAGCAAAATCAATTCTCCGGGTTCTGAGACCTCTTCTCCAGGAGGGTACAAATTCTGCATTTCTGCCAGTAGCAGGGTGAGAGCGAGAAAGAGAGCGAATGTAATGTTCTATCATTATGATATTGAGAAAGGAACATCACTAGGAAAAAAGATGGCAGAAAGTTGGAAACTGGGGTGGCTCGATCACTTGCTATGTTCCAATGGCTCTTGAATTGAATGAAGGGTTAACTCTAAGCCAAAAAAAAAAGTTTGGTGCAAAGCAAAAGAGACTAAAAGAGAAAAGCTCTTTACTGGCAATTCGATTTGGGAATTAATTAGGCAGTGAAATGAACCATCTAAGGCCCAGAGTTGTGAACTCCAGCCTAAGCCCAAGTTCCCTGGGATTAAGCCGAATTTACGGAGGATTTGAGGTATTGGGCCTCAACGACGGCCCTGCTGGAGTGGTAGTCTCCGGCCGTCGCCGTCAGCTCGTGTCGTTTTTGATCTGTTCGAGGTAGATAGATTTTTAGCGGAATAAGTCTATTTTACTTTCCTTTTTTTTTTGTCCTTAGCCGAATCGCATCCTCAACCACAAAACCGAGTATAACGTTTTTCTCATCTTCGAAAGCCGGTGCAAATCAACTCTCAAGATAATATTAAGTCCGGCTTTAGCTTATGTAGCATCTACGTGGCATCTTGACTAGGTCTTCATCTCATGTGGCATCTATGTGGCACTCACAGTAAAATATTTAGGTGGGACCCATGTGAGGCCCACATATCATCCCTCCCCCTCTCTCTTTCATCTTTTCCTCTTTCACACCTTGCATCGGCAAAATAGCCTGGGCAGCGACGGCGGGTGCGGGGGTAGCTCATCGGGCGGGCAGGCACGAGGGAGGAGCTCACCGGGAGGCCGCGCAAGGTGAGGAACTCGTCGACCGTGACGCGCGTGGGGAGGAGATCGTTGGCCGGACGTGCCCAAGGAGGAGCTTGGCGGCCGGCGCGCGCGGGAGGAGGAGAGACCACATCCGCAGCCACAACAACCAGTGGATCCGCCACCGCTGAGCTTCTTCCTGTGCGCCACCGAGCTCCCTTCCCCCGCACGGCCACTCGGCGAGCTCCTCCCCTCGGGCGCGCCAACCGGCGCGCTCCTCTCCGCGCATGGCCGGTTGCTTGCAAGCTCCTTCCCCCATGCGCCATCACCATCGCTCTGCCTTTGTGCTAATGGAAGTGAGAGAAGAGGAAGAGACGAAAGAGAGAGAAAGGGAAGAGGTGAGGGAAAAGATGTGATGAGATGGAGACAGCTGACAAGTGGGTCTCACATGATGACTCAACAAGTCAACTGTCACGTCGGATGAAACCACCTTCAAAACCGTCCGGTGAATCGATTTGCAACAGTTTTAGGAGTTGGGGAACGAGTTATATCCGGTTTTGCGATTGAGAGATGTGATTCAACTAGAAACAAAATAAACTTATTTCATTTTTAGCTGGCTCTGCTACCTGCTTGCCTACCAAAGTCTGGTCTCTGAATTAACCAACCACTTGATCGTTATAGCAACTAGTCCAACTAGGGACACCACGCATCGACCAAACCGGACCATCACACGCCACACATCAGCACATACATGCATGTATCGCCCATGCGCTGTGGACTCGAGTTTGACATTGGCTCGCTTGTTCGGTCGGTCGACGATGTATATATCGCCGGTCTCGGCTGCAGTCTTCCTGAGTTGCCATTATTTGTTCCGTTGCGTTGGACGTCCAGGTATGTAGTAATAATGCTACCTCTATAGCTACTCGATCCAGACGGTACTGCGACCTCCACTACGAGAGGAGAGGGCCGTGTGGTTCCATGTGCAGCTCACCAGCAACCGGTCCACTTCTATATGGATTCAGCATTTTTTTTTTTGGCTTAGCATGTGCGCGTTTTCTGGACTCCTAGATGATGGGGAATTTTTAAAAACCTTTTATATATAATTTTTTGAAAATATTGTTTTATATCTATTATCCAACTATATAATAGTTAATTCATTTATCTATATTTTTAAATAATTATCATAAACCATCCATCTATTCAGTGTTATTCAGCACGAAAGAACACGCCCACGTACATGTATAAACTACCAGCTAGCTGGTACGGAACTATTTTTATCGTACACGCACATGTGTGCATATATGTCACCCGTGAGGCGCGTACTGCATACGTAGTACAGGTTCTTTCTTGACGGAGTCTGATGTGAAATTTCGACAGGCAGATGCAAGGTTTGTTCTAAAGGGGATTCTAATTAAATCGGTTAAAGTTGCACCTGAAGTGTGACTAAAGTGCCGGTGACTTGAATGTTATCAGTTTTTGCAACTTCTCGTCCTGAGGAAAAGTTAATTAGAGCTCAAATTAATACCATGAATTTTAGATGGGTCAGTCCACGCACGTTGATTATTAGCGAACATGCCAAATTTATAGTGGTTCTGGTATGTGTAGGACTCACAATTAACCTGCAGGAACACATAACTATATATAATTAACAGCTAGCTTGGTCAACGGTCATCATATTTTTTTAATAATGGATTAAATAAACCTGACCTTTACATCTCGAAAGATGTACACAGCCACAGTAATACATCATCAAGCACTTAGGCTCACTACCTACCAAATGAGGCACAAGACAACAATGACAACCAACACGTCTCACAACAAAAGATTCAACCGGACTAAAAAATTCCAATCTTCCTCTCCGATTCCATCCAGATTTTGAAAAGAATTCCATAACGCTATCTTTCAATTCTTGGCATCCATTCTTCACGGCTTCCTTGTCACTCTCTTTAAGTAGCAAAGACCACTGATGCGTCCAGTGCATCCTCTAAAATAATCTGTAAGATAGAGTTAGTTCTTGAGCCATTGAGCCATTAAAGACTATATCATTCCTAGCAAGCCAAAGTGCCCAACACATAGACAAAAAGTTGATTCCTAAACTTAGGTACTAAGCCCCTTGACTAACCACCTAGAAGATTAGCAGCAGAAGTTTATATTTCCAGAATCACGAAAAGAGCATTCCATACCGAATGTGCAACATGACAATAAAAAAAGAGATGTTGAATTGATTCTTCACAACTACAGAAGCAACACTTAGGCTCTGTTCGTTGGGGTGAGTTCCCAACTCATCTCACTCGTTTTTCGCGCGCACGCTTTTCAAACTGCTAAACGGTGTGTTTTTTGCAAAAAGTTTCTATATGAAAGTTGCTTTAAAAAATCATATTAATCCATTTTTCAAAAAAAAGTAAATACTTAATTAATCACGTGCTAATGAGTCGCTCCGTTTTTCGTGCGGAGGGAATTTCTTCCCAACTCATACAAAACAAACACACCCTTAGTACTTTATTTCCATCTCCTTTTAACCAAATTGTCCTTTGTTAAGTGCACTCCTTCTTTGATATACCAAAGGAAAATCTTAATCTTGAGTGAAATACTGAGCTTCTAGATTATCGACTTACTTGGTATCACATTCCGTTACATTAGAGCCTTGTACTTAGTTTACTGAGAAGATTTCCTTTTCATTGGCTTTCCATCTCAAAAAAACTTGACTATCAAATAAATTAAACAAGGCCACTTGGGATACCAAATTGTACCACACATTTAGGTTATCCTCCACCAAAGCCCTCATAAAGGACACATTTAGAGGAACATTGCTGAGTACTTCATTTGCTCTCGCATGTTTGTTTCTTGTTAGCAAATAGAGCAAGGGATACAACTTATCAAAGGTAATGTTACCCACCCAACAATCCTCCGAGAATCTCACATATTCTCCATTTCTAACTTCCAACGAGCCTAGCTACAAAAAATCTTTCTTAACCATCATGAGCCCGGCCAAAAATATGAATCCCCAGGTTGCTTTTCTACTTGAGTGATTGTTTGATTGGCTAAGTACTTCCTTTTGAGCAGATTTTGCGACATGCCATCCTCGTTGTCGGTGATACGGGCCCGGGGGTATCACGAGTAAAGGGAGGAGACCGCCCCGAGTACGCGTGGCACGTCCCAAGGGGGTCAGGCCATGCGAGGAGCGGCAGCTGCCTTCTGCGCGGGAGGTCGGGCCGCCCAAGCCCTTCTCTCGTGCGGGGGGTCGGGCTGCCTCGAGCCCCCCTCCCACGATCAGCCCCACGTGCGTCGGCTGGGCGGCTGTCGCCGGCGCCCACCTACCGCATTCAATGCGATGGGTGAGCGTGCCAGAGGGCTACGTGGGCTGACATGAGAGATGTGATGGCGAATGTGACGGCGCGCGCTGTGCGCACACGCCTACTGGTGTAAGGCGTGCCTGGCGTATGCCCCGTCCCGTCACATTTAATGCGGGCTTTTTGCCCGTCCTTAGGGTTTGATCGACCCCTTTCTCTTTCGGTCGCTTCAGTGCTGCGCCGCCCCTTAGAGGGCCTAGGAGGCCGGAAGTCTTCGGCATTTAAAGGGAAGAATGACCGGGTGTCCGCCCGGTCATTCGGAGTGACAGCTGAAGGCGTACTATGATGGGGCGTGCATGTCCTGGCACGTTGAAAAGGACGGCGCCTGTCACGCCCCAAACTAGCCCCGGACGGAGGCCAGTGTAAGGCGATCCAAATTAACCTGTATGCCTGTACCAGTCCCAGGAAATAGTGCTGGTACAACAGGAAGATAGATTATCACAACAACAACGGTCTCTTTATTAAGAGTAGGATTACAACCAAGGTGGGAACTGCGGACAGAACCCGAGTTCACAATAGCATTACAAAAAGGCGGAAGTGGAAAGCGGAGACTAGCCCTAAGCCACAAGCAAAGCCTTGGGGGAAGGCCGAAACCCTACTACTGCTCGAAGTCTGCTTGCTCCTGGAAGAACTCTTCATCAGCAGGGTCCACCTCTTCGTCTTCGAGAACTGGGGGGGTTTAATTATATAGAGCAAGGGTGAGTACGGGAGTACTAAGCAAGTCAGGGGAATTAAGTGTTTAATGCAAGCTTCAAGGGAAAGCCAGTTGTTTTTCACAATTGATTTTAGTTTAAGACTCTCAGAAACATCTAAGTGAGTGCTTCTCAACGGCGCGGACGAGAAAGTGCGTCTCATCCGGCTGGAGCAGTGAAAATGTATCGATTGATTCTTGTCGGCACGAGAGGCTCCCTGCCAATCGTTTACCGACCCGGCTGCTCCAACAGCCACACGCGAGAGGCTCCCTGCCAAAACGCTCACCAACACCGGCTGCACCAACAGCCACAAATCAAGCACGTCGGAACGAGATGCTCCCTGCCAACCGTTCACCGACACCGGCTGCTTCAACAGCCCAACTTAAGCACAGGAAGGAAATTCTCACACACCAACAGCAGTTCTCAAGGATCCCATTTAAAACTACGCTAAGGAATCACCTCACATCCGCCCATGACCGTGGGCACGGCTGTTCGAACAGTTATTAACCTCTGCAGAGGGCGTACACTTTACCCACACGACGTTATTAACCCCGAGTCACCCAGCCCGCGACTCTCGGTCACGTCTGGCGACCTTGAGGCTTTCACGACAAGGCATTTCGAAAGCCGACTCAGGGTCATCTTATGCCAACGGGAGGGGTTCCACGGACCAACACCAAGTTAGGTCCCAGACCATACTGTGCCAGGAAGCCCAGGGGTCCTCCCCGACACCATCCCGGCAAATCCACTTGTCCCTTGGCATCAAGATTTCCCTGGCCTAGCTAATTACTCAGCCAGGGGCGTCCCATATCACCCATGTGGTTGTACTTGACATATGCTTGGATGTAATTCCCAAGGAATCGGTCCTTAGAGCGAGAACGGGCAGACCGTACCTCCAGTACGTCTCCCGTACCGCGAGTTTTAGAAACTCACTTTATTTTCAAGGTACCGACCCAAGTGTCGGGTTTTCCAAGCATTTTGTAAACTCAAGTTTTACCCAGGTGATCAATTTTAAAGTTTGAGGGGAGTCTCGATATTCGTACGTGAGGTACGGATACTGAGGCTTCACCTGAGGGGTGACAAGGGTGTTAGGGTATTCAAATATCAAGGAAGGTGAATGCAGCAATTGGGTAGGGCCTGCCGGTTGTATTGCAAACCGAGGCCAAGTGCCAAGTGTAACCTAAGTAATACATAGTTTGCGGAATCAAAATACTTAATTTAAATTATGGGTTCAATTGATCAAAGGTGACTTGCCTTGCTCGAGATCTTGAGCTTCTTCCTCGAAATCCGCGCACTGCGGGTCTTCGGGCTCCGAGACTACACGTGAAACGAGACGACTCAACAAAGCGATAAAAAGAAGCCCTATTAAAGACCACTAAGTGTGCCATTGGATAGATCTTGATTTTTGAGGAAATTTGGAAGTGGAACGGAGTTAATCGGACGAACGGTTGAAAAGATATGAATTTCCGAAGATTTAAAGATTTTCTGTCTAAAGGAAAAGGAATTATTAATTCCCTGGAAAAAGAAAAAGAAAAGGGGGACTGGAAATGGACTTTATTTTGAGGGGATCGGCCTAGGCCGAGCAAGGGAGGCCGATGGGCCGAGGAGACCGATGGACCGGCCGACGGCCCAAAAGAATTGGCCCATGGCCGATCGGCGCGCGAGGGGTGGCCGATGGGCCTAGCGGCCGATGGGCCGGAGAGAAAGGGAGGCCGATGGCCGAGCGGCTGAGTGGCCTGGTCCGGCCTCCCGAGTGACTCGGGCCGACTGGCTGGAGGCCGAGTGGGCCAAGGAGGGGCAAGAGACCGAGTGGCCGAGGGGGCTGATGGCCGACTGGGCCGAGTGAGAGGCCGATCGGACCGAGTCCGATCGGGGCGCACCGGCTGGCGCTCACGTGGCGCCTACGTGGCAGCCACAGAGGCCGGCGGGTGGAAGGGGACGCGCCGGCTGGCGCTCGCGTGGCGCCTACGTGGCGGCCACGGAGGCCGGCGGGCAGAAAAAGGGAAGGGGACGCCGGGATCAACGGCGTGCGGCAGCGGCGGAGCCATCGGCGGCGCGGCGCGAGACCGACGAAGGGGAACAGCGCCGGGGCGAGAGGGAAGAGAGGGAAATCGAGCCACCGGCTCGGATTGGGCCGCGGGGGTGCGACGGCGGCCGACAACGGTGCGCGGCGGCGGCAGCAACGGCGGCTCGGGGAGAGGGCGGGGGAGAGGGCGACGGCCACGGCGGCGCCCGGGAGAGGGTTCTACGGACTAACTAGCTCCTAGACCGGGGAGGAAAAAGAAGGAGGCGGAAGAGGGGCAAGGAAATACCGCGGCGGGAGGAGCTCGCCGAGAAGGAGATTGACGGCGCGGGGCAGCGGTGTGGCGCGGTCCCGGGCCGGGGAAGAATTAGAGGGCGCCGGGTTCCTCTTCTCGCAGCGGCGGGCAGCAAGAGGGGTGGTGGCACGGCGCGGCGGGTTGGAAGAGGATGGAGCTCGGCGGCGGGCGGCAATGGCGGCCGAGAGGGGAGGGGGATTTAAAGGGGAGCGGCTAAGTCGGTTTGGGGAGGGCGCGTAGGTCGGTTTGGCGAAGGCGGTGGAGCGCCCGGAGGGGACCGTGCTGGCGCTCTCCGCGCTAGCGGCCAAGCGCGGCAGCGGTGACGCCGGCCGGTCGGGAAAAAGGGGAAAAAGGGGGAGGAAAAGGGAGCTCGCTCCTTGCCGCTTCGGGCAAGGGCGTGCGGAAGAGAGAGAGGGAGAGAGGCGCGCGCTCGGCCCCTTGGCGGCACGCGCGCAGGCGGCGGGGCCGGGAGGGGAACGGCGCCGGTCGAACGGAACAGCCGGAGGGAGAGAGAAAGGCGAGAGAGAGAACGGGCAAGGGAGAGAGGAAAGAGAGAGAGCGGACGCTCTCGGCTCGGGCGCGTGCGGCGCGCGCGGGCCGAGCGGCCTGGCGCGGCCCAGCAGGGAGGAAGCGAGGCCGAAGGGTGGTGAGGGAGGACTGGGCCGGCAGCGGCCCAGGAGGGAAAGGGAGAAGGAAACAGGCCGAGAAGGGAAACGGCCCGAGGACAGGGGGAGGTAAAGTGGACTTTCTGGGAGTTGGGTTTTGGAGGGTTTAGAGCTCGGATTTGAAATCCGATTTCGCGGCTTCCTCCTGGATTGAACTGAGAGGGTAACACGAGACCTTGGCACACGACAAGACTCAACCGAAGAGCAAACTTTCGCAAATAGGGTTTTTAGTAGATTAGTTTTCCCGCTAACGCCGCGACAAAACGGACGTTACAAGCCCACGTCTTCGTCTGGAGCATTTTTCATCTTATCTTTCCCTCGAACCTAAGTCTGAGGCCTGTGTGGTAACCCTTGAGATATAAAAGGAGGTCCTGGCTGAGGGAGATGGGGAGGAAGGGCGAAAAAAAGGGAGGGCCAAAAAACAAAAGGGAGAGAACAAGCGCTTGTATTCTCTCACATACCAATCACATATCAACCACACACAGGAGTAGGGTATTACGCCTCCATGGCGGCCTGAACCTATATAAATCTGGTGTGTCTTCTCCATCCCGGAGGGCTGACCCCCTCGAAGTTTACTTCTCTTCGTCTCTCGAGATCTCACTTGTGCCCCTGGTTCGAACGAAAATGGGGGACCCCACGATTCCTTGCTAGAGGAGTTTTACCTCCCGACAGCTGGCGCGCCAGGTAGGGGGCACGTCCGTGTTTCTTGAAACCCGTTGCTTTTCTTGCGCACCACGTTTCCGGTGATGAGCAAGATGGCCGGAGACCCCACTTGGTCAGGCGGGAGATGGCGAGGCAACGGACGGTGACGTGCGGGACCATAGCCCTAGTTTTCGGCACCAGCCCCGCGATCCCCCATCTCCACCACATCACCGAGTGCATCGGCGGGTGGAGGAACGTGACTTGGCGCCCCCTGAGGGCGGCGGTGCCGGGAACAAGGCCGAGGGCTCCGAGACTTCTTCGGCGGCTTACCAAGGAAGGCTCCATGGTGGCGTGCGCCGATGCCTCACCTATGGCGGGGGTAGCACCGCTGAGGGCGCGCTCCAGGCGGTAGGCGCGCTCTTGCGCCACCCACCCATCGCCCAGAGCCAGAAACCCCGATCTAGCGCTGGCTGGAGGATGTGGCCAACTTGGTCACCACCACGCAGTGGCAGCTGATCATCGGCGGGCAAGCGTTGACGGCCGAAACATCCCGTAGCCCGACCGCTGCCTCGTCGTCTTCAAGGCGGAGGGCCCGTCGAGCGGCAACCGCCGCGCGCATGGCGACATCGTTCCCCTCATCGACACCCAAGGGTGACCGCAGATGCTGGGGGACATATATGGAGGAGCCGATGCCAGTCTCGATATAGAGCGCCGGCGTGACGCACGCCGCGCCGCCTATACAGGGGAAGGCGCCACCTCCTCTGGAGCGCCACGTCACCCCAAGCAGGGGGCTTTGCCCCACACTCCCCCGTCGCACAGTGCTGGCTGTCAGGCCTTCGTGGCGAGTCTTCGGAATTTCCGATGGCCCCCGAAATTCCAGCCCAGCCTCACCGAGAAGTACGACGGCGGCATCAGCCCCTCCGAGTTCCTCCAGATCTACACCACCACCGTAGAGGCGGCGGGGGGCGACGATCGGGTCATGGTGAACTTCTTCCCCATGGCCCTTAAGGGCCAAGCGCAGGCCTAGCTCATGAATCTGCCACCCGTCTCGGTCCACTCCTAGGAGGATCTGTGCCGATAGTTCGTCACAAACTTCCAGGGCACATATCTGCGCCTGGGAGAGGAGGCGGACCTGCACACGGTACAACGGCGGGACGGCGAGTCCCTCCGCCAGTACATCCAGCGTTTCTGCTAGGTGTGCAACACTATTCCCTGCATCCCTGCTCACGCAGTAATCTACACGTTCAGGGGGGATGTGCAGCACAACCGCATGCTCGAGAAGATAGCCTCCAAGGAGCCCCAGACCACCGCGGAGCTTTTCGAGCTCGCAGATCAAGTGGCTCGCAAGGAGAAGGCCTGGACCTGGAACTCCTCCAGCACTGGAGTTGCCGCAGCTGCGCCCGAGCCCGCTGCCCATGCCGAGCGGCGGGACAAGCGGAGGAGGAAGAAGAGGTCGGTCCGATCCTCGCCGCCGAAGGCGCCCCGCGCACCCTGTACAAGGGGAAGGCCGCGGGCGGCAAGTAAAAGGACGCCGGTGCCCCTAGCGGGGAGCGCTCGATGGACAAATGGTGCTCCGTGCACAATACGTCCCGCCACAGTCTCGCTGATTGCCGCTCGGTCAAGAACTTAGCCGAGCGCGTCAAGAAGTATGAGCAGGAGCGGA
This sequence comes from Oryza officinalis, assembly GCA_008326285.1. Classification (NCBI taxonomy): domain Eukaryota; kingdom Viridiplantae; phylum Streptophyta; class Magnoliopsida; order Poales; family Poaceae; genus Oryza; species Oryza officinalis. Next base: position 32,910,226 of record BDMV01000005.1, read on the forward strand.
AGGAGGGTCGCCATGAGGACAAGGCCCCGGCGCCCTCGTCCGGTAACCGACGAAGCGAGGCCAAGGAGAAGGCCCCCGTCGAGGACCCCGATGACGCAGAGCTCGGCTTCCAGGAGCCTGAGCACACCATCGCCATCGTCGATGGAGGGGCGTGTGCCCACGCCTCCTGTCGAAGTTTCAAGGCCATGAAGCGTGAGCTTCTGGCTGCCGTCCCCACCCATGAGGCGGCGCGGCGGTCGCGCTGGTCAGAGGTGAAGCTCACCTTCGACCAAAGCGATCACCCCACTTGCCTGGCCAGGGGTGGACACTTGGTGTTGGTGGTCTCCTCGACTGTGTGCAACGTCAAAATGGGGCGCGTCTTGGTCGACGGCGGCGCGGCCCTCAATATCTTGTCCCCCGCAGCTTTTGATGTAATCAAGGCCCCGGGGATGCGGCTTGAGCCGTCGTTGCCAATCATTGGCGTCACCCCGAGCCACACGTGGCCACTGGGGCACATCTCACTCCCCGTCACCTTCGGTGGGCCCTCCAACTTCCGCACTGAGCGGATCGACTTCGATGTAGCAAATCTCAATCTGCCCTACAACGCAGTGCTCAGGAGGCCTGCATTGGTGAAGTTCATGGTAGCGGCCCACTATGCCTACCTCTAGCTGAAGATGCCGGGCCCGAGCGGCCCCATCACTGTCCACGGCAACGTCAGGGTCGCCCTGGCTTGCGCGGAGCAGCACGCGAACAGTCTTGTGGCGGCCGGCGGGCCCGAGGGCAGTGGCGGAGGGCCCAAGGCCCTAGCCTCACTCGCCCCGACGAAGCGGATGGCTTCGGGTGACGAGGTACCCATCAAGGAGATCCAGCTTGGCGACGATCCGTCCAAGATCGCCAAGATTGGCGATAGCTTGGACGCCAAATAGGAAGACGCGCTCGTCTCCTTCCTACGGGCAAACGCTGATGTGTTTGCATGGAAGCCATTGGATATGCCCGGGGTCCCCAAGGAGGTGATTGAGCATCGTCTGGCCGTGAGTCCGGACGCGAGACCCGTCCGGCAGAAGGTATGGCGGTAGGCCCCGGAGCGGCAAGCCTTCATCCGCAAGGTGGAGGCACGGCTCCTGGAGGCCGGATTCATTCGAGAGGTGGTCCATCTGGAGTGGCTAGCGAACCAGGTTTCATCCCCAAGGCCAACGGCAAGCTCCTATGTGCGTCGACTACACTGACCTCAACAAGGCATACCCTAAAGATTCCTTCCCCCTGCCACGCATAGATCAAATCGTCGACTCCACTGCGGGGTGCGACCTTTTGTATTTTCTAGATGCATACTCAGGATATCATCAGATTCGCATGGCTATGGAGGATGAGGAAAAAACTGCTTTCATTACACCTATTGGCACTTATTGCTATATATCCATGCCATTTGGTTTAAAGAATGCAGGCCCTACCTTTTAGCGAACCACTCGCATCACTTTGAAAAATCAGATAGGGCGTAATGTTGAGGCATATGTCGACGACTTGGTTGTAAAAACACGTGATCGAGAGACCTTATTCTCAAATTTAGCGGAGACTTTCAATAATCTCCGCTCCACACGCATGAAGCTGAATCCTGAAAAATGCGTGTTCAGGGTTCTAGCAGGCAAGCTTCTCGGGTTCTTGGTCTCGGCTAGAGGCATAGAGGCCAACCCCGAGAAGATTAGAGCAATAGAGCGGATGCGCCCCCTAGCCGGCTCAGGGACGTGCAGTGCATCTCGGGATGCATGGCCGCCCTGAGCAGATTCATCGCAAGGTTGGGAGATCGGGCGCTGCCCCTGTTCAAGCTCCTCAAGCGCTTCGGGCCATTTGTCTGGACGGAGGAGGCGGAGCAAGCATTAGATCAGCTAAAGGCTTACCTTAGCTCTCCACCGGTCCTGGTGGCCCCGGAGCCAAAGGAGCCGCTACTGCTCTATTTGGCGGCAACCCCGCAAGTAGTCAGTGCAGCGTTGGTGGTGGAGTGAGACGAGGAAGACCCTCAACTACAGTTCCCCCATCCCGTAACAGTGAGGCCTGGGCCGGAAGTGGCTGAAGAGGCCCCCATGTTGGGAGGCGGCCCCAGGCCTCCTCAGTACGTGGGTGGCCCTTCGCCCCCCTGTCAGGAGGTGCTGGATGCCCTCCCCCCTCGGGCTGGCCACGTGGCCACCGAAGGGAAGAGTGGCCCAAAGGCTCCTGACCCTGAGGCCACCGACGCGGACACCCCGCGGGCCGGAGAAGGCACCGCAAGTGCCTGGCCCCGGGAGCCCGGCGTCCCTAGCGAAGGGACCATGCCCCGCCTAAAGGTGCAGCGGCCGGTCTACTTTGTCAGTGAGGTCCTGCGAGACGCTAAAACCCTATACCCTCATGCCCAGAAGATGCTATACGCAGTTCTTGTGGCGTCGAGGAAGTTGCGCCATTACTTAAAGGTGCATCGGGTTACGGTGGTGACCGAGAGAGCACTGGACGAGTGGTCAAGTGGGCCATCGAGCTTTCGGAGTTCGACCTCCACTTTGAGCCACGCCACGCTGTCAAGAGTCAAGCCCTCGCCGACTTCTTGGCAGAGTAGACCCCATCACCCGCCCCTGAGGCCGAGGACAACAACGACCATGGCCGGTGGACCATGCACTGGGTACTGAACTTCGACGGCTCCCTCACTCTACAAGGCGCCGGCGCCGGGGTCGCCTTGACCTCGCTGAGCGGCGATGTCCTCAAATATATGGTTCGCTTGGATTTTCGAGCAACCAACAATATGGCGGAATATGAGGGGCTCTTTGCGGGACTCTGGGCGGTGGCCGGAATGGGGATCCGATGCCTCCTAGTGTTGGGTGACTCTCAGCTGGTCGTGAACCAAGTCTCCAAGGAGTACCAATGCTCCGACCCACAGATGGAGGCCTACGTCCGGGAAGTGCGACGCATGGAGCGCCACTTCGATGGGTTAGAACTTCGGCACGTGCCCAGAAGGGAGAACACGCTCGCCGTTGAGCTCTCAAGGCTCGCATCTTCGCGAGTCCCTACCCCACCAAGCGCCTTTGAAGAAAGGCTCGCCCATTCGTCCACGCGCCTCAATCCCCACGCAGGGGACCAGGACACGGCCATGCAGCCTCGGGAGATGGACGGAGTCCGGGCCCCGACGCTCGAGGGGGTCGGCCCCGACACCACTTGGCAGTTTGCTTGGATGTCAGAAATCCAAGCATTCCTCCAAGACGCGACTCTACCAGAGCAGTGCGAAGGGAGCGAGCGAGTCGCTCGAACCTTCAAAAGGTACGTGTTGGTGGAAGGGACTCTCTACCGACACGGCGCCAACGGGGTACTCCTGAAGTGCATCCCTCACACACAGGGTATCGAACTTCTCACCGATATCCACGAAGGCGAGTGTGGCACCCACGTCTCCTCGCGCACATTGGTTGGTAAGGCCTTCTGCTAGGGCTTCTACTGGCCGACAGCTCTCCAGAACGCCGCCGACCTGGTCCGATGGTGCAGGGCATGCCAGTTCCATGCCAGGCAGACCCATCAGTTGGCCCAGGCCCTATAAACGATACCACTCTCGTGGCCATTTATGCTCTGGGGGCTGGACATTTTAAGCCCCTTCAAGAAGGCCCCTGGGGGTATGAGTATCTCTACGTCACCATAGACAAGTTCACCAAGTGGTCCGAGGCTTACCTTGTCATGAAAATCGATAGGTACTCGGCCCTCAAGTTCATCGAGGGCATCACTGCCTGCTTTGGAGTTCCCAACCGCATCATCACAGACAACGAAACCCAATTCACCAGTGGACTTTTCGACGATTACTGCGACGACATGGACATCAAGCTCTGCTTCGCCTCACCTGCCCACCCCAAGAGCAACGGTCAAGTGAAGCATGCCAACGCGAAAATCCTTAAGGGCCTGAAGACCAAGACATACAACGTCCTCAAGAAACATGCGGACTCATGGGTCGAGGAGCTGCCGGCGGTGCTCTGGGCAAACCGGACCACCTCGAACCGTGCAACAGGAGAAACACCTTTCTTCCTGGTGTACGGGGCTGAGACAGTTCTCCCATCAGAGCTGGCACTGGGATCCCCCTGGGCCACGATGTACGCTGAGGCTGATCAAGATCAGCTGTGGCGCGATGACCTCGACTACCTTGAGGAGAGAAGGAGTCGTGCGACCCTCCAGGCCGCCCGCTACCAGCAGAGCCTGTGACCGCTACCATCAGCGCCACATCCGGGACTGATCACTACAAGTAAATGATTTAGTCTTGCGCCACGTTCAAACGTGCGTGGGCTTGAGCAAGCTCTCCCCCATGTGGGAGGGACCTTTCAAAGTGATCGGAGTCCCCCGGCCAGGCTCTGTCCGACTAGCCACGGAGGACGACACAGAGTTGCCTAACCCGTGGAACATTGAACATCTTCGCCAATTCTATCCCTAAATACGAGAAGTGCTTGTATTTTGGGCTCGGGCCAACCCCGCACGACCTCCGCATCGTGCCAAGTTGGCCAGGGGCTGCCACTATCCTTATTTGTACACTTATGTTTTTTGCGTGGCAAGCATTTCCTTGTCGTCTCTCGGGTTCTATTTTGGGTCGGGACGCTTTGTGTGCTCGCGTTGCTATCAGCAACTCAATCCTCCTAGACTCCAAGCAGGGCCTGGACACGAGCCATGCCCCGAGGCACTGCAAGGGCAGGGGACTTCGGAAGGACCAAAATCAGGTCATCCTCGACCCCCTGTCACTGCACCCTCGGCCTGGCCAGCCTCGCCAGTGGATCTCCCCCACGGTTCTAAGTGCAGACCCTCGTCACGAGAGACCGCAGCCCGAGCCCGGACCCCGTTCAAATGAACCCGTTGCGTTCACTTCTTTTCTTTTCCCTCGGGTTTATTTTGGGTTGGGACACTCTGCGCACCGGCGTTGCTATCAGCGACTCGGTTCGCCTAGACGCCAAGCGGGGCCCAGATGCGAGCCGTGCCCCGAGGCGCTGCAAGGGCAGGGGACTTCAGAAGGACCAAAATCAGGTCATCCCCGACCCCCTGTCACTGCATCCTCGGCCTAGCCAGCCTCGCCAGTGGATCTCCCCACGGTTCTAAGTGCGAACGCCCATCGCGAGAGAACACAACCCGAGCCCAGACCCGCTCAAAATAAACCCGGCAGAGAGAGCAAAGAAGGTGGACCGGCGCTCTCACGCGATATCAAACTCACAAGCACACAAATATTCTTCAATGCAGGAACAGCGAATGCAGACAAAATCAACTGGCAAAACCGGTTGGAGTTCGATGCGAAGTCTAATACGCAAATCTTAAGGTAAACGAAATACACAGAAAAGTAAAGCATTATATACATATAAGTTCGAGGCAGTGCAGGTATCTGAGGTGGGCGGCCCCCGGCTCACTTCGGGCCAGACTTTCCCGCTCCTCCTGAGGTGCCCGGGACATCGGCGGCATCGTCGTTGTCGGAGTCCTCCCAATCCTCGTCGCCCTCGGAGCCGCCTTCCCCTTCCTCGTCATCGGATGGGGCCGCGTAGGCAAACTTTGGAGCCATCCCCTCGAAGTTGCCGACGATGGCCTTCGCGGCCTCCCGAACGGCGGCCCGGGCCTCCTCCTCCGTCCCGGGGGGAAGTCGTCCAGCGTGAGGAAGGATGCAAAGCTCGGCTCGCGAGCCCAGTGGCTGGCAAGCACCAACTCCACCGCTTCCCGCGCCAGTGCGGCCGACAACCGCTTCATTGCGTCCTCCACCTCCTCAGGAAGCCGCTCTAGGTCGCCGGCCATCTCCTCGAGCTGGTGGGCAATCCCGCTTAGGCTGGTGGGCAGCTTGAAGTTCTGGCTAACCAGAACGCCCAACCTGCGCCCCGTGCGAGTTAGCCAAAGGAGGGCGCTCTTCAGCATCTCGGGCCCAACGTGGAGCTCAAGCTGAAGAGCGTCGATCTGCCCATCCTACTGTAGCATGGCCTCTCGGAGCTTCGAGACGGTGCGCTCCGCCGCGGCGAGGCGCTCCCGTAGAGCCACGCTCCTGTCCGCCGATGCCGCCGCTTCCCACGCCACAGAGGCCAAGTCCCTCTCCCGCGCCACAGTTCGGCGACGCGCTGCACCAGGGCGGCCCGCTCCGTTCGGGTGGTTTCCAGGTGCCGGCACTTGCGGCCGGCCACGGCGAGTTCACGCTTGGCGAGCTGCTCCTCGAGCCGCCGCGCTGCCATCTCGCAGCGGGGGACCTCGGCCTCGCGCTTCGAGAGCATCCCGTCGCGTTCCTGCTTGGCCTCCTCTCGGAGACGCAGGCTACCCTCCAGTTGCCGTGCGGCGGCCTCGGAGTCCGCGAGGGCGCGAGCCCGTTCAGCGTATGCCTCCTCGGCCACCAGAAGTATGGCCTCAGCGTTTGCCGCCGCGGACTCATGCTCTTCCAGCGTCGCCTCCCGGGTGTCCAGAGCCCGGACCCGCTCGTGCAGCTCCTGGGCCCGTTGGTCGAGCTGCGGGGCCCGCTGCTCCACCCTTTGTGCCTACTGCTCCGCGGCCTCCTCGCGCCGGCGCACGGTAGCCTTTCTCTCTGGTAGGGACGAGGCCTGCTCGTCCAGCTCCTTGGCACGGGCCTCCACGGCCTCCTCCCGCTGGCGCAGGGACCCCTCGGCCCGCGACACCTGCTGCTCCCGGGTCGCCACGGTGTTCTCCCTGTCTTGGAGCGTCGCCACGTACACGTCGCTGGCAAGCCGAAGGTTGCCTACCGCCTCCTCCAGGGCGTCTGTGGCAACGAGGGCCACGACCCTCTCTTCCTCGGTCTCCCGCATCACTTCGTCCATGGTCGTGGCCCGCGCATCCAGCTCTGCCAAGACGGGGACGGTTGTGTGCGGAGCGGCCAGCGGCGACCATGGCCTCCAACGAGCGACGCCCTTCCTCGAGGCGCGCCCACTCCGCGTCTAGCTCGGCTCGCTCCCCCAGTAGGGACTGCATCTGGGCGTTCAACCCCTCAATGATGGTGGTGTTCGCCACCGCCAGCGCCCGCAGGAGAGGCTCCGAGCCCGTCGGGGTAGACGGAGTAAACGGGGACCGTCGCCTTTTCGGCGACCCAGTCTGACTCGATCCGCCAGCGGTCGGGTCCCGGGGCTAGGGGCTGGGGGAAGCGTCCCTCCCCATGTCTCGTCTGCGAGGCTGCCGCCCCCACTGACACCGGGGTGGCGACCTTCGGGGTGGCGCGTCGCCCCTAGCATCCTTGGTGCCGCCCCCACTGGCGCCGCAAGAGCCCTCCGCAGCATCGGTGGCAGAGGCCCCATGTGTGGCCTCCGCCCTGGGCGCAGTCGGAGAAGCCTCGCCGGCTGTCGGGCAGGCCACGCCGACCTCCGAGCTGGGGTCTCTCCCTGGGGCCCCCGTCTCGGTCTCCGCCTCGGGCACAGCGCTAGGGCCTGCTTGCCCCCTCGGCGCCTGGGTCTCCGCGCTCGCGCCCGGCCTCCCAGCCTCAGCCCTTGCCTCGGCTGTTCGCCCACCGAACTCGGCCTCCCCTCGCTCGGGCACTGTGGGCTGGAGAGGGGGGTCATCCGTGGGAGCACCACGGGAAGGGGCCTCGCTAAAAAAAGAAAGAGAAGAAGAGGAAAAGAGAAAGTAAATGAAGGCAGCAAAATCTGGGAAGGCACACGCAGAATATCGAGTCGGGATCATACCTCTGGGGGCGACGCTTGAAGCTCCACTCTGAGGGCTCGATGAACTCTCCCCGGCACGGCTCGAACTGCCCCACCTTCCACAGCCTTCTCTTCTTTTTTCCAGCCTCTGGCAGCGTCGTTGGCACTGCGCCTGCTGGGTGGCAGGAGGTGGCGTGCTCCGCACCGCCCCCTCGAGCGGAGACGGGGAGCGGGAGGACTCTATCTGCTTCCATTTCCCCTTCGGGTCGGAAGGACGAGCGCTGCCCGAGTCTCCGCCGGTGGCACCCCCTCCGTGGCCCCCTTGGGCAGTAGGGCGCTGCCCCCCTGATCGTGGCTGCTGCCCGTGCCGCCACCCCCGCTACGCTCCATGCCGGTGCCCACCGCCTGCATGATGGCCACGATGGAGTCCCACTCTGGGTCGCAACAGAGCGAAAGGATGCCCGGGGGAATCATCGACGGCTCGACGTTGCCAAGGCTGAGCATCTTCTGGACCACCACCTTCAAGTCAGCCGGGGGCCAGTCCCAGGCGCTTCCCGGGTGGGTCCAGATGGTGTCGTCGGGACCGGCGTACGTCCACGAGGGCCGGACCCACTCATGGAGGGGCGTGATCCGCTGACGGGTGTAGTCGCCGAAGACCATGGTGCTGTTCAGCCCTAGGGCCTGCAACCTGGCAAGGCGGTCTAGTATCGCGTCATACGCGTCCCCCAACTCTGGCGCCTCCCGCCAGCTTGGAGTTTGCACGGGCGGCGTGGTCGGGAGCCGAAGTCAACGATGGTCGGGGAGCATGGTGTAGAACCAGTCGTGCTTCCAGTCATCCCACTTCTTGCGCAGCTTCTACTCAATGTAGTGTCGCTGCGTGTTGGCCCGTGGCTGGAAGTAGCACCCCCCGGCCTCCGTCCGGGGGGACGACTGCTGCAGGGTAAAGAACCAACGGAAGAGCCAGAGGCTCGGCCTCACCCCGAGGAACATCTCGCACAGGTGTGCGAAGATGGCCAGCATGATCACGGCATTGGGGGTGAGGTGCGCCATCTGGATCCCGTAGAATTCCAAGACGTCGTAGAAGGAGGAGAATGGGGGGGGGGGATCAACCCCACCATGGCGAAGGAGAGGAAGAAAACCGACCGCTCCGGGTACTGCGGCGTCGGCCGGTCCTCGCCGAGGATCACCGTCGCCCGCCCAGACGGCATCGGCACGAACTTCCTCAGCAACCCCGCGAACCGATCACTTGTGATCCGGGAAGAAGGGAGGATGCTGCCGGAAGCGGCACTGAGCTCCGCGTCATGGCGCTGCCGGCGGAAGGAGTGAAAAACGAGAGCGTGGCGCGTGCAGAGCGGCGAGCGAGAGCGCGGCGGAGATGGATAGAGGCGCAGGAAGAGCTTGGGCACAAGAGCTGGGAGAGATGAAGTGGCAAAAGGAGGGAAGAAGAGCCCTCCTGCGGCGCCCTCTATACTTCCCTCTGCGCCCTAGCCCCTCGTTTCTCGCGCCCACTTCCTCCGTCCCCTGGATTCTCGCGGCCATGTCCTCTGCCCCCTCGTATCTTGCACCCACTTCCCCGAGCGCCCATATCCAGCGCATGCGTACCGTGTGCGGCCATTTCGGCCAGGACGGGGTGGACCCACGATCTCCTCAAGCAAGCGCGGTAACTGCGCCCATCATTACTCGATGGCCGTTTCGGTTTCCGCACATCACCCAAAACATGCGGCAATTACGAAGTAATGGCCCATCATTACCGGGGAGACGGTTCCGCTTCGTGTGGGACCCACCGTCAAGGCGCCACCACGCAAAGCCAAGACCGGGCCCGCACACCCTTGACCAGGAGGGATGGCGTCAACCCTCGCCGTCGGCAAGAAGCGTCGCCCAGGGCTAACGCCGGGGGCTGTTGTCGGTGATACGGGCCCGGGGGTATCGCGAGTAAAGGGAGGAGACCACCCCGAGTACGCGTGGCACGCCCCAAAGGGGGTCGGGCCATGCGAGGAGCGGCAGCTGCCTCCCGCGCGGGGGGTCGGGCTGCCCCGAGCTCCCCTCCCACGATCAGCCCCACGTGCGTCAACTGGGCGGCTGTCGCCGACGCCCACGTACCACATTGAATGCGGTGGGTGAGCGTGCCAGAGGGCTACATGGGCTGACATGAGAGATGTGATGGCTGATGTGACGGCGTGCACTGTGCGCACACGCGTACCGGTGTAGGGCGTGCCCGGCGCATGCCCCGTCTCGTCACATTTAATGCGGGCTTTTTGCCCGTCCTTAGGGTTTGACTGGCCCCTTTCTCCTTCGGTCGCTTCGGTGCTGCGCCGCCCCTTAGAGGGCCCAGGAGGCTGGAAGTCTTCGGCATTTAAAGGGAAGAATGACTGGGTGTCCACCCGGTCATTCGGAGTGACAGCTGAAGGCGTACTATGGTGGGACGTGCACGTCCTGGCACGTTGAAAAGGACGGCGCCCACGTCTTCGTACAGAGCGTTTTTCATTTTCTCTTTCCCTCGAACCTAAGTCTGTGGCCTGTATGGTAACCCCTTGAGATATAAAAGGAGGTCCTGGCTGAGGGAGACGGGGGGGAGGCGGAAAAAAGGGAGGGCCAAAAAACAAAAGGGAGAGAACAAGTGCTTGTATTCTCCCACATACCAATCACATATCAATCACACACAGGAATAGGGTATTACGCCTGCATGACGGCCTGAACCTGTATAAATCCAATGTGTCTTCTCCATCCCGGAGGGCTGACCCCCTCGAAGTTTACTTCTCTTCGTCTCTCGAGATCTCACCCGTGTCCCTGGTCCGAATGAAAAAGGGGGACCCCACGGTTCCCTGCTAGAGGAGTTTTACCTCCTGACACTCGTTAATCAGTTTATAGAGCCATTTGTTTATAAGCACTTATTTTGTAGCTCACTTATTTTGTAGCTCTAAGTTCTGAATCCCCAACCCTCCGTATTCCTTAGGCTTACAAAGGATGTTCCATGCTATTCTATACTTTTTCTTATGCTCATCACATTGCCAAAAAGTCTTGATCGGTAATAGTTAAGCTTTTTTAGAATACCTTTAGGTACTTCGAAGAAAGACAACATAAACATTGCCAAGCTACTCAAAACCGAGTTGATTAGTATCAACCTCCCCCCCCTCCCCCCACAATGAGATACTTTCCTTTCCAACTGCTTAATCGTTTTTGAAATCTCTCCTCCACCACCCTCCAATCTTTGTTAGAAAGTTTCCTATAATGCATCGGAATCCCTAGGTATTTGAACAAAAAGTCTCCCACTTCGCATCCAAACAGCTCCACAAACTCCTCTTTCACCTTTGCACTGTCAAAACAAAACAATTCACTCGTATGAAAGTTGATCTTTAGCCCTGATAGTGATAAGATAATGATATGCCATCATATAATGATACGATAATGATATGCGACCTTGTGTGCCTAAATTTGATCAACACACAGAAGACAAAAATAGTACTGGTACTTTCTCCGTATAAAATTGTAAGGCACATACTCCATTCTCCCCAATAAAGATTTCTGGAGTTTAACTTTTGTTAATTTCTTCTCTTTTACCTACACTCTGTCTGCAAATCAAGAAGATTTATCGCACTACAAAATATTCCATTTTGTAGGCAGCCAGCTAGCGGGCCCGTGTGTAAGAGCAGGTGTGTATGAAAATGGCAATTTTCATAGATGGTCAGGCCAACCACATATGAAAACCCATTTTCTCTAGCAAGCCGCCTTATCCACGCGCCTGCGAAAATTGTTGTCATGGGCGACGATGCAAAGTAGTTTGTCTGTGAAAATAATTTTCACCTACCGCTCTTTACACACGTGGCCCGTGCCTCCTCAACTCTCCCTTCCCCAAAGACCGAACTTATCTTAGACAGGCCTTTTCACGACCCACCCGCGATCCTGTAAGGGTCATCTGTGATATCGCTTTTTAAAGTAGTTTCCATTTAATACCTCTTATCGATCCACCCACCAATACTATTACTTCCCATTAATAAAGGACACTTAGTATTTTTTTCCTTACTAATTTCTCTCGCAAAATTGCTATACATACGATCAGTGCGTACGACCCACGTCCGACTCAACTAGTACATAGATACAGTTGTTGTTTTCCTAAGCCCACATGGAAGAAAACTAAGTGCAAGGATTGGTGGATGAGGCGTGGTCGGATGCTAGTCGTACGCACTGGTCGTATGTATAGCAGGACTCTTTCTCTCGGTATTTGAGGGATGCTTTCATTTAAGGATTGAGGGAGTAGTTTGCCTATTATACTAAGAAACTTGTTTTTTTACTCAAATACATGTAACTAACATAGTACTACTATAGTTGCATGTATTTATAACCTACTAGCTAAATATCTAAGCGTTGCTATGGATAAATATGAATTATACGCATGTTAGTATTGTTTGGAACAAATTAGTTGTGAGGTTTCTAAAATAATTCGACCCTATAGATGTGTTTAGCATAACAAAATTGTATTTTAGAGATGAAATAAGACACTCTAATATGCAGAAGGACTACTCTATAATATTTGATGTAGTCGGTAAAAAATATACAATAGAGTTGGTGGGTGATAGATTAACTGCCACCACCATTGTTTTCTTAAGAATAGTATAGATACAATATAGAGGCATAAACAACCTATAAAAAAATACGACAAAAAATGTGTGCGCTACCTACATTCTTTACAAAAGCCTTAAATAAATAATTTTTATAGGGAGCGAGTACTATTTTATTTTGTTTCTCTCAATTCTCTCGAAGTTGTGAAAAATCAACCAACAGTTCCACAATCTAGCTTGCTAGCTACCAATGTGATAATTTTGTCTACATGTTAGAAGAACTCTTTGCATACATTGTTAACTATGGTTATTGGGATTCGAAGCCCTAAACTATTTGTTGCTTGTACCAATCCCATTTGCGGGTATATGCTTGCGAAATGAGTATATAACAGGAAAGGCATGGAAGGGATTAAAGCGAGAATTACACCAGCCAAGGAATATTTTCTATGATCCATAGGAGGTGTAGGATTCTCAGCAGATTATTTATTGATACCCACAAAGAACTATACAAAATAAGATAATTATAGTCAATTATCCACAGTGCTCACCATGCAAAGCAGCCCCTTTCAACTATGGCTCTCCTCTTTTTGGGCGGGTCCAACTATGGGGACTTGAGAGCTCATCACATGGTTTTTGGACACAATTATTCATGGGTGGGCTGGCCTAATTTTTTGGGTTTGGGCCTAGTTAATGATCCCACACACCCAGTAAAGCCCAACAAAAGCATTTCTCCATTAAAAAAATTGCTGGAGTCAATTCCCTTAGCTAATTTGATGGTTACAATTTCATTGTGTGTCTCACCACCCACATGTGTGTCATTGACCTGTGAGTCCTATGGTCCATATATGAGTGGTAAAAGTCGGAATAAACCCTGAAGACACATTCTTAGCGGTAGCATTAGTTGATTTGGCCTGGTAAAGTAACTAAAAACAATAATTTTCAAAAAATAACTAATTATAGAAAAACATTTATTCCAAAGCAACAAAACAACAAATTTTAAGGTTTACCAGGCTAGGGCTTTTGGAAGAAAGCCCAAGCCTGTTAGCATCCTATCACCACCTGGCTTGGCACACCAAGAAGCTAGTTTGGGTGTTTGAGGCAAGGGGACTAGATTTTCTACACCTATATATGTAGTTATGTACACACACCAGGAATGCAAACAGTTGAAAACGATATCATTTCTTCGAAAATGATTCTTGATCAGTCAGGAATTTTCATATTTACCAATTTAACTATTTAGTGGCGATTGCAATACTAGGCCAAATGTTCTATATGGCAGAATCGAAAATGATCAAAATGGCACCACTTTTATGGAAACGATGATTGACCGGTCAAAAATTTCCATATTAACCCATTTAATTATTTAGTGACGATTGCAATAAAAAACAAATCAATTTTTATATAAAGCCAGAGTCCATAAACAGTCGAAAATGGTACCACTTTTAATCGATGCTCAGTCAATCAGGAGTTTCCGTCACCGTTTTCATTGTCTAACGTTAACTCCATATTTGTCACATGCGAAAATAGAACAAAACGTTCTCTGAGGGGACGAGGCACGACGACACGGAGCTAAATTAATGTTTGTGCTTCTAGCTTATATCGTTTACAATACGCATGCATGGTGGTAAAGTTTTCTCTTCTTGGCTGTATAAAACAAAGTGTACTGCTTTGACCTTTCCCAGACAAAACATCGATACGTAGCTGTTTTTGGTAGTTGGCACACGTTTTTTCCTCTTCTTGGGCAACTAGTATACTCGAATTGACCTGACTTGCGCTCCCACTTACTCCTACGTTTTATGGTTTACCAGAAAAGCAGAAACAGAGAACCTAGTGTATCTCCCCCTCGCGGCAACGGCGCCGCGCACCACATTCCCCAACCTAGCTAGCTACTACTGTCATGCAACGAATTTGCTCCGGGCGCATCACTGTGCACGACGCGGCTGGATGCCCATGTTGATGCAGCTCGCGCGCCTGTGTGTCCACACGCGAGCTCGCTCGCTCGCGGCTCACTTACCTCAGCCACGCTGACCACGCGAAACAAGTTAACCTTCGGAATCCCAAAGGACAATAGCCTCCGCCACGCGGCGCGGCAGACAGCACACACACGCACAGCGCGAGGGCATCGTGCATATAAGGAGAGCAACACCAACGACGCAGCAAACTCTCTCCGTCTCGATCGATCCTTCCATCTCTCTCTTCTTCCAGACCGTGGCATGCACGGCTTGACATAGACGCTCTCGTCGTCGTCGTCGCCGTCGTCCTCCTCCTCGGCATAAAGCAGTCTCCACTGCAAACCAGCTAGCTAGCTTTCAATTTGTAGGTGAGATCGACGCGCATCGCCGCGTCTACGTGTGTATATAGAGGGGGAGAGGGGCCGATCGAGCTGAAGCCTGAACTCCTGAAGGGATGGTGCTGAGGGCGTGCACAATGGTGGAGGGGTCAGGTTTCGGCGGCGGCGGCGGCATGCCGTTCTTCGAGTGGCTCAAGCCGCGGTCCTCGCCGCCGCCGTCGTCGTCGCCGTCCTCCTCGTCGACTACGACGTCATCGTCCCTCACCGCCCAACAACCGCGTGGTGCTGCTGGTACCATGCTGTGCTTGCCTCTTCTTGGTAGGCTCGGGGAGGAGCTTGTTTCTGACGATGGCGCGCGGGGGACGATGAATAATCCTCCTGTCAAAGAAGAGGTGAGCAATACTTCAGACTATGCCGGTGTTGATCTCAACATCGGCTTGTCCGCGACCGGCGGCTGTAGCTCTGAAGATGCGCCCATGGATGAGGATGAAGAAGACGATGATGACGACGATGAGGAGGAGGAGGAGACGGAGGATGATGAGGAGAAAGCAGCTGGGCATGAGGGGTGCAAGGTGGAGGAAGAAAGAGAGCAAGTACATAGCGAGGGATCAAAATATTACGTGTCGATGGGAAGGGAAGAGAGCAGCAACGCCGGCGATGTCGACGCCGGCTGTGGCAGCCGGCGGTATTGGATCCCGACGCCGGCGCAGATACTCATCGGCCCGGTGCAGTTCGTCTGCCATGTCTGCAACAAGGCCTTCAATCGATACAACAACATGCAGGTGATTGATCGATCGATACACCCATGCATGCATGCATCTTGATTAATTTGGATGTCTCCTTGTCTTTTTTCTTAATTATTTTGATCCTCTTAATTAACTATTTCGAGTTCGAGCATCTGTTGGAATTCTCTTTTCTTTTTAGATGTTGCGTCTTGCGGATGCTTTCAATTATGCATCGTATATTATCAGTGCATCAATCGCGTGCATTATGTGTGTTTACACATGAGAATGCTCAGTTGCTTGTCTCCTTCTGCTGTTCTTCATTCCTGTTTATACCAAGCAAGTATTTCATGTAGACATGTACCCACATGCATGACCCACAAGGAATCCAATTAATGCAGGAAAAGCAAAGAGAAACAAAACCACGCAATTCACACGCCTTTCCTGATGATACAACAAACCAAGGACAGACACGTACACACTAAACACTAGAACCTGCCTAGAAATTCCATGTTGCATATTGCGCTGCATGGTTAACAATTTCATGCCATGTACTTATCCAAGAGATCGACTAAACTAATTTGGTGTGATATACATGCATGGTGGATGCAGATGCATATGTGGGGGCACGGTCGCGAGTACAGGAAGGGGCCGGAGTCGCTCAAGGGGACGCAGGCGACGGCGACGCTAGCGATGCTGAAGCTGCCGTGCTACTGCTGCGCCGCCGGTTGCCGGAACAACGTCAGGCACCCGCGGGCGCGGCCGCTCAAGGACTTCCGCACGCTGCAGACGCACTACAAACGCAAGCACGGCGCCAAGCCCTTCGCCTGCCGCCGCTGCGGCAAGCCGTTCGCCGTCAAGGGCGACTGGCGCACCCACGAGAAGAACTGCGGGAAGCGCTGGTTCTGCGCCTGCGGCTCCGACTTCAAGCACAAGCGCTCCCTCAACGACCACGTCCGCTCCTTCGGCGGCGGCCACTTCCCAGTCGCCGCCGCCGCCGGCACCGCATGTTCAGCGGCGGCGCCGCCGCCCAAGCAGCAGCGCAACATACGCTTCGACGACGCAATGGCGCCCATGCATGGCGGCGGGTTAATGAACTAACAGTGTTAATTATTCTTGATCGTTAGCTAGCTATAGCTAATTGCATGTACACTTCTCCCCCCTTAGTTACACACCCCCACACAAATGCAATAAGATCATAGAGCTAGGTTGCCAAGGAGAAGCTAAAGGCAGTGAAGCAGCTGAATTTTCTTCCGGATGATGACCGGAGTTTGCATGCATGCGGAGACTGACTGATCACATAAGGTTAGTTACCCGTAGCTTGGTAATTTGCAAGGAAGAAAATTTGTCAGCTTCACAGCCTAATGCTGGTTTGGCAGCCAATGTATCAATGTATCACTCATGCATGACTTAATTTTAAGAAGATCTGTTTATTAATTAATCCGTTGTCAGCATCTAATGATTGATCATTGCTGTTTTTTGCAAGTTTCTCTATGGTTGATTACATTATGTTTGCATGGATCATACGTTTCTTGCAGCATAATGTATGTATCCCCTGTTTCGTCCATATATGTGTTATATATTGTTGTTTTTATGGGTTTATTAATGCACTGACTTGACTGTTCCAAAAGTTAAATCACACTGATATCTGTCCATTTGGACCATTGTGGTGATATCATTATCGAGGAAACTAAAATGAGCTGTAATATATGTTGGTCAAAACCTAGGAGAGGCACTACTGACCATATCCCTGCATATATAGTGTATCGCCAGTAAACAATTATGGATAAGAGTTATCAAATCATGAACTGCTCCACACCTCGATAAGGTATTTGAATACTCTATACAGATTAATTAATAGACAAAAATCTGAATAGAGACTGCAGATCAGGGTAGGTTTGCTTTCTTCAGGGTTAATTAATTAGTAGGAGGGTTGATCTAGAGCTAACTGCATGCTATGGTAGGTTTGGTTTGTTCAGGTTAAAGTAGGAGCTGAGGGTTTCATCTAAGGCTATCTGCTAGATATGAGGGCCAATGTACATGTAACCAAAATAGCACAACTTAGATGAAAAAAATGTTTAGATTCATCATTACACTCTTGCTGCGCTTCAACCAAAAAAAAAAGATTCATCACTAGAGTCTCCAATATATTCCTAATAATATATTTATAAAAATTATTGAAAATACAAGTACACAGATAAGATTATGAAACAACACCTGTTCGGAGTATACAACTTTCTTCCTTTTTCCTGTGGGTGCACGCTTGTATGTCGTCATTCATGAATAAATTAGTCTCAACTTTCAACATTCGCAAAGGCACAGATATTGGAACTTTTGGAAGTCAAGAAAACGACGAATGCATTGCACGCTCGCGGATTAGACATAAATTACGTTAAAGGATAATTTACACAGGGACTGCACTACTTAATTAATCAGCTATCCAGATTGTGCATGCACCAACAGGGTCCTAAAAAGAGTTTTCAAAAGATAATATGCATTTGTTGTGCAGGGAAAATTAGTTAAGTGAGCAGAACGACATGCCTTTTTTTTTTCCACAAAGTCTTTTATAGGAGAGGTAGTACTAACCTTTCGACTAAGTCCAACTTTGGGGCTCTTTGGACTCTGAACCAGATCACACGTTACTTGATACATTCCAACCTTGACGTAGTGAGTTGATCTAATTTAAGTGGGGTGGTAAAAAAGGCCGAAAGGAGGAAAAAAGTTTTAGAGATCACTAATTGCATATGTTAGTGCGCTTGGCCAGGTGAAAATGTTATTAACTCCTCCATATTTAAATATATAGCACTGTTAACTTTTATTTGATCTTTGATTTTATAACTTTAATCATTATTTTTCCATTAAATATAACTATGATATCTATAACAATTATAAAATTGTAAAAGTACATGTATAGAAAAATCTACCTATATAGTTT
The DNA here is from genome assembly GCA_008326285.1 of Oryza officinalis. Taxonomy (NCBI): domain Eukaryota; kingdom Viridiplantae; phylum Streptophyta; class Magnoliopsida; order Poales; family Poaceae; genus Oryza; species Oryza officinalis. The sequence goes on from BDMV01000005.1 coordinate 32,928,291, forward strand.
TTATTTTTAAATCAAAGTTACAGAATAAAATTAACAGTGTCATATATTTGAATATGCAATATGCAGTATTATATCATATGCTAGAATGTTCGTCCCTAAATTTTCAATTGAAATTAGTCTATAAAACTAGTCATTGTGACCCCTGAGTTAGCACATGCTATTTATATTACATATACTGTACTATATAAGTAAGTTATTTCAAATACTTAAGAAAAGCAATTTCAATTTTATTAATTCATCAAAATTTTAAAAAGTACTAGCGCTTAGAGAATTTTATACACACACAAACTCTAATACATTTTTATGTTGCTGTATTATTGATTTAATAATAATTCCAAGATTTATCATGTGTCTCTCTTTTTTACTTTTTCTTGATTAAACAATCAGAGATATGCAATATAATCACAAAGTTATAATTGTTTGCAATCTCAATTATATTCTTTATATTTTAATAATTCTGAAATTTAGCCTCCTAGATGGGTGGCTGAATTTATTCATTATTTCGTTTATGAATGTTAATGTACTCTCTTCGTTTCAAAATATAAGCATTTAGAGGACTCAAAATATATCACGGAATATAAGCATTTCTCCAACTACTTATCTTATTTTCTCATCTTAACCAAATGATAACTATATCTCATTTAATTTCTCCACCCACTTTCTTATCTCAGCCAATCACAATGTAACACCCGTTTCATCGTGGTGTTAGTGGGAAAACCTAATCTCTAAAAAATCGTATTTGCGAAAGCGTGCTCTTCGGTTGAGCTTCGTTATGTGTACCAAGGTCTCAGTATCTCCCTCTATGCCCAACTCAAATCCCGGAGAAAATCCTAAATCCAAATTCAAATCCAACTCCAAATCCCCTCCAAATCAAATCTCTCGGCAAAAGTCTATTTGCATCCCACGCCACCCTTGGGCCGCTCTCCCTGGCCGACCCATCTCTTTCTCACGCCCTTCCTCCCTCCTTGGGCCGCCTCTCCCTAGCCTGCCCATCTCTCCCGCCTCCTCTCTCTTCCTCCTGGACCGCGTTGCCACGGCCTAGTCCACTTGGCTCGCACGCGGTCACGTGCACTGCATGTGCCGCGCGGTAGAGCCGCGTTCGCCCGTCGCACCCTGCTCTCTCTCTTCTTCGCTCTCTCTCTCTCGTGCTCGCGTGCGCCGTCGCTGCCAGCACCGAATTCAAACCACACGCCCACCCGTTGGCTCCCGCGCATGTCCGCCATAGTGGTTGATAGGAAGGACGCCGCCGTCATCCCTCTGGCTCGCCGCCTGTACCGACCACCACCGTGTCGTCACTCGGTTCCAAAACTACCGTCGCCATCACCGCCATCGTCATCACTTGGGCCAAGCCCCCTTCCACGCTACTAGCTTCCAAGCAAGGGAGGCAGAGCTTGCTCTCTTCCTCCTCCTCCCAAAGTGGCAAGGATGCCCCTCTTTCCCTCTCTCTCTCTTTTTTTCCTCTTCCGGCCCGATGCTCCCCGGTCGTCGCTTCGCTGCTTGTGCGGCTGTCGCTGACGCCGGCGCCAGCTCGCCGTCCCCGCCACCTTGACCATGCCAATGCTTCCTTTCCCTCGAAGCTCCATCCGACGCCTTTAAAATCCCCCGCCCCTCCTCTCGATTTTCTCCCTTTCGCCGTCACAACCGAGCTCCCACCGTCGCACCATCGTTTTGCCGCCATCGTCCTTGGAGCGCGTCGGAGGAGCCGATGCTCTCGAGGACGCGCGACGTAGACTCCAGCCCGCCCTTCTCCTTCCTCTTCCTTGGCTCGAGACCAAATCGATTATGCTCCGCGCCGCCGGCCTCTCCCCGTTGCAGTACCTCCCTCTGTTTCCCCTCCGTCCCTTTCTTCCTTAGGTAGCTAGCTAGCTCACCACCGTGTGCCCTTGTGTGTAGACCCCGCAATAGCCTCATCACCGCTCGCCAAAGCTCGCTGTCGTGCCATTGCTCCATGCCGAGCAATGTTTCCCATCGCCGCCGCGTTTTAGTGTCGCTCGTGCTCCCTCGTCACTCGGAATGGATTCCTGCACCCATGTAGAGGCTCCCGCTCCGGTGAATTGAGCCCCCGCCGCTCCGGCAAGGTTTTCCCCCTTTCTCTCGTCGGCGGTATCCTCTGCCGTGATTCTCCGCCGCCCATCGCTCTCCTCGAATCCAAACCATTGGCTTGTCTCCTCTCGTGCCGCCTGTCGCTCTGTTGTGCTCCCTGTTCGTTAAAAAACGCCGTGCGTCGTCCTGGTGAACGCCGTCGCCACCCATCGTCGAATGTCGCCCGGGTCGTCTTCAACCTTCCGCCATCTGACATGGCTGCCACATCAGCGCCACGACGCCGCTTCTCCCTCCTTCTCGTGCACGTAGCCCACGGAGAGCCGAGAGGCTGCGCGTGGGACCGTCGGACCCGCGTCCACCCGGTGCACCAAATCTAGACCGTGCTCACCAAACCGTAGCGCCACGTCCTGCGTGCGCTCGGTCCATGTGGACCGTGTCACTGATAGGAGGGTCCCACTCTACACCCTGTGAGGTGGACCACCGTGCACCGACCTTCCTCACACGCCCTCCTCCCTCCCCGTGGGCCGCGTCGTCACTCGGCCCACTCAGCCTCCTCTCCCGCAGCCGCTTGCCAAGTGGGTCATGCCTCGCCGCCGGCCCAAACCCCCTCCTCGCGAGCTCCACTTGGCCATGGGCCACCTTTGCTAATGCGTTCGCTTGGCCGTGGGCCGTTTTCGCTCACGCGCCGGCCCATTTCGCTCGGCTGCGCCCGCGTCTCGCTTGGGCCACATCTTGCGCCTAGCCCAAAAGTTTGAGAAGCATCTCTCCTTCCTTTTTCATCTCCAGAATTTCTTTAATCCTTTTTCCTTTAGATAGAAAATCAAATAATCTTAGGAAATTCATATCTACTCAATTGTTTGTCCGATTGACTCCGTTCAACTTCCAAAATTTCTCGAAACTCGAGATCTATCCAATGGCACAATTAGTGGTCTTAAATAGGATCTTTTCTTTGGCCGTTTTGTTGAGTTGTCTTGTTTCACGTGTAGCTTCAGAGCTCGAGGAGTCCTAGTGCGCGGAGTACGAGGAAGAAGCTGAAGATCTCGAGCAAGGCAAGTCACCCTTGATCAATTGAGCCCATAATTTTAAATTAAGTAATTCATTTCTCAAAATATGCATCTCTAGATTACACTTACAATGTTGGCCGTGGTTTGCAATATAACCAACAGACCTTACCTATAATTGCTGCATTTGACTCCATTGATATCGAATTACCCATAACTCTCTTATCGCCTGTTTTGTTAGGTCTTGGTATTCGTGCCTCAGGCATGAGTACCAATGGCCCTCCTCAAATTTAAAATGATCAATTGGGTAAAACTTGGGTGTCACGCCCCAAACTAGTCCCGAACGGGAACCAGAGTATGGTGATCCAAATTAACCTGTAAACCTGTACCAGTCCCAAGAAATAGTGCTGGTATAACAGGAAGAAGGAATATCACAGCAACAGAGGTATCTTTATCAAGAGTAGAAATATAATCATTGTTGGAACTACAGACAGACCCCGAGTTTGCAACTGCATTACAAAAAGGCGAAAGCAGAGACTAGCCCAAAGCCACAAGCATGACTTGGGAACTAAGCAGAAACCCTACTACAGCTCGAAACCTGCTTGCTCCTGGAAGAAATACTCATCAGCTGGATCCATCTCCTCTTCTTCGAAGACTGGGGGAAATTATTTAAGTAGAGCAAGGGTGAGTACAAGAGTACTCAGCAAGTCATGGGAATTAAGTGTTTAATGCAAACTTCAAAGGAAGGCTGGTTATTTTCGCGTTCAGTTTTAGTTTAAAGCTTTTGTAATCAGCTAAGTGAGTGCTTCTCAATGAGTCGAATGAGAGAGTGCGTCTCGTTCGGCTGGAATAGTGAAATGTATGAATTGAGTGTATCTGCATGAGTGGCTCCCTGCCAACAGATACACGGACTTCTCGAGTCCTGTTGTTCCCGATAGCCACAAGACAAGCATTGAAAAGATTCCCTTACACCAACAGCAGTTCACAAAGCAGTAGTCAAGCAAAACTACGCTAAGGAATCACCTCACATTCACCCATGACCATGGGCATGACTGTTCAAACAGGTTGTTAACCTCTGCAGAGGGGGTACACTTTACCCACACGACGTTACTAACCCAGGTTACCCAGGCCGTGCAGCGCAGCCACATCTGGCGACTTTGAGGCTTTCACGACAAGGCATTTCGAAAGCCGACTCAGGGTCACCTTATGCCAACGGGAGGGGTCCCATAGACCAACACCAGGTTAGGTCCTAGACCATGCTGTGCCAGGAAGCCCAAGGGTCCTCCCTGACACCACCCCGGAGAATCCACTTGTCCCTTGGCATCAAGATTTCCCTGGCCTAGCTAATTACTCAACCAGGGGTGTTCCATTTCACCCATGTGGTTGCACTTGTTATATGCTCGGATGTAATCCCTAAGGAATCGGTTCTTAAAAGCGACCGCACAAGCATCCCGCCCAGGAATGGCCTTGTGTTGCGAGTTTTAGAAACTCATTTTATTTTCAAAGCACCGACCTAGATGTTGAGTTTTCCAAGGATTTTGTAAACCCAAGTTTTACCTAGTTGATCATTTTAAATTTGAGGAGAGCCAACGACACTCATACCCGAGGGTACGAATACCGAGGCTTAACATAACAAGCGACAAGGAATGTTTAGATCATTCAATAATCAAGGAGGTCAAATGCAACAATTAGGTGATGCCTACCGGCTATATTGCAAACCGCGGCCAATAAGTCAAGTGTAACCTAGAGATGCATAATTTGAGAAATTGAATTACTTAATTTGAAATTATGGGCTCAATTGATCAAAGGTGACTTGCCTTGCTCGAGATCTTGAGCTTCCTCCTCAAAATCCGTGAACTTTGAGTCTTCGGGCTCCGAAGCTACACGCGAAACAAGGTGACTCAACAAAATGGTCAAAAAAGGCCTTATTAATGACCTCTAAGCATGCCATTAGATATATCTCAATTTTTGAGGAATTTTGGAAGTTGAATGGAGTCAATCGAACGAATGGTTAAAGAGATATGGATTTTCTAAGATCTAATGATTTTCTGCCTAAAGGAAAAAAGGATTTATTAAATCCCTTGAAAAAAGAAAAGGAGGGACGTGAATCGGACTTTGTTTCGGGCGGCTATGTGCGGCCCAAAGGATTAGCGTGGCGTGACCAAACAAATGGGCCAGTGCGCGAGGGAGGCGGCCCACACGGGCGAAGCGGCCGCGGGAAGAGAGGCCGAGTAGGCTGGGATGGTTGCGGCCCAAGGATGCACGCGCGCTAGCAGGCCGGAGCGGATCGGGTGGACCTGGTCCATCGAGCCGAGCACTAGGGCGGGACCCAATGGTGGTGACGCGGTCTGTGGTGGATCGGGTGTGCCGAGCAAAGGAGAGGGGTGATGGCATGGCGTCGACGTGGCGCCGGCGTGGCGGCCACGTCGGATGGCTGGAGGAGGAAGAAGCTTCGAGCTCCATCCAACGACGGGTGGCGGTGGTGGGCTTCGAGACAGCGCGAGGTGAGTCCGGCGAGGGGGAAACATCGGAGTGAACAGCGACATGAGAGGAGAGGAGCCATCGGCTCGGATTCGTCGAAGAGGGGCCGGAGGCGGCGGATTACGGCGGCGGCCGTTGCTGGCGAGCAAAGAGGGACTCCTCGCTGGAGCGGCGAGGGCCTGATTCACCGGAGAGGGGGCGTCTACATGGGTTCCCGACCTCATCCCGAGCGACGGAAGAGGCGGTGCGGCACCGAGATGCTAGGGCGACGACACGCGGAGCTCGGCACCGAGCGGCAACGCTCGGCGGCTCTATCGTCGCCTCTGAGCACGGATGCACGGCGGCGCTGTTAGTTGGTGGCCTAGGGAGGAAGGAAACGGAGAGGAATGGAGGGAGCCGAGAGAATTACCTTTGAGAGGAGTTCATCGGAAGAAAGGTCAATGGCGCGGGACGTGATCGTCTCGGCCTCGGGCCGAGGAAAGGGAAGAAGAGCGACGCCTGGAGTCCCCTTCACGTGTCCACGTGCGGCGGTCGACGACAATGGCACGACGACGGAGGAAAACGGTAGGCGGCACTTGGAGGACGAGTTTGGCAGCGGAGTAAATGGCGACCGAACGAGGGGAATGGCGTGGCTATATAGGGGAGGCAAGGTCGGTGGAGCGTGAAGGCGGTTCGAGAGAGGTGGTGGAGGCGCACAGAGAGCTAGCGTTCTCCAGCGCTAGCAGCCAAGGCGGCGGCAGCCGTGACGTCGGCGGTGGTCGGGAGAAAAAGAAAAAAGGAGGAGAAAAAGGGCAGTGGTCTCCTTGCCATCTTGGGAAAAAGGGGCATGGAGAGAGAGCGAGAGAGATGGACGTTGCTCTCTTCTTTGGACACATGCGCGCAGAGCGGCGGGGCCGAGAGGAGATGGCGTCGGCGATGACGGCAGGGCGGTTCGGCGTGGCGTGGAGATAGGGTGGCATCGACGCCAGGGGATGACGGTGGCGACGACCGGGCGGTCGGCCACGACGCGCGGCGGGCGCGGGAGCCAACGAGCGACGGCAAAATTTTGGCGAGCGCCAGCGGGAAGCAGCGAGAGAGAGAGAGAGAGAGAGAGACGACGCGGCTCTCTCTTGCGCAGTGCGTATGCGACGCACGTGCGTGACGCGCGGCCGACGCGAGCTAGGCTGAGGGCAGCGCGGCCCAGGAGAGGGAAAAGGCTGAGAGAGAGAGGAAGGCAGGGAGATGGGCCGGCCAGGGAGCGGCCCGAGAAACTAGAGGGAGGCCAAATAGACTTTGACAGAGAATTTAATTTTGGAAGGATTAGGGTTTGGATTCGAAATCCGATTTTGGGATTTCTCCAGGATTTGAGCAGAGAGGGAGCACAACCAAAGAGCAACTTTGCAAATAGGGTTTTTATTAATTAGGTTTTCTCGCTAACGCCACGACGGAACAAGTGTTACATTGGGTTTACAAAATCCTTGGAAAACCCGACACCTGGGTCGGTGCGTTTAAAATAAAATGAGTTTTCAAAACCCACTGTGCGGGAGACATACTGGTGGCACGGTTTTTCCGTTCTTACCCTTAAAGGGCCGATTCCTTCGGAATTTCACCTAAACATAACAAGTGCGACCACATGGGTGAAGTGAAAAATCCCTGGCTGAGTAATTAGTTAGGCCAGGGAAATCTTGATGCCAAAGGACAAGTGGATTCGCCGGGGTGGTGTGGGGAGGACCCCTGGGCTTCTTGCATAGTATGGTCTAGGATCTAACTTGGTGTTGGTCCATGGGACCCCTCCCGTTGGCATAAGGTGACCCTGAGCCGGCTTTTGAAATGTCTTGTCGTGAAAGCCTCAAGGTCACCAGACGTGGCTATTCTGCACGAGATAGGTGACTCGGGTTAGTAACGTTATGTGGGTAAAGTGTACCCCTCTGCAGAGGTTAACAAACTGTTTAAACAGCCATGCCCACGGTCATGGGTAAATATGAGGTGATTCCTTAGCATAGTTTTATTTGACTACTGCTTTATGAACTACTATTGGTGTAGGCAATCTTTTCAAGCACTTGACTTGCAGCTGTCGGGAACAGTCGGATTTGGGAAGTCCTCGTATCTAAGCCACTCAAGCAGATGCAATCAATAAATACATTTCACAAGCTCCAACCGGATGAGTCGCACTCTCTCATCCGCCCATTAAGAAGCACTCACTTAGTTGATTCTAAAAGTTTTAAACTAAAACTGAATAAGAAAATAATCAGCTTTCCTTTGAAGCTTGCATTAAACACTTCATTCTCATGGCTTGCTGAGTACTCCCGTACTCACCCTTGCTCTATATAAATAACCTCCAGTTCTTGAAGAAAAAGAGATGGATCAGGAGTTCTTTCAGGAGCAAGCAGGCTTCGAGTTGTAGTATGGTTTCGGCTTAGTTCCCAAGTCATGCTTGTGGCTTTGGGCTAGTCTCCGTTTTCGTTTTTTTGTAATGCAGTTGCGAACTCGGGGTCTGCCCGTAGTTTCAATGATGATTGTATCTCTACTCATAATAATGAGACCTCTGTGGCTATAATATTCAATCTTCTTGTAGTACTAGCACTGTTTTCTGGGACTGGTATAGACTCACAGGTTAATTTGGATCGCCTTACTCTGGTTTCCGCTCGGGGCTAGTTTAGGGCGTGACACACAACTATTTCTCATCTCTTTCAGTAAATAAGAGATGTGTACATCAAGAGGAAGTAGAATATATAGTTTTTATTATTTAACAAAAATATCTATTCTCCTCCACCTACCAATGGAACCCTCCCTCCATTCCGTTTTACGTGAGTATGGTGGGAAAACAAAAGCTCGAAACTAACAGACTAGCTTATTTTTTGTTGGCTCAATCTCATGTTGTAAGAGAGGCGAAGCCGAGTTGGTTGTAACGCACACATATCAAGCCATAGAGAGCTACTCGTTAAGCTCATTTGTACGTGAAAAGATGATTCTATCTTCTATATTTAATCCTTAATTCGAAATGTGTTACCAATTTTTTCTATAAAAACTATTTACGTTAATTTAATTTTATATATGGCTATTTATTTAGTCCGTAGCAAAACTAATATAATAGAATCAGTTTCGCTATATCAAAACAATATATAAACGGACTGAATTTATCCTCGGGCATAGTAGAAATAACTTTCTGTGTCGACACTTTGCATATACGTATGCACACGCAAGCATGCACATCGGCCCAAAACTACTGAAGTCTCCGAAGGACGATGTCAGCATATATATGATTTGTGCACCATTGCTTCGTACTCTGGCCTGGATACGTGTCCACCGCACCCTCCGTCTGAAATTAGCGGCCTCTGCATCCGCATGCGCGAGCACCGCGAGCAACACAAGGCATATGATGCATGCTGTCTTGAGGAGAAAAGAGGGAGGGAGACAGATTGAGACCGAGGGGTAAAAGGCTAAAAGCAACCGGAGCAGTGGAGTGGACGCTGAAATTTTGACACTTTGACCCTCCACAAAAACTTATTTGATGAATAGATCCTGCAAAAAAACTTCAAAAAAGAACTCGTGCAGAGCACCATCGTTTTTGGCGTGGAAGGATAACATCTTAGCACCATATAGTTTGGCGTTGATAACGTTGCTAGGTGATCATAGAGTCCAAGTTACCAGGGCTCAGTGCCAATATACTGCTGCTGGCACTGACCTCACATATAGTGTTCAAACAACAGTAGTTCTATCGTAGTATGACGGTGCGACGTCCATCCTTTCATGGTTGAGGCATCAGGTTTAATTCTAAATATAGTGGACACTTTATTTTTTAATTTTTTTCTCATTTGGGTAGAAGCATGGATGGGGGAAAAGAATCAATGGAAAAACAATGAGTTATGCGTACAAAAAATAGAAGTCTTCAAAGAATTCTGCTCCCGTCACTGGATACAAGCACTTCTTTTCACCGTTTTTTTCTTTTCCAGCAGGGTTTTCACCGGTGGTAGAAATATATTTTTAAAAGCAAATATAATGTTTCTAACCAAAACATATTTCAATTTGAATTATACCTACCGTTGAGGGAAACACTAGTGGAGAAGGGGTTTTTAACCCCGGTTCGTAACCCCATGTAGTCCCGGTTACGCAACCGGAACTAAAGATGTCCATCTTTAGTCCCGGGTGAAATAAGCAGGACTAAAGATCCATCATTAGTCCCGGTTGGTAACACCAACCGGGACTAATGATATTTTTTTTAAAAAAAAACATTTGCTGGTTCTGCCAGCTGCTTGTTTATATATTATGCATATATCTGTATAAATACATATATATGCATAATATATATGTATATATAATATGCGTATATATGTAATATATGTATATGTATATATATATATATATATATATATATATATATATATATATATATATATATATATATATATATATATATATATATATATATATATATATATATATCCTACATATAAGCACTCAAGTAAATATATACTTATATTACCGAAATATACTTACACATATAAGTACATGAATGCACATCTGAATATGTACATATATTACAATCTTTCGTTAATTATAATGTTCTATTGTATATTACGAAGAAAGCTAAGACATATTATCCATGGGGAGGATGATCAATAGCTCTTCCATCGTAGTAGAATTCTCCCACGGGATCAATTATTTGTTCATTGATAAATCTCATCAGTTGTTCTTGAACAGCCTTGATAAATTCTTCGTTGGATAGGTTTCCCTCATGTAAATAATCTATCATTTAAAAAAAATTGAGATATAAGTATATGAAGTTAATAAGAAATCGGGACATAATGTATGAATAATTTTTACGTACTTCCAGATCCCTGTCACTGTTGATTTGCTGTACAAGTGCGTGAGTATATTCGCAGACGTAGTAGCCGCACAAGTTATTCCCCTTCTCCTGTTTTGCACACTTAAGGAGAAACGACGAGAGATTTAATGTACTAATTTTTTCTAGAAGCAATGAATGATTAAATATGTTTTGGAGCATGTACTCACCGGAAAATTAAATCTCCTACCAAGTTTTTTTTTCCAAACCCCGCGGACCAATGTACGGAACTTTGCCCATGCCCTATGTACAGTTGGAAGCTATGATTGAATACCGAAGATCTGCATAGTACCAATAGCAGTGTTCATAATTAATGACAGTTGAATAGATGGCATTACCAGTCTATCACTTCAAAAACCTTGGTGAAAGTAGACTCTGATTTATCCATTGAGTCATAGACATAGACTTTGCAAAGTTCAAGGTCGAAGAGGAAAAGGACCCAGTGAAATCTGCAAATTGCGTCAGACGATATATATGTGACGGTATGAGTACGGGGAGGAAGTTGGTACAAATTTGAAAGACAGTTAAAACTCACTCTGTGTTGTAGGACAATAGTATGTAGGTCTTGTAATGCTGCTGCACCAGGAAATGAACAATATTGTCTTCTGTATCTTTCTCAAAGTCCCGTATCATTACGTCATTGACTTTGCGGGGGTCCATGAATCCAATATTGAAAATCCCCTGCCTACGGCACGATTGAATCTCCATTCTACAAAAGATAAAGGAATTTGCATCAGTCTTATCGTCACATTCTAACCAGGGAATGGTACATAGAAGAAGCTAAGGAACAAAATAAAGTTTGCTAAAACGATACTTACAAAACCCAGCAGCTGAGAATGGAGACGTCGAGAGCGTCTAGTTGGTATACATCGAACACATTCTCGAAGTTGATCCACAGAACATCATCTCCTTGGTAGTAGTCTGTGTTTCTTATCCTCGTTCCAAACATTATTCTACCTCTGGATGAACGTTCCATATACCATTGATGGAATCGATGCATTTGTGTTGAGAGAGTGTTCACCTCACCAGGCTTGACAAGCGGTTCACCGACTTTAAATTTGTATTTCAAGTCGGCTTCTGTCGCCATGGTTATCGGTGTGTCTCCCACCAGTTGCGCCCTGCTCAGACCCGTCTCTTTCATCCATTGCCTCAGCTTCTCTTCACCGGGTGGTAGCAACGGCTCAACCGATTGTTTTCGCTGCTTTCCGAGCTGAGGCACTTCTTTGGCCTTTGCTCTTTGTTTCTTGTACGACTTCATCACCGACCGGTCAAAATCAGAAAGTACAGCCCTCTTGACCGGTTCGCTCATCTTCTGGAAGAACTTCTTAGCAGCCGGATCTATTGGAATCTTCTTTGGTGGTTTCCGTGCCTTGAAGAACGCCTTCACTTCTGCTCGTACGACCTCCTCATTCTCCTCGAGAGTGCGGTCGTACGCCCTTTTCTTGAGAGCGGGGAGTTTTGGCTCGTCAAGTCTTGGCTTCTTTCTTGGTGGTGTGGACTTTGACGGCGCGGGACGAAGTGGGCACGACTTTTTAGGCCGTGAAGGCGGAGCAGACGGTGACGGTGCAGGCAGAGGAGCCGGTGCAGGCGAAGAAGAGGTTGCAGGCAGAGGAGACTGCGGTGGAGGAGCCGGTGCAGGCGACGGAGAGGTTGCAGGCGGAGGAGACTGCGGTGGAGGAGCCGGTGCAGGCGGAGGAGAAGGTGCAGGCGGAGGAGCCGGTGCAGGCGGAGGAGAGGTTGCAGGCGGAGAAGACGGAGGAGAAGACGCTGCTGTTCGCCCGGGAAACACGATGTGTCGCTTGCACCATAGTATAATGGCGTGGGCTGTGTCTCCTAGTTTTTTCTCCCCGTCTCCTCCGGGGATGTCCAGCTCGAGATTGTCGAACCCTCGTTCCACCAATTCAACCTCGACCTTTGAGTACCCAGGTGGAATCGGTCTGCAATGATATGTCCCCGAAGGGTCGACTGGTATGGCCATGCTCGACGCCACCTTCACGAGAGTCAAGATTACTTAGTAATTAACAGATGCATGTACCACCGGTTATGCAATTTACAAGACATATATCATAAAACTAAGAGCATACCTTGAGTGATATGTTCTTGAAGGGAATGTGCAACTCACAAGGTGTCCGCCGCGTGATTTCATCTACGGGGTACGATGGGTTGTCCTGAGCTTGCCCTGCTGCACCTTCCATGCCCTATTCTCCTGCCTGCCCTGTAGAAGCACAGCTGCTGCGATTGCCTGAGGGGCTCACCATGATTGGAGGGGCATACAGCTGCACCGTCTGCTCACTCTTTCGTTCCGCAAGGCGTTGGTCCACCCGTCGTTCGACCTCCTCTTGCATCCGTATTTCCTATAGGGCGACCCTCTCCTCGAGATATCTTAATTTGTCCTCGGTATCCCTCTTGCTCCTCATCCGACTCTTGTAAGTGTGGTTGTCCTCTTGAAATCCGTATTTCCATGCAACCACGCCTTTTCCCCATGTTCGTCCTGGATGCTCGGGATTCTGTAGTGCGAGCGTAAGCTCGTCCTTCTCTCTGTCAGGATGGAATGTTCCCTGAGCAGATGCCTCCACTGCTTCCGTGAGTCGGCTAGTTGCTTCGCCGATTGCATCGTCGAATACAAGGGAGCCATCAGTGGGATCGAGCTTTCCACCATGAGCATAGTACCAATTTCTTGAACGTTCAGGCCAGTTCGTTGTGGCCAGCTCAATACCCTTTCCAATCAACCTGGCTTCCAGTTCATCCCACTTGGGGATTGCCTTCTTATAGCCACCTGACCCTAGCCGGTGATGGTACTGCTTCTTAGCGGCATTGGCTTTGTTCTTTGCTATTTGCGTTTGCCCGTGCTCGGAAGTCCTGTATGCAACAAACGCATCCCAATGATTCCTCAGCTTCGTTAACTTATCGAAATCAGGTGTCAGACCCTTCACGACGTATTTCTTGTATAGAGCTGACTTGTACTTCTGGAACTGTTCAGCAATTTTCTTCATCGTCCATTCTTTCAGTCTTGGCTGATCTGCCTCAGGGACTGTGAAGGTCTCGAGCATGGTGGTCCATAGCATTGCTTTCTCCGTATCTGGCAGATAACTTTCATCATCCTCTGTTGTTCTTGTTTGACGCCAGTGCACTATGCTAATGGGCACGTGATCCCTCACGACCCAACCACTGTGTCCCACAAACTTACGTAGTATACCGGCCGGGGCAACTGGTTCGTCGTCTGGGGCCACTTTAGTAATAATTTGCCTGCCCTCTAGCTTCCTTGCGGCACCCCGTTGTCCGCGTGCCCTCTTCTCTCTAACGGCCGGTTCCCTTTCACTTTCCTGTTGGTTTGTGCCCTTGTTTCCCTCCTCGTTGAGGTATTGGTTGGGGTCCTCTGGCTCCTCATCCGCCCAATATTGGCTGCTGCCCTCTGCGATCTCGTCCATGAGGATCTGTTCATCATCGCGATCTGCCATCTGTTTGCAACAATACGAGGTACACATCAACTAACAGTATATTGTTTTACATATAATGACATTGTTGAGAAATACGTACAATGACCAGTTAATTCATTATTATACATGCAACCTACGTGCATATGTCATATATATATATACACACACATGAAGGAATTCATGAAACTTGCCTTAGTTTTGCTTGGAGTTATTGGGGCCACTTAAGCTTGAGCGACGACAGGGGTCAGCACCTATTAGAAAAAAAATTAGACAAAAAATTAAAACACTATTAGAAAATGTACAAANTCGTTCGCTCGTTCGTTCGTTCGTTCAGTCGGTCGTTCGGTCGTTCGCTCGGTCGTTCGCTCGTTCGCTCGTTCAGTCGTTCGTTCGTTCGTTCGCTCGTTCGCTCGTTCGTTCGCTCATTTGCTCGTTCGTTCGCTTGGTCGCTCGTTCGTTCGTTTGGTCGCTCGTTCGTTCGTTCGGTCCCTCGTTCGTTCCTTCGGTCGCTCGTTCGTTCGTGCATAGGTTCATTCGCTCGTTCGTTCGCTCGTTCGTTCGTTCGTTCGTTCGTTCGGTTGTTCGCTCGTTCAGTCGTTCGTTTGCTTGTTTGCTCGTTCGTGCATAGGTTCGTTCGCTCGTTCGTTCGTTCGTTCGGTCGGTCATTCGGTCGTTCGCTCGGTTGTTCGCTCGTTCGCTCGTTCAGTCGTTCGTTCATTCGCTCGTTCGCTCATTTGCTCGTTCGTTCGCTCATTCGCTCGTTCGCTCGTTCGGTCGGTCGTTCGCTCGTTCGGTCTGCATGTCGTTCGTTCGTTCGTTCGTTCACGTTCGTTCACGTCCGTTCACGTTCGTTCTATCGTTAGGTCGTTCGTGGCGCGGCCGTGGTGGTGGCCCGGCCGTGTTGTGGCGGCGGCCGTGGTGGCGCGGCCGGTGGCGCGGGTACGTGGCATTCATGGCGCCGGCGGCCGTGGTGGCGCGGGCCGCCGGCGGCGGCGGTGGCGCAGGTACATGTCATTCATGGCGACGGCGGTGCGGTACGTGGCATTCTTTAAAACGGACGGAAGAAAAGATGGAGATCGGCGCAAACCTCGGCCGGGAGGCGCGGTGCGGACGGCGACGACGTACGGCGGCGGAGACGACGAAGACGACGGCGGCGGCAAAGACGGAGGACGTGCGCGCTGAGAGTTGAGAGAGAATGAGAAACGGCTAAGTGTGGATCCGGAGAAGACGATGCGCCCAGCTATTTATAGTCGGGATCTTTAGTCCCGGTTTATACCATCTTTAGTCCCGGTTTCTACCGGGACTAAAGATAACATCTTTAGTCCCGGTTTATACCACCACCCGGGACTAAAGATATCTTTAGTCCCGGTTGCTGCCACCAACTTTCACAATTGGGACTAAAGATAGCATCTTTAGTCCCGGTTTATACCACCACCCGGGACTAAAGATGTTTTCCCGCTGCGGCCAAATTATCTTTTTGTCGCGGCAATGTTTAACAACTGGGACTAAAGATTAAAACAGTGCACATATAAATAACATATGACCTATTTTAATAGTTTCAATTTGATATTACATTCCAATAATGATATATAATTAAAATTTGACCAATTTAAATACTATTTGAATAGTATTAAAATATCTAATACCATATTACCTATTTAAATAGTTTTAAATTTTTATTAAATAACATATGACGTTTCAATTTGATATTACATTCCAATAATTGATATTACTATCTAATACTATATTACCTATTTAAATAGTTCAAAATTGATATTACATATATAATTGTAGTACTAAAAAACACAAACATTACATGGCCTTCAATACATTATAAATAATTTACGTCGTCCATACAACAACCTATGTCACAGTTTTCCTTACATAATTGTAGTAATAAAAAACACAAACATTGCATGGCCTTCAATACATTATAAATAATTTGCATTGTCCATACAACAACCTATGTCACAGTTTTTCTCACGTACTTTCTCCTCACTAATGTTCCTTCGCTATGATCGTTGCGTGAGTAAGGGGTGTCCTCCTTTGAAAGGAGGAAGCTCGGGTCAACCGTCACCGCGAACAGAGGTTGCCCATCGAACTGATCGTAATCTTCATCAGTCTTATCCTCGACTCCGACGATTTTCCTTTTGCCTGGGAAAACCACGTGGCGCTTTGGCTCGTCGGGTCCTTTACCCTTCTTTGGTTTGCTAGACATGTCCTTCACGTAGAAAACCTGTGTGACATCATTGGCTAGGACGAAAGGTTCGTCTGAGTATCCAACCTTGCTTAGGTCAATCAATGTCATCCCACTGTCATCAATCATTACGCCTCCACCGGTGAGCCTAACCCATTGGCATCGAAACAGAGGTACCTTCAGGGGTCCGTAGTCTAGTTCCCATATGTCCTCGATGACACCGTAATACATGCTAGTTGCACCATCGTATCTCATGGTGTCGATACGAATAGCAGAGTTCTGGTTTGTGCTCTTTTTGTCTTAGGCTCTTGTGTAAAATGTATACCCATTGATTTCATATCCTTGGAATGTCGATATCGAGCAAGAAGGCCCCCTCGCCAAGAAAGCTAGTTGTCGGTCAATGGTTTCTGCACCCATTAGACGTTGTCGTAGCCAAACGAGGAAAATATCGATGTGATGGCGTGTAATCCATGCATCAGACTTGCCGATGTTTTTCGACCGAACAATCGCCAGATGCTCCTCGATGTAAGGAGCCACCAACGAAGATTGTTGCAAAACCGTGAAATGTGCTTTACGGAATAAATCGTTGTCCACGGTCATTATTGCTTTTCTTCCAAGAGTCCCCTTTCCCCGTAGTCTCCCCTCATGGCTTGATTCGGGTACCCCGATTGGACGAAGGTCTTCAATAAATTCTACGCAGAACTCAATGACCTCCTCTGTTCCATAACCCTTGGCGATGCTTGCTTCCGGACGAGAACGGTTACGAACGTATTTCTTTAGAACGCCTATGTACCTCTCGAAAGGAAACATCTTGTGTAGGTACACAGGACCGAGAATACTGATCTCTTTCACAAGGTGACATAGAAGATACGTCATTATATTGAAGAATGACGGTGAAAAGATCATCTCAAAGCCGACGAGACATTGGACCACGTCCTCTTGAAGGGTTGTTAAACTGTCTGGATCTATGATCTTTTGCGAAATTGCGTTCATGAAAGCACATAGCTTTGTTATTGTTCCTCGGACATTATCAGGAAGGATACCACGAATTATAACAGGAAGCAGTTGTGTCATCAACACGTGACAGTCATGAGACTTTAGGTTTGTGAATTTCTTTTCCTTCATGCTTATTATTCTCTTTATGTTCGAGGAGTATCCAGACGGTACCTTGATGCTCTCCAGGCATTCAAACATACTTTCCTTCTCTTCCTTGCTCAGGGTGTAGCTTGCAGGACTCAAGTAATGGTTTCCTTTATCCTTCGGTTTCGGGTGAAGGTCATCGCGTTGTTGCATATGCTTGAGATCATTACGTGCTTCAAGTGTATCTTTCGACTTCCCATATACATCTAGGAAGCCTAACAGGTTGACGCAAAGGTTCTTAGTGAGGTGCATCACGTCGATCGCGTGCCGGACGTCTAAGACTTCCCAATAGGGTAACTCCCAAAAAACAGACTTCTTCTTCCACATCGCAGCGTGACCATCTTTGCTCTCTATAGGTTGGCTGTCAGGTCCCTTTCCAAATACTACTTTCAGATCTTTCACCATAGCAAACACGGTTTTTTCGTTGTGATGTTTAGGCTTAGTACGGTGGTCTGCCTTCTGTTCGAAATGCTTGCCTTTTTTTCGTACAGGATGGGTTGCAACAAGGAATCGACGATGGCCTATGTAAACAACCTTCCTGCAGTGTTTCAGATACGTACTTTCAGTTTCATCCATGCAATGGGTGCAAGCCTTGTACCCCTTGTTTCACTGTCCGGATAGGTTGCTAAGTGCAGACCAATCGTTAATAGTCACGAACAACAACGCTCGCAGGTTAAATTGCTCCTGTTTATCCTTGTCCCACACGGAGACACCTTCTTTGTTCCACAGCAGAAGCAGATCCTCAACCAATGGTCTTAGGTACACATCAATATCGTTACCAGGTTGCTTTGGGCCTTGAATGATAATTGGCATCATGATGTACTTTCGCTTCATGCATAGCCAAGGGGGAAGGTTGTAGATACACATGGTAACAGGCTAAGTGTTATGGCCGCTGCTCATCTCTCCAAATGGATTCATGCCATCTGTACTTAAACCGAACCTTACGTTTCGGGCATCCTCTCCAAAGTCTGGAAATGTTCTGTCGATGTTTTGCCACTGCGACCCGTCGGCTGGCTGTCTCAGCATCCCGTCTTGTTGACGTTCTTCTGCGTGCCAGCGCATCATGCTAGCATGCTCTTTGTTCCTGAACAAACGCTTGAGCCGTGGTATTATAGGAAAATACCACATCACCTTAGCAGGAACTCTCTTCTTCGAAGGCTGTCCATCAACATCACCTGGATCATCTCGTCTAATCTTGTATCGTAGTGCTATACAAACCGGGCATGCTTCTAGGTTCTCGTACTCCTCACCGCGATAGAGGATACAATCGTTCGGACATGCGTGTATCTTATGTACTTCTAGTCCTAGAGGGCATACCACCTTCTTAGCTTCGTACATTGTTTCGGGCAACTCGTTTCCCTCCGGAAGAATGTTCTTGACGAGTTTCAATAACTCGCCAAATGCCTTGTCACTCACACCATTTTTTGCCTTCCATTGCAAGAATTCTAGCGTCGTACCCAATTTTTTGTGCCCCTGTTCGCAACCTGGGTACAACGAAGTTTTGTGGTCCGCTATCATACGGTCCAATTTTTGGACCTCCTTCTCACTTTCGCAGCCGTCCTTTACGTCCCGCAACATTTGACCAAGATCATCTACAGCGTCGTTATCTTGAACAGCTCCGTCCGCCTCGCCTTCCGGATTTTCTTCAAATCCACCGTATTGATGAGCCACGTCAGGAATATTCTCGTCTTCTACTTCATCTTCTTCCATTGTAACCCCTAGCTCTCCGTGCGAGGTCCAACAATTATATCCAGGCATGAATCCAGACTCAAACAAGTGCGCATGAATAGTTCTTAATGATGAATACTCCTTTCAGTTACTGCACTTTTTGCATAGACAACACATGAAACCCTTGTATTTGTTAGCATTGGCCACCTTCAAAAAATAATGCACGCCTTCAATAAACTCTTTCGACCGTCGGTTCGCGGTGTACATCCATTGTCAATCCATCTAGACATCAAATAGTCCAATGTTACTAACGAAATCTACATTCTTGAAACTAATTAAATAACCATACAAAAATTTAAGACATCATTATTCAAAGTGAAACTAATTTCTAGAAAAGAAAATGAAGAAAATATTCTAATTTTGCCTAACATCATTATCCAAATTTTCTAATTTCAAAATCAACCTAATTTTGCCTAACATATTTTTTCTCTCATCATTTTGCATAAACCTTTATGGAGAAAATATTTTATAGAAACAAAGCTATAAATGTAATATGCTAAGCATATATTATTAGAGAATGGATTTGCTAACATTTTCGATCTCTTCGATTTGTATATTATCACCAAAACAAACTTATCAAAAATTTTGGCAGCACTTTCCTTCTTCCTCCTCCTCTTGGCAGCACAGGCTCGGGCTGGAGGAGGAAGAAGAAGTATAAAAAGGTGGATCACTATAGTCCCGATTAATAACACTAACCCGGTCTGTCTTACCAACCGGGACTAAAGTGAGGATCTTTAGATCAACCGGGACTAAAGATCCCCGCCCCCCTGACACCGGCCTGATAGGGCCGGTGGGTGTGTGAACGGGACTCATCGCGACCCGATTCATATTCGAACCGGGACTATTCTAGTTTTTCTGATTCCGACCAAAGATCAGTTATCAGTAGTGGAAAAAAGGCATTTTCTTTTCCAACAGCCTTTTTCCACCGGCAATAGAAATATATTTTTAAAAGCGAATGTATGGACAGATGAGTCGAACCCTCAACGTTGGTATGGCATGAAGGCCATCTCACCACCAAGCTACTCGTCATCTTGTACGTGATGAATTAAGCACGTTCACGTTTGATAGTGTGAGGTCAGTGTCAACACCATACCGGCGCTGACTTCGAATGTATGCCAGTGCCGAGCGTGGCGAAGTTTCTCAGCGTCAAAGACTATTATGCTGATATCGGGGCCTATTTTTAGTTAAGGTTTTGTGCAGGGTCCATTCTACACATAAGTTTCAAAAAGGTGAAAATGCCAAAAATTTCGGGGAGTGGACGCGACCTGCAAGCATGGCAAGAGAGAGTCTGAACGCTTTAGAAGACGCGCTCGGCCAGCGGCGGTGCCGCGAGGGGAATTCCGTGGTGAGGAATGTCAAAAAGGACGACGGGGGAGAGAGAGAGAGGCTGGACGCATCATATGCATCAACTAGCTGGGCTCTGAGAGCGAGCGATCGATCGATCGAGAACGCTTGTGATCGTTAACGCATTTACGTTCGTGCGCGCCTGCGGTTTTTCTTCTCCCTAGCTTGCATCGTGGGGGAAGGGAATATGTACGTGTTGCCATCGCGCCACCACCAGCGCTTGTCTTGTCGGCCGCGCCCGCCCGCCGCCGACGTCCACTTCGCATTTAGCCCCCATTTGCTCTGGCCAACATGTAGGCATGTAGCTAACTGAACTAGTACTGACTAGTTGTGATCAGTGACCTGTGTAACTGGACACGTTTAACACGCTCATTTAGCTCTGGAGAACGTACGTACACCTGGGCTTAATTAGTTGGAGGCGTCAGTGAGTTCACAATCATTCAATCAATATGATAATTATGTAATCCAAGCTGGGAGATGAGATCAGATAATCAGATAGGCACGCCCGCTGCATAGAAAAACTAGAGATCAAGCAAGAAAGATGGTGAGATAAGGCAAGGCACCGGGACATCAGCCAAAGTACTTAGTACTACATTATTACGTTTCTAGAGTTTTTCCTTTTTGGTGCACACATTTGTTTTTTTTTGGATCAGCACGTACTGAATCTCAAGCTTTATATGATCGTTAACGCAGAGAATGAAATAGACGGCTCATCTTTTCTGAAGGTAGCTGTTCTCAAAGTGGAGATAAGGCGATTCCCTTTCTAAGTTTCTCCCCGATGCAAAGGAAAGCATCCTCTTTGTATATGCCTCCTGGTTTGTCTTGGTCTGCCGATTGGACGGCCGGCACAAACAATGATCAGCTTCTGTAGCTTTCACAGCACAATCAGCTCCTCTTGCTGTCCCTATATGCTCGATCAATTATAGCATCTGCCCCGTCTACATCAGGGCTACGTGAAACTGGTTGATTCCTGTTCGATGTGTGAATATTAAACAAACCAAACCTGCTATGTTGATAGAGCAATATAATGAGAAACGGTTAAGTGAATGATCACTACAAGAACAGGTGAAATTCAGAGGGGAGAAAAATTTAGGAGAAGGTTGCAGGTAGCGTCACCAAAACCACCAAATAAACGGCATCGTTGCAACTGGAAATTTCTTACCAAAGTGAGGCGTGCGTGCGTGTGTATTCTTTGACTGCAGCTTGTGGCGGCAAGCTGCCACGTACAGATGATTACGGCGAATTAGTAATCAAAGAGCAATTAATTAACGTTGCACGCTTGCCCTCTGGATTAATGTACTATATGCACCTTGCGTCAGACCACGCGATATGATTAAGTTCTTGACGAAGATAATTATTGATTAAATCAATCCAAGTACGTCTCCAACTCCAAAGCATATCCGGTCTACAGTGTAAACGGCATAAGCAATGCGCCGGCGCGTGCAATTAGCTAGGAGTACAACGAACTGGGAATGGAGTCATGTGCCCTGACGAAAAAAACTGTTTGTATACTGCACAACAATCAGCATCGCACGGCTGGCTGATTAGGACGCCGCGTTTTCTTCCTTGCTACTACTTGCCACGCAAGTGACACAACCTGCATAGTAATTGCCTTGATGTGCCCAAAACCTTAACAAAATGAGCCGGTCTCTGCACTCCGCAGGTGTCATGTGTGTAGGACTAGTTTAGTGTTACCTGTTTAATTAAACCTGGAAGTCACAAAGACGCAAGGGAGACGTGTGACTTATGTCATCTGATCATCTGGGCGAGGATGTGAAACCTGGCCTTGCAAATCTCTCTGGACGTTCAACATTTTCGCCTGCAGTTTACTACTGCTGTGGGCACCAAGATCTCGATAATAGCTACTGCTCGACATGCGCACCTTCTACTGAATCGGCTATGCCTTGACCGAAGAATTTGATGGTCAGTTCTACGGTGCAGAACTGCATGCAGACGCGATATGAATGTGATAGACCGGCTAACTGTTTGACCCCAAACTCGAGCAATGCTCGCGATTCTGCATGGGACAAGCTGCCTCTGTTTGTTGCACACTTTTGGCAGCGCAAGATGTTCAGAAGAGTGCACAGAGGTTCAACGCGGAGGCAGGATGCGACGATGGGCTGCACGAGCAAACGAGGTTGATTTCAACGGACGGAGTGGCGGCGTGCACTCTGCTTGGCCTGAACTCTGAGCAAAGGGGGGAGAAACCCTGTTTGTCGGCAACAACAGTTCAAGTGCAACATGGTTGAGAGAGACATGTCTGAAAAATGCACTGGATGTATCAGCAACTGCAATGGCGTTATGTGTGTGTTGGTCAGTGCTGCTTGGAACCCTGGCACATCCAAGTTGAAAGAGAAACCAAGCGATACTTTAACGTACTCTCCACATTTTGGTAGAAAAATAGGTGAGCGTCGAAATGGACGGTTCCGCACGCACTAATAAGGTAAGAATAACATAAATTACTGCAAGATTCTCTCATGAACAACAGCATCGTACCATTTCGTACTCTTTAAAAGAACAACTACTCTCTCTATTTTAAAATATAAGATATTTTAGTACTAGCATGTGTCACATGGATTAAGATACATACAACCCGCGCGCTCTACAGCTTAAGATGCGTCATAACATGTACCATACGTCAGTACACATGCTTGAGGTTCTATAGCCCTAGACAGCAGTGGCATAAACTCTAGGCCCATTATAAAGTGCCAATTGGCAATTTCACCATGAGGCCCAAACTAGGCTGGGCTGTTTGGGCCTTGGTCCATTCTGATGTCACACCTGGCACGGGCCAGGCCACATGGCCCAGGCACCGTGAGATGGCACAAAGGCTTTCTCAAATTTTGAACAGTACTAACTTGAGATAGAGAGAGGGGAGGGGGTGAGTGGTAGAGAAGTGAGGTTCTCACTGGGAAGATACGTAGTGGAAACTGTACTTTTGATGAAAACTTGTAAACTCCCGTTGGATGCAAAATGTAGGGTTAAGATCCGGCCACCTATTCTATATGTGAAGATTTTCAAGAAACACCCCACCTCAACCGGCCATTTTCCACTTAGCTCCACTGCTCCCCAAATGTGCAGGACAGACCACGATTCATATCGATCCCCAAATCCTTCCCTTGCTAGGGTTTTGCTCTGATGTTGGGGAGGCTGCCTCCGTTCGCCGATTCATCCTCCGCCGGCATCCATGCTCCTCCGACTACATCCATTACCTCTCCCCCTCCACTATATGTTGAGTTAATCCATTTTCGAAATGTTCCTCGCTGTTGATTTGGATTCGCGTCCCTTGACAAGCTAGGCGATTCGGCCTAGGGGCAACGTGTGCCGGCGGTGCGCACCGGCGACGAGCGCATCTACAACCACCTTCTCCTCCAGTTGCAGCAGGTTCCTCGCCCACCTCCATGTAAGTAGCTGGAAGTTACCCCCACTGTTGTTGTTTGTCTGTTCATCGATATGGTGCATGAACGCTGGTTGTTGTCTTCTTTTAGATATTTTTTGAGATGACATCAGCTAGGCAGCTCCCGTTCAAACACAAGGTGCTAGTGTTGTTTTCTTGTTTTCATAGGATCTATTTTCTGGTTGTTGTGCCCGTCCATTAGTTTGCTTGAGAAATACAGTATTGATGCACACATTTCCTTCAAGTGCATATTCAATTTTTTGTACAGGAACCTTGACGTATATTTCATATTTTTTAACGTGTGCTCATTTAACTTCTGTTATAAATACACTTATTAAATAAAATAGGCTTTGTACATACTGGTGTGTTGAGCTGTACTTTTGTGTGACCCGAACCTCAAATGTTCTGCCACCATCATGATTCTATATTTCTGAACAGCCTTGTGATATCTCAGCAAAATTGGGGAAACAACTAACACATTATGCAGACTAATGATTTGAGATTATTGTGGAATAATATCACAAGACATCACATCATAGTTCTATAATTCCCCATAATCTTCACCATGAGGTATGTAACTTCAAAATATGAACATGATGCCGCCATCATTTATGAAAAAGCACAACGAGCACACATGATGAGGTCTGTAACTTTAAAATATAGAACATGATGCTACCATCATTTTTAAAATGAACAACGACCACACATTAAGGAAATCTCAAATGTTCTGCCACCGTCATTGTTACAACGCACAAATTATTATGTTATTGCAAGAAACAAACTTTTGTTCTGGAATATAAATCCATCCTGATAGTGAACTGATTCTGGTCTTGCACATAATTTGGTATTCTGATCATACGGATTCCTTGTAGTAATATACACCTTGGAGGGGATAATGGATATCTTGCACAAGTCTTGTAACTTACAAATGTTATTACCCGTCAAAACTCTGTGGGGGACATCTAAGTGTATTACTACAAGGGATCTCAATATGAAATCATATTGTTTTTCTTACAAAATTCCAGGTGATTGACATGAATATAACACTGATGTACTAGTTTTGCTGTGAAACATATTTTCTTGGATCACGTTGAGAGCAGCACCTGTGAATATAACACTGATGTACTAATTTTTATAGTAACACCACCTTCGATTAGATCCTTCCATTCAATGTGCATGGTTCATTACAGAATTTACTGCAGCAAGCCTACGAAATGTAGATGAGAACTGACACCAAAAGGAGTAAAATTCTTATCTCAGCTTGAAGCACATCCTAAGCTTGATGCACGAGAACCTTACAGTAGTTGCATGTGAAACCAAAAGATTTCAATATTAATTCCTAAGTCTCTCTTTAGACAAAAGCTCATTATCCCGCCATATCATAGATTACATTCACAATCAGTGACCATAAATCCCTCGTTTTAGGTAGGTTTTAGGTAGTACATACATTGTGTATTACATTGGTATATATACTCTAATGGTAATAGACTTGTCAGTGAAGCTCATAGGAATCTCTCTCATTGGTACACTTCAGTCCTTGCAAACGATGTTAGTATCCAGCTGCACATTTCCCTCTTCAAAATAATAGTAACAAGAACTAAAACATATCTAAGTTTTAAAATTCTATCAACACAAATTCAGAGGGGTATATGCTAAGGGAACATCCAGTACTTCCATTGTTTCAAACAAATAAACCTGTTCTAGATCACAACCAAGAATTTACACATTGGAGACACACTGAGTTCCAGGAAAGCACTGAAAGACAACAAACATTCCAAGTCCCAGCAAAGCGCTGAAAGAAAGATACAACCATATGGTCAGTGACACAATCCACATTAATACGAAGGCTCATTCCTTAGTCAAGTTTCAAATAACAGGAAAAAAGCTTACTCTTTCAGCACTTAAAGAGGGAACAACTTGGAGGATTATTAATTACATCCTGCATCCTGTGCATCCTGACATTCTATAGGGATAGAATTATTAATTAAGAGCAAGGGGAATCCGCAGCAGCAATGAGTGCATTCCTCCTGCCGCCGAAGAGCACAACAGCAGCGCCCGCAACAATCGCTCCAAACGACTCCCCAAACCCAAAAACAGAAGAAAGGAACTCATCTCATGATCGCTGCTCAGCATTCAGCGTCGACGAGGAAGGGAATATGGAGGCCTTCAGAGAAGCTCACCGTAGGATGGCCGGTGCAGACGAAATCCATCTGGTCGGCGGAGCAATCGATCCTCCTCCGTCGTCGCCGCCGCCTCCTCCGCCACGTCTCCTCACTCAATCTCGTGACTGGCCGGCCGGTGTCGTCTCCACACGACCTGTAGCGTCGCGCGGCTCCGCTCCGCTACAATGCAGCCATCGATTAGCCTCTCCCTCTCCCTCAATTGGATCTGATGATTCAAACGGAGCTGTACCAAATGTGGGATTGGGAAAAAACGAGATGGTGTATGTTTAAAATGTGCATAGGCTGATGCGGGGGTCATTTCATAAATGTACCAAGGGAGATCTGGGATATACATTTTGGATCCAATGGTCCACAATCTGGTTTCCAAGTTTGTACCAGCCTATGAGGCCCAAGTATATTTTTTAATTTCTTTGATGATTGGGCTATTACGTGGATGTCATGTCAGCGAAAAACTGCTCTCAAAACAGCCAGAGAATCGTTTTGCCCAAATACCGTGGTTGAAGAGGTCGATATATTCGGTTTTATAGTTGAGAGACACGAGTTAGATCGATCTACATTGAAGGGACTTAAATTAGACTTCCCTTGAGATAACCAGGAGGATTGGCCTGAACGGATGGCCCAGAAATAACACGGGAATGGTCAACCGTATTGCAACTTGCATGACGTCTATGTCGAGTTTTTTAATTTTAATTTTATTTATTAAAAGATTTACAAAACTAATTTTCTGTTTTGAAAATTTGCAAATCTAGTCGCTCATTGTCCTTTAGGAGGGCGTTTTTTAAAAAATCGCCCTCCCAGAGAGCGATTTATATGACGTGGCAGCCGGCCGTTGCCCCTCGGCCGTCCAACGTGGGACGCAAAATTTGTAGGCGGCCCCCTTGCCGCCCTCTGTGAGGGCGTTTTTCCCCTGTGGGGGGCCGCCTATAAAAGAGAGGGCGGCCTGACCTTTTTGCAGGCGGCCTGACTTTTTTGCAGGCGGCCCCCTTACCGTCATCTGGGAGGGCGTTTTTACCCTTGCGCCTGCTAAACCGAGGGCAGCCTCCTTGCCGCCTTCGGGGAAGGCGATTTTTCACTAAACTTATTTTAAAAAATTAAGTAACCGTTTTGAGTACGAACAAAATGGAATTTTTTTTTAAATGTAAATGATTGATTGTTAACTCGGATCGGAGTTTAAGGTGGGGGTTTTTTCATCAAAATATTGAGCTGTTTGTTAAAAAATTAGGTAAATCATCGTTCTGAGAAGGAACAAAACATGAAGAATTTTGTAAAATTGAAAGGATATATTTTTCAGTCATATTGGAGTCCGAGGAGAAGGTTTTTATATCAAAATATTGAACTCTACGTTTGAAAATTTTGGTAAATCATCGTTTTGAACCGAACTAAATGGAAACATTTTTTAAAATTCCAATGATTTATTTTTCAATTCGGGTTGGAGCCCGAGGAGGGGTTTTTATAATGATGTATTCCTTTTGTCGCGTATGTTCAATTAAGTAGTCATGTCCACAATAGAAGGTACAATTTAAGAAAATATAAGCACGTACTTATAAATTGTAAAGAATACAACGTATCGGAGCATAAAAAGAACATTGCAAATCGAAATGATACAATCTCATTAATTTATATTGCGTGACGTATAGAACAAGACACCGTCATAATTAAACATTATTATCATAAGATAGTTAAGAAGTGTTATGGATACACGATACAATTTTGTGGGTCCCCACGAATCGAGCCTGAGTTTATCTACCGACCCCTTCTACGTTGTTCAACGTGTATTGCATTTCATGCTCCTTCAATCGCTAGTACTCTACCTGTGTTTCAGACTCAGTTATCTTTTGGCCATGATATATTGGATTGACATTGTCAATCCACAAAATGAATCCGCATCTTCTTGGATTGCTCTAAGAAATAAACGAGTTAGTAAGTTAGGGTAGTAATATTATGCAGATGGTAGCGAAATTGGAGAAATGTAAGACGTACAACGAAATTGTTGTCTACGTTGGGGCAGACAAAATATCTCCTGCTAAATGTTTGTTCTGCAAAGGAGGTAGCCACCTGGCAGCGACATCTACAACCACACTTTGGACGTTCCGACCATTTAGATAAACCTAATGGATTGTTCCTCCAGTCTAAGCTTGCAATTTGTACCTGATGTTCGTACTTCATCCATGCCTGAATGAATTGTGTGGTTGTCTCAGGTTGCGTTATCGTTTGATTGATGAAAGTAACTCTGACTATATCAATCCACTATACGAATTGATATTTCCTTACATTCTCCTATTTGTACAATTTTGTAAGAATAGGTTAGTGTAGGAAAGTAGCGATTGGTGGTATCGAAAAAGATGATACTTACGACAAAATCATCATCGACAATGTTAGGACACACGAAACATCTTTGTCCTCGAGTTCGTTGTCTTACGGACCTTATTACTTGACAACGGTCACCACAATAACACTCAGGGCATTCTCGCCATGTGGGGAGTCCCAGGAGATTTACCTGCCATTCTAAAGCTTCTCTAGCAATTCGGCGTTCATGCTCATCCTTCCGCCTAAGGTACTCTAATCTTGTTTCACTACCTGAATATCCACGTATTCCATCGTTTTGTGGGTTTTCCGTATCTACCCACTCAATGAAGTTGCACACTGTACGATATGTCTGCATAAGATGTTATGATAGTGCACAAAAGCGGTTTATGTATTGATTGTAGTTATTTTAACTTGGAACAAATGAATCATACTTGATCAATGTTTGGGCATTGGAAGAATCTCCTGCCCCGAGTTTGTACCATGAGGGATGATTTAAGTATGCATCGATCCCCACAAGTGCACAACGGACGGTCACACCATGGGGGAAACCAACCGGCAAGAGGATCGCTTCGCCAATCGAGATGCTCAACAAATGGAGCTTTCATTCTCTCTAGATTCGTGGGATTTTGAAAGATGATATGACGAGCTTGTATTCGGCTTGTCTATTTTATAGTGGAGCAACCAGTGCTAGACCAGGACTTAATGAGAACTAATTTTCTTCACTGTATGTGACAACACGAGCACGCGTGAGTGCGAATTACTTTATCTTACAAAGCAGCGCCGAAAGTTGATCGTGACAACTCGAACTGACAGTGTATCCGTGCACTGTGGTTTACTGTGCGAGCCAAAATAGTTGGCGTAGGGTTCTTGTAGCGTTGCGACAACATGAGCACACGCAACCAGGAATTACTTTACCTAACAAAGTTGCGGGGAAAGGTCATATTGACAGCCTGAGCTGGCGTTGTGTCTGGTTACTGTGGTATACTGTGCGATGTAATGGACCCGACCCTCAAGCGCCGAAAGTTTGTTGTCGTATGCATAAGTAGTTGTAGCAGAGTACGGATGACGGTAGGCCTATGTACTAATGGGTAGAGACGACAATGGAACTGTAGCAGTAATGTAAAAGTAGTACCGGCTCACAAAAATATAAACCAAAAGAACTGTATATACAAACACTCAAGAGGTGGAGCACTACTGCCGAGGCCTCTTGCCCCTCTCCCTCCTACCCTGAGCCCTAACGTGTCCCTAGGAGTACGTCAGATGGTCCGGTGGTACGGCACGACATGCCCGTCCCTCCGGTACTGGTGTGTCCGGTGGCTGCTCCTGGGTCTACGGTGGTGGAGCTCCACCAAGCTGTGACGAGCCAAGTATATCCTGTTGTGTCGCGTCCTCCAAGTCGTCGTCATAGAAATGGTCGCTAGGACCAGCGCCACCGGCGTGTGAAGAAGAAGCTTCTGCACCAAAGATCCCCGCTTGAAACCCTATGGGAGAAAGAACATAAGATTCATCGAGATAAAAAATACTTGTATCAACGAGTACAACTAACGTGAGTAACGAATCACGCTCACTCACCTAGAGGGACTCACGACTGCATGTCTGGACGAGGGATCGACACTCTATGGGACGAAGTGCTAGCTCCGGCAAAGGTGTGGGAAGGCAGAGGGGGACCTGCGAGCCATGCATTGTGTTGTGACGTGGTCATGTTACCGATAATAAATAAGATATTATGGAATTAATCTCTGGGTGGAGCAGTACGTGGGAAGCCGCTGCTGTAGGTCACACAACTCCAGCCCTAGGGGCGTGTGGACGTGGTGGTGCTAGACTAGCTTGAGATACTGCATCCACGACGCTGCGACAAGAGAAGAAGCGCATGACAGCGCTCATCTTCGACTGCATCCAGTCGAACGTCAGCCTCTGCTCAGCATCACTTAAGTGTAACCCAGCGTCAGTTAATGTTGGCACTGACAGCTCGTGCAGCGTCGGCCTATTCAGGACATATGTAAGCATGTCAATATCAATCGGAGAAAAAATGAAAGAAGCGAGCCGAAGTTCGACGTACCCCCATAAAGTACTCTCGGTCACGGTGCGTGGGGTACGCGTCCGTGACAGCGGCAACGTGCGGCTGTGGAGCGGCTGGAGTGTACGTCACACGGGCATGAGTGCGAGGTAAGTACCAGCGGAGGTAGTCACGGCAGTGGTCCTCTGTGTGTGGCCAGATCTCGTCGATCACCTCCTCCGGTGCTAACAGCCAGTCATCCACGAACTGCTGTACGCGTAGTGCCCACAGTGTGCCGGCTAGTTGTCCCCGGCGAGTCAACCTGTGAAGACCAGAAACTTAGATAGCTCGATGAATGCAGTAACATCATATTTGTAATATGGACACATTGTACTCACGAGTGGTCTCCAGGGAGGACGGTAGGCGTCATGTCTCCGGGGAAAACCTGCCTCAGGCCGAACTGCCGCATCACACGGTGCGGGCAGTGAGGCTCGACGAAGATGTCGAACACCATCGGCAAAGTCATGAGCCAGTACGCCGCGTCACGTGTGTAGAGGGACGAAAGTCCTAGCAGTGCTCTCGCTGCCACCGCCTGCTCCGTGTACGGCTGCCAGACAACGTCGTTGGGCTGGAGACGGTCGAACTCGAACACGAAGTCTGGGTAACCCCGTCTGACCTACACGTGGGCGTAACGATGCTGCGACATACAAATATGGTACACATATAATTGATTGTTACAGATGAACGTGAAAGAAAATGGACGGTGCAATGTACAAAGTTTGTACTCACCCCACGTCGACACCAGTACGTGCCCATCGTGGGGCCGTCCTCTGGCCACTCTGCGCTGCGTCCTGTCCCGTACGGTGTGTGGTCTACCACAGGCCATCCTATGGCAAACCTCTCAGCTGCCCAAAGCTGAACGAGCAGAGGGCAACCAGCGAAGATCGCTCCCGCATCAGTCTTCGTGCATGCCTCACAGAGGGCATGGTAGGCGGCCGCTAGCACTGTAGATCCCCAGCTCCACCTAGGCACGTTGCCTAGCTTAGCATCCGCAATGCCCCGTGCGTAGTGGATCAAACCCTTGTCGACAGCGTGGCCTATAGTGCTGGTGAACATCACCCATCCGAACAGCCAGAGCAGGTACGCCTCTAGGGCGCGTCGAACTGAGTACTCATCGGCGTCCGGGTGGAGCTGGTCAGCCTACAACAATTAATGAAATATTAGTAAAAATGAATATATTTGTTCAAAACACCATAAACCCATTCAAGCATTGAACTTACGATGAACTGAAGCAACCAAGCCTTGCTCGGCCCGACGGTAGTGTACGGGTGTAGGCCAACGGGCGGCGGTACACCGGGAAGGCGCATCACGTGCGCGAAACGCTCCGTGAGATCCTCCTTCCATCCACCAGCACCGTCTACAGGACCAACTGCGTCTCCTGCGAGAGGTAGACCGAGGAGGTACGACACGTCCTGTAGTGTCGGAGCCATCTTTCCATAGGGAAGATGGAATGTGTGCGTCTCAGGCCTCCAGCGATCTGCAAGAGCGGCAAGGAGTGACCGGTCTGCATCCCAGCGCTTCACTGGGTCTCTCTCATCCGCCCCAGCCTCAACAAGCCTACACAGTGGTAGGAGGCCTGCCTCACGTAACCTGCTTAATGTAAACCTCACACATTAGTACCGATAAAGTATTACTGCAGTGAAATGTGCTGATTTAAAATTTGAACGAGGTGTACCAGGGAACGTGTCGCGGGTCAACACGCAACAACTGGCATGAAGTACGTGGGCGGAAGGTGCCGAGCTGCGCACCCTGCACTGCTGACAAGTACGAGCGGCAGTTCCTGTCGATGCCACGGCTGAAGAGCTCAGGTGTGTCGTCCACCATACCTGCATGCCAAATAATGATTAGAAAAACTGTAAATATTACTTAAACATAGTTAGGAATAGTAGAAACAAATATTACTTCACCACAATGATACAGAGATTACAACAACATTACAGTGCTACATCAAATTGTTTGCAACTCTAGCATACAGTACCAAAAAGTTTGCAATACAATACCGGTGTACAATACCAAGTTCTGTAAGGTTCACGAACAGCAGATTTACAACAAGATTCATTGAAATTACATGATACGAATACTTAGTGCGATGACTCATTACGACACATTATTGGTCTACATCATGGTTTCCAGACAATATTACACCATCGCATCCCCTGTCGCACGAGGACGCCTGGGACGTGCTCGCCTGTTTGTTGTTCCTTCTCCAAGTGGTCGGCTTCCATCACCTGCCTCTCCAGATGGACCGACATCCGAGACGTTCGGACCCTCCGCAGTCTTCGGGCATTTCTTGTAAGTATGGTCGCGCTAATCATACTTGCTACAACGTATAGTCCTACCACCAGCTTCGGCCTCGTCCATGTCATTTCTGATGCGTCTTGTCTGATGCCGGCCCTTTTTCACCCTTAGCTTGGATGGATCTGGAATATAAAAAACTTGGGGCCTTAGAGTTGTGTAAGATCCTGAGATCCCGAACTCATATATCTCCTCACTCCATGTATGAAAGATAGCTTCTTTCCTGAAATTATGTGACATGTACACATCGGGAAGTATGCCATAATCACCGGCTTCGGCAAGTACGTTAGAGCAAGGCAGGTGTTGAAGCTTTGGCTTCATACAGCTGCAACTGCATCCGCCATCGGCCTTAAGGACACATTCCTGCACGGCTTGCTTGCGGTAGATACCACGCCTGCTCCTATCAACACACATTATTTCATACCGATGTACTTTTGTGCCTTGAGGAATGACTCGATGCCTTTTTGCCTTAGTTATTTTATCTTTCATGTACTTGATCACTACGTTGCCAAATATTATATTGTTATCTGTCATAGAGGGACCAATTTTCTTGTATCGATCTCTGAAGTAGGCCTGTGTGCCGTGAAGGATAAATTTGAAAATACCAACCAATGGGAGTTCTCGCACTCCTCGTATTACCCAGTTGTAAACCTCGGCCAGATTAGTTGTCATTATGCCATATCGAGAACCATCGGTGTCGTACAGTAGAGACCACTTCTCCTTTGTTTCGTTCTCAATCCAATGAGTGAAATTTCGGATAGATGATCCCGACCTCCTTCTCATTGTGGGTGGGTTGTCATGCAGTGCACCAAGAGTTACGGGAGGCTCGTCAACTTCAGCTTGTAGCCGGCGAGATTGCTCATCTGTTTGCTTAGTTGTCGACTCATCCAACCTTCTCCACAACTCATTAAATTTCTTCTCTTGATTCTGTGCACAGAGCCTCTTGAAAAGATCCGTCAGATGCTTGTTCTTGAATTGCTTGTATAAATTAGCGCCCATGTGACGCATGCACCACCTACTACGAATATCGGGCCATCTAGCTGGAATTCCCTTCTCATCCCAACTGTTCTTCAGGTATTCAATAGCCCGCAACATGCCTGCATGGCGATCATGTATAAGGTAAACATTAGGTCTCATATGCACAACTACGATGTGCACTCTTTCCAGGAACCAGTACCAGCTTTCAGTGTTCTCGCTCTCTACAAATGCAAAAACCATAGGTAACACCTGATTGTTCCCATCAGCTCCGATCGTTGTCAATATCTGACCTCTGTATTTACCGGTCAGAAATGTTCCATCTATGCATAGTACAGGACGACAATGCACAAAAGCGTTGATGCAAGCACCCAATGAGAAAAATGCTATTTGTAGCACACTTTTGGTAAGATAATCAACCGATTGAAATGTATGCATCTCATAGTAAGTATTACTATTCCTTTGGGCAATGCTGGCTAACAGACGAGGCAAATTATCGTAGGATGCTTCAAATGTGCCATACCTCATCTCTATAATCTTTTGTTTGGCTCTCCAGGCCTTGGCATAACTTATGATGTACTTGAATTTGTCTTCAATGTGGCTAATAATTGATCTTGATTCAAAGCCATTGTTGGAGACAACATTGCTATACATCTCACTTGCAACAAAAGCTGAAGTGATGTTGCAGTGATACTTCTCCACCCCTTGTAAGTGGCACTGGTGCTCGGTCACTATGCTAACTTTCCAATAATCAAACCATTTACCCTTATATGCATGAACACGCCATGGACAATCTTTCGTCACACACCTTACTTCATACACATAGTTGGTTGACTTGACCACCCTAAACTCTCTCTGCAATGAGACCACCCAATGCTTCACCGCCTCTTTTATATCCTCCTTATGAGCATACCTAGCACCCTGAATTACCTCGTTCTTCTTGTATTCCCAGGGTATATGATGCCCCTCTAAGATAACAAGTACTGAGAAGTCCTCTTTTGTCCAATCAGTGGGCATTACATCATCTTCCTCATCGGATGATACGTCACCCTCCGCTTGCTCGTTATTAGAATCTTCCCTCTCCATTCCATCGACGATTGTACCGACTATCTCCCCCTCATCCGCCACGCCCATGGCCTGCACGACCCTTGTTTGATTTTCCTCATTGTTTGATGGTCCAACACAATCCCCCACATGGTTAGGACCCTCAACATCTTCGGTTTCTATTCCAAGATTTCTATCCTTTTCATGCACCGAAACAAAAATAACAAGGGGCCATGACCATTCAAAAGCCATCTCCACATACCGTCTCCAAGCATCAGTGCTATTCATGGGCATTAGTTCCCAAAAATAACCTTCTGTTGCACGACTCACTACAACAGATACTGACATTGTGTTCACATCTGGGTCTACTCTAAATCCTCGCAGCAACCAACTATAAATTGACTGAAATGTTCTCTCGCTAGGCCTATCGATGCCCTTCGATGTCATTTTAAAATCTGATAGATCAACACCATCTGGACCAAATCTAAGGTTGCCTTGACCGTGTACTAACTGAAATATGACCTTACTTGACATTCTGCCTAATGAAACAAAAAAAATAGGTTAACTAAGTTTGAAACATAACCACCGGATCTAATGTCAAATTCATCAATATGTACTACGCCATAAGTTAAAGTTTCTGGAAATGTATTATCTGTCCTAGATCTCAAATTCTACAAATCGAATGCGTGCTCCAGATATATCATATAACTCAAATATATTGTACAATTTACACTATGTCCTAAGTCTTAATTTCTATAAATATGTCGTATGCCTTTGTTCTTAAATTATACAAATATATAGTGTGCTCCAGATTTACTAAAATATATGACAATAAAACTAAAATACAACAAAAATTTCAAAGACAATACAATGTAATGTATTTACCTGCTATAGAGTCAGAAAATGGACAGAGCTTCGCCACTTTCCTTCAGCTCCCCCTCACCCCTCTCTCCTTTTTCTTTTTTCCTGGATTTTGAGTGAATATAATGAAAATTTGGAGAGGAAAAGGGCTTTATATACGGGGGGCGAAAAATCGCCCTCCCAGAGGGCGGCAAGAAGGCCGCCTACAAATATGCCAGGTTGCCCTCAGTTTTGCAGGCGGCCCCCAGGGAGAAAAAATCGCCCTCCCAGAGGACGGCAAGGGGGCCGCCTGCAAAAAAGCCAAGCCTCTCTCGCCGCCCTGTGCAGGCGGCCCTCAACAGTGATAAATCGTCTTCTGGAGGGACGGCAAGGGGGCCGCCTGCAAATTTTGCGTCCCCCGTTGGACGGCCGGTGATCCTCCGTCTGTCACGTCACATAAATCGTTCTCTGGGAGGGTGAATTTTAAAAAAACGCCCTCCCAGAGACGATGGGCGACTAGTTTTGTAAATTTTCAAAAAAGAAAATTATTTTTGTAAATCTTTTAATAAATAAAATTAAAAATAAAAAAACTCGTCTATGTCTACATTAATTCAGTGCTACATTTCACATCATGGTTACCCCCACCACAAAGGTACGACACGGAGAATCAAATTAGAACCTGATACTCTCAATCTTTCTAGACAGCCTCCATGTGAAATTTTTTGTTAGTATTCTTTATCTGGTATAGATCTCTTGACGCAGCAATTCTATTATTTGTTGGTCTTTAATTGTAGCAACATGCCTCTGATAATCCAAAGCAGCACAGGAGACCTACTGAATCATTTGGGCCCATGATGTTTGCACTGTAATATATTATTTTCTTAAAAAATATAGCAAACTTAGTGCTTAAGTTTGCACTCCCTCCGTTTTAAATTAGTTGTCGTTCTAACTTTTTATCCTAAGTCAAACATTGATATCTTTGACTATCGATTTTTGAAAATCTATACAGTTTAGTATTATAAGAATTATATTTTAAAAGTTCACTATAAAAATACTTTCATAATATATATTTCATATATTATTAATCTATACAAATTTTAAAAAGCTGATGGTCAAATATAGAATATTTGACTTAACAAAAAGATAAAACAACAAATAATTAACGGATGGAGTATCATATAACTTTTTCACCTATTTTCTCACGTTAACCAATCACATTATTTTTCATTTAATTTTTCCACCCACTTTCTCATCTAAATTAATCACAATATTTTTTATTTAATTTCATCTCAAATCTCATCTTTATAATTTTTTTCAGAAATATAATTTTGAGACGGAGAGATATTCTTTAAGCCAATTGAGGCACAAGATACTTATTCTATTGCAAATGACGAGCTGCTTAGCTAATGGCAAGTTGTCAAGATTCAGATCAACAATGAGACAGAGACAGCGAGAGAGACTCTCTCTCTCTGTGTGCATGGATGAGAGAGAAATGAACATGCTCATCTCAAGCTCAACTAACCTTTACTTAGTTAATGGCACGAGCCCCACGCCCCCACCTGACAGTCCTGCACTCACCTTCCATTCTTCTCTTGCTATTCTCCAGATTTCCTTCCTCCTCTTTCGCAACCGTACAAAATCTCGCCTCTGAAATCGAGCCCGATCCGAGGCTTCCGTAGATGGTGCTCACGCTCATGGAGGCCAAGGGGAAGGATGCATGGGGGCTACTGCTCGTGCTCCTCCTTGGCCAGCTCGTCGCCTTCTCCATGGCCGTCTCCAGCTTCACCTCCTCCCTCATTGCCACACTTGGTACTCAATCACTCACTCATCTTGGTGTTAACTTTTCATCCTAAACTGATCCCCTCACGCACAAAATTGTCAGTTTCTGATGAAGCGATTTGGCGACTTAATTCTCATTCTCATGGATATATTTGTGCAGGAGTTGATGCGCCACTCACGCAGTCTTTCTTCGCGTACCTGTTGTTGACCTTGGTTTATGTGCCAATCCTCTTGAAACGACGGCAGAAGCTGCAGGTAAGCATAGCTTCACAAACCACAAGAATCACAGGCAATGGAAACTGTTGTCACTCGTTGCAGCTACTGAGATTGGTAATATTGTCTTGCAGATACCTTGGTATTGGTACCTAGCCTTGGCCTTCATTGATGTCCAAGGGAATTATCTTGGTGAGCACAATACAATTTTTATACTGGAAATCCATACCAACAAAAGCGTTCAGTTAGATAGTAAAATGTGATTCTGGTGATTGGTGATGAATAACTCAGCATTTTGTCATCCTGCAATTCTGATGCAGTCGTCAAGGCGTATCAGTACTCATACATCACCAGCGTAACACTGTTGGATTGCTGGACTGTTGTTTGGGTCATCATACTCACTTGGTATGCATTGGGCACACGATATTCTTTCTGGCAATTTGTTGGGGCAGGGACCTGTGTGGCAGGGCTTGCTCTTGTGCTCCTTTCAGATTCAAAATCAGCAGATGCACAAGGTAATTGGAAAATAGCTGCTTAAAAGCTCAGTACAGTTGATAATATTAGGATGTCGTTTCCAACATATTAAAAGGAGATAAAATTAGAATTTCAGCAATGTAATAAATAATGTAAGATGAAGTTTCTGAGAATAGGTAGAGCCCAGACTTGTGCTTCATCTTTTGAACAAAAAGTAATGACAGTAACTTAGTGAACCTTACATGCTAAAATCTGCTTCTGAATTTCTCCAGAATACCTATAAGGTACTAGGCTATCTTTTCTTTAGCAACAGTAGATGTGTGATCACTAAGACAGATGAATACTGCTGAAATTTCATAAAAAATCTTGTGTGAATATGAATAACTTCTGCAAACTAATCTTCTGCAGATCCGAGTAAAATACCACTTCTAGGAGATGTCCTTGTCATTGCCGGGACAGTATTTTTCGCATTTAGCAATGTTGGTGAGGTTAGCAATACATTATTCCTGTACTCCTATATATCCTGCTGATGCCAGCAATATTTTCTCATAGTTTCTAACAAGCATTTCATCTTCCTTCAAATGTGTAGGAATACTGTGTCAAGAAGAAAGATCGAGTTGAATTTGTTGCCATGTTTGCACTCTTTGGGTTGCTTGTCAGTATAATTCAGATGTATCCTTTCAACAAAGCACAATTCACTACTCTACTTGTTACAGATAATCATTGCACTACCATGATCATCATTTTATATTTGCTCTTGTTCTTACAAATAATCGCGTTACCTTTAACTAACAAAAACTAGATTAATATTTGAAAAGAAGAACTTAGTTGCAATTTCCTGGTCTCCAACAATGGTAGGTAAACTACAGTTGCAATTAAGTTAGAAAGACACTCTTTTACCTGCAATACATTTGAACTGGTTGGACTCTTGCTTTATCTTCTTTTCTTTTCTTTTTTTTTTTTTGCAATTTTCAGTTATGTCTGTTCGCAGGATTTGCAGTGGCACTATTTACGTTCTACAGCATCACTCCTTTTGTCCTTAAGGTTAAGTTTCTCCATCATATTAGGCAGGAAATGGTCGCAAGTAGGGGTGAGTTAGGAAGGAAATACGTAGGGGATCACAGAACAAAAAAGTATGCTCTAATAAAGTAATTCCTCCATTTCATGTTATACGTCGTTTTGGGTTTATTCTAAACCAAACTCCTTTAAGTTTGACCATATTTATAAAAAAAAATATTGCAGCATTTTTAATATAAAATAGATATACTGTAAAAATATATTCAAAGGTGGATTTAATGGAACTAATTTAGTGTTGTAGATAGTGCTAAGTTTTTTCTATAAATTTAGTTAAACTTGAAGAAGTTTAATTTAGCACAAATTTAAACGTCTTATAATATTAAACTGTGACAGTAGTTGTCATTTACTTGAATAACCTGATCATATAAAGAAGAGATAATATTACCTAGCTAGGATGCAGAAATCAATATTAGTCAGAAGGCCCTTTCATTATGATTTTACAGTAAATAGGACTTCAGCTCTTAATTACTGACGATCATTATGCCTGCAGATGAGTGGATCAACATTGTTCAACCTTTCACTCCTAACATCCGACATGTGGGCAGTCGCCATTCGAGTTTTATTCTATCACCAACAGGTGAAAAATTCTGCCACAAACCTGGACGAGATTATAATGTGTTACACTGTATGCTAACATGTTTCAGGTATGAACCCACAGATAAACTGGCTGTACTATATAGCGTTCGCAGTTGTGGCCATTGGATTGATCATCTATTCGCTGAAGTAAGTTTGCTCAAATCTTTCTAGATCATCTATTCATGTCGTAGAAACCTAACAAATTTAATTGTGGAATCTATGAAGTGACCATTCTTCGGACACTGGAACAAGAACAACTGCAAGTACAGAAGCAGCAGCCCAATATCAACAACTTCCAGGAGAGGATAAT
This sequence comes from Oryza officinalis, assembly GCA_008326285.1. Taxonomy (NCBI): domain Eukaryota; kingdom Viridiplantae; phylum Streptophyta; class Magnoliopsida; order Poales; family Poaceae; genus Oryza; species Oryza officinalis. The sequence continues at coordinate 32,968,010 of BDMV01000005.1, forward strand.
TCAACAGGAATTGGTTCGAACGACAGCCAAGAAAGGAAACAAGAGGAGGAAGTTCATATCTGTTAGTGGGGTTCAATGTACAATGTAACCTCCCGGTGTTGGATTTGGGCATAATTACATATGGTTACAAAGGAAAAAAAAGAATATGTTGGGGAAAGCACCGGAGTTTTGTTTCCCCTCTATAAGCAGTTGATAATCCTTTGTCATCTGCCAGCCACCAAGGTCCAGCTCTCTTAAGTGTTTTGTGAGAGATCTTCTTTTAGAATCCTTGTATATATATTTTCCTTTGTTTTTTGAAACCCCTGCTTTATCAATAGGGAGTGTTAGGCAATTTCTTTTCCCTATATATCCTTCAAGAAACAAATGTAAGCAACAACAAATTGAACATGTTAGGGCATGGATACATATAAAAGTTTTTTAAAATGTAAGTATAACTTTCGATCTCTGCACTAACCAAGTATACACACTATCATATTTGTGGATACCATAATTTGAACTGCAGTGGGTAGAGTTATGGCACCACCATACCAATAATGCTTGCCCACATATATAATTGTCGGTGTTGTAAAGAAATAATTGGAAGATATAGAAGTAGTTGCCAAAATTATCTGAGCTTTCTAGCAATTGGTGTAATTTGCTTTCTCAATTCATATAAGAGAGGCTAAGGGCAATCTATCTAATGCCTTGTTCGGTTAATCCCTCCCTCTATGGGATTGAGGAGGATTTGGACGGGATTGAAGGGGATTTGGAGGGGATTTCTTCCTCACCTATCGAGGTATGGAATTAATCCCCCTCAATCCCCTAGAATCTCTCCCTCTTAAGAATTAACCGTATGAGTACCGACTCATACTCATACGAATGGATGGCTCGGTACTAACATATGCAACATGGAGCTAGCAGAACGTACCATGCTTTCGAGCACACAAATTTTTTTTCATAGTGTGATCAATGTGAAAGCACCATTGGTGCAATGGTAGAGTCGTGGGTTTCACCCAACCGGATTTAAATGTTGATATCCGTAAATATGGTGTATACTTGTGTGCATTTATTAAAAAAACAAAAAGGAACAAATGGGTGCACTATTTGGTTTAATCGTGTAATATTGTCTGTTATATCAGTAGACTAACAACGTGACCGAAAAACGAGTGCTACTACAGAAAAGCCAAACGACGGCAAGATGTCTCTACCCTGCAAGTCTTCCCCGTGACACCAGAGACACCACCATCACTCCTACATCCTAACCATTCTATATCTCATGCCTCAACCCCGGGAGTCAGGTAGGAGGGGGGAGGAAGGAAGGAGGGTAACTTATCGACAATGATGACAACGACCATCTTCTTCTTGCAACAGCTAGTTCCTACTCTTCGCCTATGTTGAAGACATCTGAACTCTGGCAGAGAACCTACATATTAGAGTTTGGGGTTGAGGTCGGAATGGGGGATGGTGTTGGGTAGGGCAAAGAGGGTGGTGTCTCTAGGCTTAGAGAGATGGTCATGGGTTGTGGTGGACCGATGGTGGGCGGCGAACAAGGACACGTTGTGATGCAATGTGAGGCGCAGAAGGTGGGGAAGATGGTAGGGTGGGGCATCTACCCAACTTGGAGAGGAGAGGGAAGAGGCAGGGAGGAGAGTGGGAGGAGGCCGGTCAAATAGGCTTGCTGGTGCTAACGAGGCCAGGAGAGGCGACGACGCTAGATCATCTCACTCGAGTTACAGGAAGGAGGAGGGAGGAAAGAGGATAAGATCACTGCGCTTGCACAAATATTCGTATGATCTCAGCTGTTTAAAATGACTAAAATTTATGAGTATTTTCAAATGACTTAAAATTAAAACTTGGCACTCTCTAAACTATTTATGGTAAGTAAAGAGTATAACTCATCCCACATCCACATGCCTTATTGTCAGCCTCTCAAGTTTTTTCTCTTCTGCTTCTCTAATCTTTCTTTAATCTTGGTTCGCTGGATTATTTAGCTTATTCACTGGATTACTAAAACAGGTTATTTGCTACACATCTCAAAAATTTATCAAAAAAAAACTCTCTTCTACTTATATTGTTGGACCACTTGTTTTAATACTAGCAATATGCCCGTGCGTTGCAACGGGTGAAACTAATATTAATATTAACAATGAATAAATACTAATAATTAAAATTTAAGTATCACAATATAATGATAAGGAAAAATTTAAGTTTTTCGCATCAATATTTTGTTGGTTTCATTTAGCCAAAAAAAAATCAAAGTGCAAAAATATTTCTAAATAGTATCTCCGTTGGGTCAAGACGATAAATGAAATAATTAAATATTCTAACTAAACTTCCTGTTAGTTTCCTTTAGTTAGGAATAAATTAAAATGCACATACAAAATTTATTGCTATTTTATAGCTTAAAATGATGGGTAAAGGTGACTAAAATTAATTATTAATTAAGTGAAAGAATAAGTGATTTTCGAGTGAAATATAAATTAAAAATGATTTTTGGCCAGAGACTAGTGGCGGCCCAAATGGCGTGCCAACCCGCGAGGCGCGAGTCGCAGCCTAGTGGCCTGGCGAGGCTCATGACGCGCGTGGAGGCGCGCGTGGTCCACAGCGCATGCGGGTGAGCAGGCCGCGAGCGAGCGCGTGCGGCCCAGTTAGCACCCGCAGGGCCACAGGCCCATTAGCCTATGCCGTTGTATCATAATCAACGGCCAGGATCGCTTGTGGTGGTGTGAGTCGACGCGGGATGGATGTCGTCCATAGGATCTTGATCGGACGGTCCAGATTTCTCCGATTCCAAACAAAAATCAAGCTCGATCAAAACCCTAACCATTTCTCTCCTTCCTCCTCGATTCCTTCGGCACCAAAAATGAGCGGTGACAGCGGCGATTCGGCGAAGCGGCGATGGTGGCGTACCTGTGTGCGGCGGGCTAATGCCACGCATGGCTCCGGCAGAGTTGAAGCCGATGGTACGTAGCGGGTCGACGTCCCCAAGTCAACCTGAGTCAGGTGTTCTTGTGAGCTAAGGGTCAGCGACACCAAGGTGATAGCAACGGTGGTGATGGTGCACAACAGGCTGAGGCTAGTGAACCACTCCCCCACCACGGTTCTCCTCCTCGGTGCAGCGGAAGAAGCAGCCGAGGTAAGCCTCGGTCTCACGCGACCAACTTAGGCAGGGGCGGGACTGGTCCGAGTGACGAAGTCGAGCTGCTACGGCACAGATGTGTGATGTGGCATGGCGCTCAGTCCCGATCCGGTGAGTTAAGCCCCAAGTTATTTAGGGTTTGCACTGATTTGGGGTTTTGATTTGGAATTTGCAATTTTGGGAATTTAGGGTTCTTGATTTGGGGAAAGTGAAAATTGGGTTTCGAATTTGGGGAATTTTGGGGAATTTGCTTGATTGCAATCCCAATTCGTGATCCACTCCTTCTAATTGCTACCCAAGCTATGAATTTGAAGGAAAGATACAACTTAAACAGAGCGGGCTTAACTTTGTTGTACTCTGGACCCAGGTTTTTGTTTATTTATGCAAGTTGTCCTGGTGTAATATGCGAGCAACTTTGTTGAAACCAATCGGGTGTATACAAATAGGCGAGTGATGAAACGACATGGAAGAAAAGACCGATGGTCATTTGACGGTAGAGGGAGGCGATGCTTGGTCAGTTGTAGCCTAGGAATAGAGAAAACATGGTTGAAAAATGTGCAATTGACGAAGCGATGGAGAAGAAAAGACCGGATGTACGTATTATGGTTGAGGGAGACGATGGTACATCAATTTTCTCCTTGTCTATATAACAACTTGAACCAACTTCTCTGAAACAAAATTATGATAGAAAATTTTTACCGTGACCACCTCGTCCTCTTTCTTTAACTGGAGCTCTCTCTCTGGAGTTCAATTAGTACTTCCGTATCTCCCCGGGATTGGACACCTTCAATGGTGTCCTCCAGTTTTCTGAAGAGAAAGATCAAAGACTACCCAGGCAAGATGAATCACAAATTCATCCAAACCAACGAACCGTATTAAGGTGGTATTTGAATCTTCTGAAAATAATAATGAAGATAAAGATTAAGTGTTTTACGTAAAACGAGGTGGCATTAACGTGTGATTAATTGAGTTTTAATTATTACAAACTTGAAAAATGGATTTATCTCATATTTTAGAACAACTTTCATATAAAAAATTTTTTTTTGCATGAAATGTATCGTTTAGCAGTTTGAAAAGCGTGTCACGAATATACAAAAGTTTTAGAAGAAACGAACAGGGAATGGGCCATTGTTCAGTTAGTTCATGCAGAAAAATACCTGGATCTTTTCACCATGAGCTTAAGGACAAGCCAGATCACGTTCTACAGTAAAAACAATCAACAATCAACTTCCTGAACACATATTTGGGCATATGCATAGCAGTTTCACTCCAAGCAACCAAGGATAACCTAGCGGCAGAGCTTGTTTGAGAAACTCCACTGAACCATTAAATGACATTAAATGAGTCCACCATGCTTATCAAGAAACTTGCAGGCTTCTCCATCTTGTTCTCATTATCTCGTACTGCAGTAGATTACAATTTACATATCCATGACAAACTGGGAGCAATCTTGGCTTGGTTCTTCACCTCATCTTCCCAACTCATCACTCTTTTTTTTCACACGCACGTTTTTCAAATTACTAAACGGTATGTTTTTTTGCAAAAAGTTTTTATACGAAAGTTGTTTAAAAAAATCAAATTAATCCATTTTTCAAAAAAAAATAGCTAATACTTAATTAATCACGTGCTAATGGACTGTTCCGTTTTTCGTGTGCACTGTGTGTTTTTCCAACACAGGGAAACGAACACACCCTTAGGCTGAGTTCGTTTCCTACCGTTCCCGACTCATCCCCTCATTTTCCGCGCGCACGCTTTTCAAACTGCTAAACGATGTGTTTTTTGCAAAAAGTTTTTATATGAAAGTTGCTTAAAAAATCATATTGATCCATTTTTGAAAAAAAATTTAGCAAATACTTAATTAATCATGTGCTAATGAGTCGCTCCGTTTTGCGTGCCAAGGAGATTAACTCCCAACACCAAGAAACAAACTCAGCATTAGAAATCTTCTTCCATGCATTTGCGTTGACACCGCAACCCTCTAAATAGTGTTGAATATATAAGCACACAGTGATTTAATTTATTCCATAAATAAATCATGGTTTTACAGATGCAAACTAACATAATCGTATTATTCAATCTACACATGTGAACTAGAAATTAAAACATGAACAGATCAAATATGCGAAACATGTTTGATGCGTATCGAGAATTCTGTAAGTTCGGCTACACAGCAGGAAAGACTCGTGGTGCCAGGCGTTGAAGACGACGCACAACACCCAAGCAAAGAGGAAGATGAGCAGTTGTGGACAAACAGCAAGCAGTCGCGCGAAGCGCTTCTCAAAAATCTTATTGCCACTTTCTTCTAGTGCAGGACGTCGCAAGCGAAGGTTCCGGAGACCTGCTCTCCCAATCGCCGGTGCACGCAGGCGAACGGGACGGAGTAGACGACGAGTGACGGCGCAGTACAGCGGAGGAGGCAAAACCCTATATTGATTTCACGTATGTTGCGTGAAGGCGGCGGTTCGGTTTATATAGAGATATCACGACGCTTGATCATCGCATCTGCACGATCTCCACTCCACGTAACCGAACCGGATAAGTCGCGTGTAACTTATCTAGACTCCACGCTGCTCCATGCACCGGATTATTCAGTGTGTTTCCAAAAACTAGGTTTCCAAAAACAAAACCGAATTTTTGCAGCAAAACAAAACTGTAAAAGGAGACTACATCTGCGCAAGGATGAGGAACCAATTTGGCGGACCATTTACGCGCATGTCGCGTACGCGCGTCGCCTGGCGAGGCGAGCGAGCGCGCGCGTGTTTTCTCTTGTTCTCTCCACCACACATGCCTCAAGTGGCTAGGAAAGCATCCTCTCTTATAAGGAGGTCTTCCTATCCTAGAATAGGCAAGGTAGTACTAAACTCCTCATGTATGCCATCCCATGAGGTGGGCTTTTGTGATTTTCCAAAGAATTAATCTTCATATGGGCCTTAGCCCATATATCAATTCCAACAATCCCCCACCAAATCTCAAAATCCCACAGAGATTTGCCTTTTTCCAATGTACTATTTATATACCAGCGATTTGATGGAGACCGGTTAAGGTTGAACATCCACCTAGAAATCCAAGCTACACTTACTCACAATTTGAACAATGGACTACGCCTTGAATTGCAAGTCTTATGTAAGCAAGTTTCACTCAGATTCTTATTTGGTACAAGGCTATCAGTAGACTACCCCTTGGGTGGAGCATATAAGTCATACTCCTTGGTCTCTTACTGAGCTTCTTAGAAGATTCACCCAAAATCTCCATAGACTGCGACCAGCTCACATAGGTGCGTTCTTTCAAGAATGCTTTGCAGGATAGCATCGTTGCTAATTAAAGCCAACAGAACGCATTAAGGCATAGCCAATCTGCCTTGTAACTCATGAGAGTATATGCATCTTCACTTAGAGAGGGTTTTAGAAAAGTACTCTCCTCTAGCTAACTAATAGTTTGTTTTTCCCAGGTCCTAATTCACGGGATCTCCGATCACATAGATTGGGTTACCATCATAGTATAACTCACATGAGTCTCATACCCATCTCCTTTAATGCATTGTCTATCACATTCCGTGACAGTCCCTTTATGAAGGGATCTGCCAGGTTTCTAGCTGTTTGGATGTAATCCAATGTTATAGCCCCGGAGTTTCTCAATTTTCTGACAGACTTCAATCGTCTTTTCACATGTCTAGACGATTTCATATTATCCTTAGAACTGTTTACCTTGACAATTACCGTTTGATTGTCATAGTTCATAAGGATAGTCGGCACCGGTTTTTCAACCACAGGCGGATCCATCAGTAGATCACGTAACCATTCTGCCTCAACAGTAGTAGTGTCTAGTGCCATGAGCTCTGCTTCCATGGTTGACCTCGTCAAAATGGTATGTTTGCAAGACCTCCATGAAACAGCATCACCACCCAGTGTGAAAACATATCCACTTGTGGCTTTGATCTCATCAACATCGGAGATCCAATTTGAATCACTATATCCCTTAAGTACCGCAGGATACTCGGAATAGTGAAGCCCCAAGTCCATAATACCTCTTAGATAGTGCATCACTCGCTCAAGCGCACGCTAGTGATCATCTCCCGGATTAGAGGTAAACCGACTCAACTTGCTCATAGCAAAGGAGATGTCAGGCCTAGTTGTGCTAGCTAGGTACATAAGTGAGTCAATGATTTGGGAGTACTCCAGTTGATTCCTAACAATTCTCTTGTTCTTACGAAGTAACAAGCTAGGATTATAAGGTGTTGGAGAAGGTTTGCCATCAAGGTAGCCAAAGCGACTCAAGATTTTCTTCACATAATGAGACTGTAAGAGTGTAATCCCATTCTCACCTCTAATTAGCTTAATGTTTAAGATAACATCAGCTACTCCCAAATCCTTCATATCGAAATTTTGAGACAAGAATGATTTAACCTTATTAATCACCTCAAGATTTGTCCCAAATATGAGTATGTCATCAACATACAAGCACAGAATAACTCCCTCAACCCCACCATGACAATAATATACATATTTATCTGCCTCATTGACTGTGAAGCCTGCAGATGTTAATGTTCTATCAAATTTCTCATGCCATTGCTTAGGAGCTTGTTTCAGACCATACAAAGACTTCAAGAGTTTGCACACCTTGCCTTCTTGACCTTCCACTACAAACCTATCAGACTGATCCATATAGATCTCCTCATCCAGCTCTCCATTAAGAAAAGTTATCTTAACGTTCATTTGATGAACGAGAAGACCATGTGAGGCTGCTAGAGAAAGTAGCACATGGATTGTGGTCAATCTAGCAACAGGTGAGTAAGTGTCAATGAAATCTTCGCCTTGTTTCTGAGTATAGCCCTTTGCAACAAGTCAAGTCTTGTACTTTTCAATGGTACCGTCAGGCCTAAGCTTCTTCTTGAACACCTACTTGCACTCCACGGGTTTACATCCATAGGGTCGCTCTGTCACCTTCCAAGTTCCATTAGTGATAATGGAATCCATTTCACTACGGACAACCTCCTTCCAGTAGTCTGCATCAGGAGATGCATATGCTTCTGAAATTGACTTAGGAGTATCATCCACGAGGTACAGAGACGGGAGCCACTAACGAGATTCTTGTCGATAGTAGGGACATGCTGTACGTTCTTCAGCTGCACGATTTTTCCCAAAGTAAATTTCAGATCTACCGTGCCAACACCATGAACAGAAGCATGTGACCCATTCCCTATTAGGACGGAGGAATCCCGTGCGACCTGATAAGAAGAAAACAGCGAGATGTCAGCACAAACATGTACATTGGCCCCTGTATCAACCCACCAGTTTGTAGACTGATTAACTGATAAAACAGTAGGTAAATTACCATACCCGCTTGCATCTCCAGTGTTGCCAATGGTCACATTGGTAGACTTAGAAGTCTGCTCGGCAGGTGCTTTCATCCCCTTACGTTGTGGACACTTCTTGGCCAGATGGCCAGGCAAGCCACACACATAGCAAGTTCTCGCATCCTGGTTCGAATTGCTTTTGTTCTTCTTCTTCTGCTTGAAGTTGGTGGTCTGCTGGGGTTTGTATTTCCCTTTGGTCTTGTTCTGGGCCTTGTGCACAACATTGGCACTAGAGTGCCCACCATCTCCCTTAGATGCGGCATCTTTTTCCTGAGCTTTCTCCTCAACATCAAGAGATGCTATTAATCTCTCAACGGAGTACTCCTGTCTCTTGTGTTTGAGTGCAGTACCAAAACTTCTCCAAGAGAGAGGTAGTTTCGCGATAATGCACCCGACAACAAATTTATTGGGTAAGACACACTTAAGGAGTTTGAATTCCTTAGCCATGGTTTGTATTTCATGAGCCTACTCAACTATAAAAAGGTTGTCAACCATCCTGTAGTCATGAAACTGCTTTATGATGTACAGATCATTGCTAGCGTCAGTAGCACTGAATTTGGTATTCAGTGCATCTCACAACTCCTTAGCATCGGTCATGTGCATATACAGCTCGACCAGACAATCTCCAAGAACGCTAAGAATGCATCCCGCAAAGAGATTAATGGCCTCCTCGAATTCTTGATGCTTTTCAGCAGTAAGAACTCCTTCAGATTTGCCATTACTAACCCAGAAGCATTTCATAGCTGTCAGCCACAGAGTGACCCTGATCTACCATCTCTTGAAGTGCACACCGGTGAATTTATCCGGCCTCAGTGCCTTGGCAAAACCAGTCATATTAAAACCACAGTGCCTATAATAAGGTTTTTGGATTGTTGAATATATAAGCACATAGTGATTTATTTTATTCCACAAATAAATCATGGCTTTACAGATGCAAACTAACATAATCGCATTATTCAATCTACACATGTAAACTAGATAATAAAACATGAACAAACAAATATGCGAAACATATTTGATGCATACCGAGAATTCTGGAAGTTCGGCTGCACAGCAGGAAGGACTCGCGGTACCAGGCGTTGACGACGGCGCGCAGCGGAGGAGGCAAAACCCTAGATTGATTTCATGTATGTTGCGTGAAGGCGGCAGTTCGGTTTATATAGAGATATCACAACACTTGATCAGGGCGACGCGCAGCACCCGAGCTAAGAGGAAGACGAGCTATTGTGGACGAACAACAAGCAGTCGCGCGAAGCGCTTCCCAAAAACCTTATTGCCACCTTCTCCCAGTGCAGGACGTCGAAGGCGATGGTTTTGGAGACCTGCTCTCCTGATCGCCGGTGCACGCAGGCGAACGGGACGGAGTAGACGACGAGTGACGGCGCAGTACAGCGGAGGAGGCAAAACCCTAGATTGATTTCATGTATGTTGCGTGAAGGCGGCAGTTCGGTTTATATAGAGATATCACAACACTTGATCAGGGCGCCTGCACGATCTCCACTCCGCGTAACATAACCGGATAAGTCGCGTGTAACTTATCCGGACTCCACGCCACTCCATGCACCGGATTATTCGGTGTGTTTTAAAAAACTAGGTTTCGGATTTTTGCAGCAAAACAAAACTAGGTTTCGGATTTTTGCAGCAAAACAAAACTACAAAAGGAGACTGCATCTGCGCAAGGATGATGAACCAATTTGACGGATCATTCACATGCATGTCGCGTACGCGTGCCGCTTGGTCTGGCGAGGCGAGCGAGCGCACATGTGTTCCTCTTGTTTTCTCCACCACACATGCCTCAAGTGGCTAGGAGAGCATCCTCCCTTATAAGAAGGTCTCCTTCTCCTAGAGTAGGCAAGGTGGTACTAAACTTCCAATGCATGTCATTCCATGTGGTGGGCTTTTGTGATTTTTCAAAGAATTAATCTTCATATGGGCCTTAGCCCATATAACAATTCCAACAAACAAAACTACAACAATCAATGGGAAGTAGTAATTTCCAGCACAAAGATGGAATTGATGTAATCCTACCTGAATACTTGCAGAGAAGTCAATGTATGCAATTGCACATCGGTGATCATGCCAACTTGCAAGTGTGGCATTAGTTGCCTTCGTCATATCTTCTAGGATACTTCCACATGCTGTGGCGGACGGTAGAGTCAATAGCGTGCACATTGCATTGTAGATTTGTACAAGGTGGAGAACCCACGTCAGGGCTAGCCACCACGGCATCCGGACCAGCATCCATGTCGTCGCCTCTGTCGGGAAGTATATTCGTCTTACTCGCAAAATACAAGCTCCACCACAGCACACCCTCGCCGGTCCGTGCGTGGCCAGCGTCGCTGCCATCCGCAGCCAATCTGGCCTCTCCTCCACGAAAGTGAGAGGGCCCAGAGGCCATATCAATGGGAAGAACCGGGGTTGGCCGACACCATGGAGCGAGAGAGCGAAGTCGATGCAAGAGATAAGGGTCGATAGAGACATTGGGAAAGAAGCTCGGGGAGAAGGCAGGGTGGGCTGATGGAGGCGCCGGCGCAAAGGTCGGTCTGCGATCTTAGGTGCGAAGAAGCGGTGAATACCAAGGATGTGGCGTGGCACGGTGGGGAGGTCTAGACCAGAACAACGGTGACGATGATTGCAGGAGCTCATGGAGGATCTTGGGCGAAATCGGGGGCTACTGCAAGGGTGTGAGCTTCCCACGAGACCAGGAGCGACGCGGGATGGAGGCAAGGAGCGCCATGCGAGGCATAGGTGGGTGCAGGGCAGGCCGGCGGATGGTGGCTCGATCTGGATTGGATCGACGGATGAAGGGAAGGGGAGATTTTTCTGTTGATTTCTTTGTCGATCTGGAATTCTGAATTGATTTTTCAAGTCGAGGATGGAGTATTAAGCAGAAGTACTTCGAATTGGGCACGGGCTCAAGTAGGGCGGCTGCGACAGTTCATGGCTTCGTACATCTCGCGTGTGGAAGACGGACGAAAACCGTGTGACGATTGAAAAATTACTGATTTTTAATTAGTTATACAAGATTTATTACATATATTTTTTAAAATATTTAATTTATCTTACAGATAATATGCAACAATCTATACCATTTTTTTAAAAAAGTAGTGGTGACGGTGACTCCAACACTGACAGGCACGAAGAATCCTAACCGTGCAATCCCGAGATCCAACGGCCAGATCGATCCAGCTAGCCGCGCTCCCAGATCGATCCCTCCCCCGCCGATGGCGGCTCCACCGCGCCGCCGCCGTCGCCTTCGCCGGATCGGCGGGACCTCACGTCCCTCGCTCTGCCTCCCTTCCTCCTTGCCCTCCGTCTTCGCCTCCACCGGATCGCCGGGACCTCCCTTCCCTCGCGCTGCCTCCACCTCGTCGCCCCGGCCGCCGCCGACAGAAAGAAGAACCCGCCGTCAACGTCATCCCCGTGCTGCTGTTACTGTTGCTGGTATGTTGCTGTCGCCGCCTTGCTCTTGCCGATTTGCTGCGGATTTGCTTCTGCTCTGCGCTGACCTCCTGCCGATGTATGTGCTGCCATGTACTGCTGCTATGGCCAGAGATTAGGAGGATACAGAGAGAACAAGGAAGAGGAGGAAAGCATTAGGGGTTTTTGGTGCTCATGAACTGCTCGATGAAATGTCTTGAGGTACTACTAAAGTCTGAGTATGTTTCTGTGAATTATCTTTTTAGTAAGTTTATATGCAGAAACCTCCTTCCTTGGATTTGTTATTATGTTTCCAGTGGAAAATAATTTAGATTTAACAAATATTTCAGTGCATCATCCATGTCAATCAACACATTCTTAGTTTATTCCCATTAAGGGGTTGTATACAAAGTAAAAAAACAAAACAGAAGTTTGGTGCTTGTATTTACATGATTTGGCTTTTATTGTGCTCCTAAGCAAGTCTCTGAACTTGTTTTGCCTGTGGATATATTGCAGGGGCTCATCACAAGTATTTGTACGATCTCTTCTATCGCTTCACATGTGGTGATTTAGCACCTTTCTCAACATTGCACACACATGATCTCTATGCCAGGTTAGTCAAGGTTGTTAGTTTTGTTAAGACTATCCTCAATGCATATTCATCCTTATTCTAACCTCTCTCTCTCTCTCTCTCTCTCTCTCTCTCTCTCTCTCCATGAGGAATGAGCTGCTATATAATCACTGATTGGTGCTGCTCGCATTGTTATAAACAACATTTTAGTTTGTTGGGATGGGAATTGAGAGACCTCGTTTCCCAATGTTTTTTATGGGGTCAACAACAAGCCTATGATAATAACAGCCTGGTGATATACCGATGTTTTGTCTAGGATGATTTTAGCAGGATGTTTACTAGGCAGACATGATTCAGGTAGTGCACTATGGAGGCACTTGTGTTGATATTCATGTAGTGCACTATGGATGTTTGCTAGGCAGACATGATTCAGGTAGTCTGGGATCATTTGTAGAAGCAGGTTATCTGAAACAATACAAGCAATTGACAGACTGAGTGTCTGGTGGGTTAGGGCCCTACGCAGAGCTGTGATGAGTGAGCCGTAGCCACTATGCTGATCATGGAGCAGCAGAGCAGAAACTGCAGGTTAAGCTCTCTTCCTAAATCCTCAAATAATAAAGATTTGAATTGCAATGTGTGATTATGGTTTTGTGATTGGTTAGTGCAATATTTGATTACTGATTTGCTCCATGTATAAAGAGCTTTGAAATTCAGATTAACCTGCAAAACAGTTTGATCAGTAATTAACTGCCAATTCCCAAATTTAGTTAAATCTTATTTGAATGCAAAATTTCAGTTTGTTAAATTAGCTCTTTTTCATGCCTGTGAGAAGGAATATGATATGTGCATTCCCTAATACCGCATATGGGATTATTTATTGCCTATGGTTTTGTGTTTGTCTATACCTACTGTTGTAAACGTCTGAGATCTCAATGCTGGGCTCCGTGCATACCTGAGCCAGCACAACCGTTTGCTTGGCTGCTTCTCCCTGTGATCCCATGGTAGTTGGGGTATCCACATCAAGAACAGGTAAGAAAACATAAGATGCAATTTTGGTTCAATTTAATTATATTGTGCTCCCATGGCAGTGCATTTCAATGATGACCGGAAGGTGCCCCATCTACATGCACAACAAGTTTCTTGATGGTATGCTTACTTGATACCCATGCTAAGTTCAGAATAGATTCTGAAATGGCATTTCTCATACGTTGTTTGGATAGTCTATGCCTGTTCCTCTTAGAGATTAATTGTTAATGGAGTTCTTGAAATGTTCCATCGTGTTTTCTGTACTGCTTTTTGAAAACTATTTTAAAATTCCTTTTTTTGTAATGTTCACAACTTTGCACTTCTTTTATTGTCTCTTCCTCCTAGATAGAATCATAACATTACTGATCGAATGATTGATACGATGTTAGAAATAATTATCATCATCAGTAATACATTCTCACTTTTAAGAACTATATATGTTCCATCTTATAAAATATGCAATGTCCTCTCAAGTTGCATGTGGGGGTTCATTACCAAAAAAAAAAAGTTCTTATACATGTCAACAACATTTTAGTCATTGTACGTGGTTGAAAATTACCGTTGCTGCAATAATTATTTCCTATTGGGTTTAGGTTACTTCCTATCCTGATTCTGTACATATTCACGAATTTAAGAAACCTATGTGCATTAACTTAAAGGTTTCTCTTCGCATTAGGTTTGGTGAGCGTGGTACAGATTTGGTTGTATTTGTAACACAATGCAAATCATTCTTTAGCACTGGAAAAATGAGGGTTGGTTAACAAATTTCTAGGTGACTGCCTGTAAGGGATGAGATCCTGAAGTCATTGCTTAATGCTGATCTTATTTATTGGTCTTACTTTTTTGCTTTTCAAATATTTGAGTGCCCGTAACTTCCTTTCTTGTTGCACGCAAGATGATACATCAAAAGGGCGGCTCGGACACTTACCCAAGCCTAAATATGTTGAAATTGATTGGTTGCATAAAAAAAATTAGCATCAGTACCATTAAGTGCTTATGAATTGTTTGTAGAAATGTGGACGAACATCCCCTTTTTTTTCTTAATCACCATTCATATTTTGACACGATATATGTATTTCGACTGGCAATGATGGAGAGCCACATAGAAAGCATAGTTGGCAACATCACCAGAAATGGACACCGACCATAGATATTTGATAGATTTCTTTGCCTGCTATATCACTTGTATTACTGGTCGTGAAATTGTGTATTTGATAGCCAATCGTTCTAAATGCCATCACAATTTTACATCTTAGTTTTATCAGTTTGATTTTTCACACACAACATATAATTTAAATAACGAAATAACGATGACTTAATGTTTGTAGGACATGGAAGTAGTGAATGTCAACTTATTAGGGGCTTCAGGAGAAGATCTACATTAGTTTAATCTTACACATGATGAATAGACTTGTGTAATTTTCTTATTTTTACGGCTGTAAGACTACCATTTCGAACCGTTGGTGCTTAGTTCTATTGTCAGTCTAACACAGATAGGCTAAAATATAGTTTTTATTTTTTATATATAAAAAGTAGTATTTTTTTTGTAATCAAATTGAATTTACAATATTGTTGTATAATGGAAGGTTTGGGTTTTCTAATTTATACGCATAAGTTTTGGAGGCTTTGATACATATAACACTAGATGTATTTTTTTTGGCAACTGGCGTAACGCACGGGCAATCAATAATTCTAAAACTGACTTCATCTTCGACCCACACGGCTAAAACTCTTCCTATCTGCCGTCCACGTCATGCCACCATCCGTGCCTGTAGGCTGGTTGCTGGCACACGTGTCAGCAAGATAACCATGCTCTGCTGGCTATCACGCATGTCACGAAGCAACAAAGACGGTGGCCTCAGCAGCCTTGCCTATCCAGCTAGCAACCTCGAATGCCTTGATAGACATTTGACGTTAGCATGGCCTTGGTGAGAACTGAGAACAACGTGATACTGCATTGATAGACACTGATGCTACAAGGCTCAAGAAGAGTCAAGAGTCCTTGCTTGCCAAAACATAGGAACTGGCACGTCCATGACAAAAATAAAGGCACACGCAAGTCGACTGTATTTTTTACATTTTTAAAACTTATTTTGATCTCTAAACAAATTTATTCTAGGAATAGACACTTTTTTCGGTACCAAGAAAAAGAATCCTTTACTAAAATAATTTTTTCCCAGAATTTATTTATAAAACAAGTTTTTTAAAAGACTAAAATGTAAAAAAAAAATCTAGGCAAGTGAACCATCACAGAAGACAAAACCACATGGCTGGGGGCACCATTCAGCAAAATCAATGTGAATCTTATTCCGCTATCGTGCAAGAAACCCATAGCCATTACTACGTAAGTCAAGCAAGAGCATCGTGTATAAGAAAGACATTTGCAAAGTGTTGTTTCAGAGGGAAAAGGGGTTGCATTGTATCAAAATGTGAGCTTTCATCTGTTCGGTGGCTTAGGATCGTTTGAGATTAACCTGGGTAATCCTCCTCCTGTGGCTGATCCAAAATCGAAAAAGTTCCTTAGTTTGCGGAGGCATGGCCGTGGGATTCCTCTCGCCTGTAGAGCGGTTACCAGTTGGACGGCTGCCGACCTGCTGAGCACAGAAAACCTTGGAGTATACTACATCAAAGCATTTGTAATATACCAACCACTCGAAACTCCATTCTTCCCCCTGTTCACAGCACGCGCCTCCTGCCAATGCAGCATTGCCTTACATTGTGTTCTGTTCTTCTCTTCTCCTAAAACCAAAGGATTTTCTGTTTTTTATTAAGACTAAGCTCAGAGGGCTGAGAAGATCAGAATAAGTAGAAAGGCTATAATACCACCGGAGGGTGTCTTCACCATTTCCTTCCTCCTCTGAAAGCACGTGAAAGGTGTTCTTCAAAGAAGCATGGTCAAAGGTATATCATGTTTTTCGAAACCAACTATAACCTTGGATTTCCTTGAACCGTACTCAGACTCATGAAGACCAAGAGCGGGCCATGGCGCATGCTGTTCCTAGTCTTCCTCGGGCAGCTAGTCTCCTTCTCCATGGCAGTATGCAGCTTTGTCACATCTCAGATTTCTAGCCTCGGTACTGAATAATCCATCCTTCTCACCGGTTTAATCCATCACAAAGTCATTTTATAAAGCTAAAGCTTGACCCTCATTTGCAGGAGCTGATGCACCATTTACAGAGTCATTCTTTTCGTACCTTCTGTTGGCCCTGGTTTATGGACCACTTCTCCTGCATCGACAACAAAAGTTTCTTGTAAGCATGGTTGCACACAAGAAGAAATTCTCAATTGTTACCATGATTCATAGATGATAGATCATAACTCGCTGATTTGTTTATCTGCCCTGCAGATGCCATGGTATTGGTACTTCGCCCTGGCCTTCATTGATGTCCAGGGAAATTGTCTAGGTAAGTACATTATGCACGATAAAGTTTGAACTTTTGTCACCAAATGGCAGATATGTACAAAAGAAGTGTTTAACTTCAGTAAATACTTCACTTATATGAATAATCATAATTGAAAAACTTGTGATTCAGCGATCAAGGCATACCACTACTCATATATCACCAGCGTAAACTTGTTGAACTGTTGGACCATCACATGGGTCATGATCCTCACCAGGTTTGCACTAGGCACAAGATATTCTTTATGGCAATTTGTAGGAGCAGGGACTTGCATGACTGGCCTTGCCCTGGTACTCCTCTCGGATTCAAATTATTCAGATGTGCAGGGTAAGTAGGTACTTCTAGCTTCTCAGAATGTGAACTACATGTGATTTTGTGTAATGTGATCATAAAAGAAATGACAAGAAAACAATATAGGATGTGACGAGGCAAAAAAAAAGAGCCTTATGAGCAAGGAATGTTGTGTCCGATTTCCAGAGCATTTACTACAATAAAGGTTGAGTAACAAAAATTCCTGCAGATGAAAGTAGAAGACCACTTCTGGGGGATGCCCTTATCATTATGGCGACATTTTGTTTTGCATTTAGCAATGTCAGGGAGGTTAGTGGTGCCAATATATAAATGTCACCAATATGTGTGCCAATTTCTCATGATTTAAAACAAAATCTTCTACCTTAATGTGTAGGAATACTGTGTCAAGAATAAAGACAGGATTGAATTCGTTGCAATGCTTGGAATATTTGGGATGCTTGTCACTGGAACTCAGCTGTATCCTTACCAAAATATCATTTCTTAAAATTGGCATAAATAGGTGCAGGAGCAGAACTATTTTTTTGTTTTTTCATTAGTTTAATTGTCACGACAATTTTGCTGGATCAACAATCTCATGAAGCAAAGTTCATGTTCCCCTATATAAATAAACCTTAGATATCTTTTTGAGAGGAAGAATATAGAAGCAATTAATTGGTCACCAACAATGGTAAGAAACTAATAACCTACCATACAGTTATTTATGAAGCATTTGATTGATTTGATAGGCATGAAAACGCAACCCTTCTCTTTGTTCCAGATAGGTCTCTTTGCTGGATTTGCAGTAGCATCTTTAGTGTTCAGCTCCATTGCCCCTTTTGTTCTTAAGGTTAAGTTTCTACAAGCTGTTCAGACTTCAGACCTTTTTTTAGTGATGAAAATGACATCTTGGGACATATCACATCCCCAATTACTAGTTCAAAAAGGCTTCCATTGTCATCTAACAGTGCCTCACACTCTCACTTAGCCATTCTGAATTTCTGATAGCACACCTCTTGCAGATGAGTGGAGCAACTATGTTTAACCTCTCACTTTTAACAACTGATGTTTGGGCGGTCGCCATTCGAGTTTTCCTCTATCATCAGCAGGTGAAAATTTTCCAGTTCTGAGTATGTGCAGGGTAAATTAGATGTATAATGCATCAACATTTTATGTGCAACCGCAGGTTAATTGGCTCTACTATCTAGCATTTGCAGTGGTAGCCATTGGATTGATCATCTACTCCATAAAGTAAGTTGGATTCAACTCTCGTCAGAGTGTTTATGAATATGACATTCAAACTAATCAAACCTAATGCATCTTATTGCATGTGATCTGTGAAGCGAGAGTTCAGATGATGAGACAGCTGCAAGTACAATGGAAACTGAAACTCAGTATGACTATGAACAACTTTCATGTGAATAAACTGGTGGTGCTGTTTGGGACTGGCAAACAATCAGGAAGATCACAACTGTTAATGGGTTAATAAAGAAAAGTAAGCTCCAGGCAATGGAAAATGTTATTTTGGAAAATTCAGATGTGATGACAGAGTATATATTAAATACTGTAACCATGGATCGGTGAAATAGGGCCTACCCCTGGAACCAGGCAAGTTCATGTGAGAAGTTTTCAGTTGTTTTCCAGCCATTGCAGCTTCTTAAATTTTGCAAATTATTTTTTTGAAATTGGACAGTAGCATATGCATTATATTAAAGTGTGACGAAATAGGATTGGAGGTGCACCAGGCCAAAGTTTAGGCCAACTCCAATTTCCCAAATAATGATTGTAAACAGTCCACATATGTATACATGTGCACATTTAAGCATATTATTGAAACAACATGTGATACAAATATTTGAACATAGGACAATAGGAATCATACCGTAATCAATAATAGCTTTTGATGTTCACATCTAATTTCCCTGCTTGCCCCTGTCAACCCTCCAAAGTAAACCTGAAGCAAAAGATACCAAAAAAAAAAGAAGTTTACAGCGGAAGAAACTATATTTCTACTGCAAACAAGAGCATCAAAATATAAGTACAAAGAGTTTTGTCAAAAAATTTAATACAGCTGAATATGTGATTATCAATGTACTCTATCCTTTTATTTATATATATGACATTGGTTGGTTCAAAATTGAACTAACAAACGTCATATAAGATGTAACTTTTGTAAAACATAAAACCATTCAAGTTCAAACATATCTGCAACAATAAAGATGACGCTAAAATGGGTGTGGAACACATATGATGGTTTATTGAGTTATAGAGATGCTATTACTATATAATTGAATTTGTATCAAATTTTCCTATATTGAAAATCACATATTGTGATGGACAGGTTTAATTTCACTCCCACAAAGGGCACTTGCATATGAATGCTAAATTTGGTTAAATGCTTGGGCAATGTTATCAGCAGTGTAGAATTCTAATACCTTAAATTAACAAACTGTACCAACATAATCATATACGAAATATGTACATGCATGTTGTAAAATAATATACCTCAAATAAAAAAAAAGTTCATACATAATTCACATCAAATCAACTGGTTAAATGCATATAAGCATATGAAGATAATGCAATCCTTACAAAAGATCCTGCAAATAATATATGCATGCATGCTTGGATCCATAAAAATTATTAAAAAAGATCTTCTGAAGTGATGGGGATGGAATAGAGCATACTATCGCAACTCCTTAATTTGAAGGACTAAATATGCCAATTCTTTCCAAGAGGACATTAACTATAAATGTCTCACATGCATTCTACTATTCTAGACAACTCACAGTTATACTTTGGAGGCAACAGCAGCTATAGAAAAGCACAATCGAAGCCTCCTACAGGAGAAACTGCCATTGCAATGGTTGAGTCAGATAGAAAATGTGGATTACCTGGATCTGACTGGTCACAGTGAAGTTGAGCTTCTGGAGGTGCTTTCTCATGAGTTTGTTTATCTCCTGTTAAACAAAATGTTGCAGAGACTACTGTATGGCATTTTTGTGAAACCTATCCTTGTTGAATATAGTCCATCAGTTTACAATGCCCTATCTTGTTATTGAGGCCATCAAATTGCCAATACATTAAAAAATAGGACAGGTTTGTTCTTTGCACAGGCATTGCTGAGCCACTCCAGTACTAAAACACAAGTAAAACTGCTTGTTGTGGATTATGAATGCATAACTGAGTGTTAACGACAGATTTTGGTAATCGACTTGGAAAGGAAAGAGGAAACCGAAGCAGAGAGGAAGGGTTGAGTTGAAGTCGGACCAGGCTTCGTATCGGACCCAGTAACCGTATCGGACTTGGGGAGTGTTGCTATAAAGGGCATATCGGCCGATACGGATTTGGTTTGGTCATGGGCCGATACGGGTTGTGAATTGACAGTGTCAACGTGGGCTTGGTCTGGGCTCGAAGTAAGCTTCAAGGAAGTTGCCAAATAGAGATAAAGCTCGGTTTTAGGCAATTGTATCTTGTAAATTAGGTAGTTTAGATCTGATCTGTGGCTAGAGTCTGCCGCAAAGACTTGTTTGTTAGTTGTAGATAAGATCGTGCCCTACAAGGGTTCTGTTGTAACCTCGGGTATAAATATCCCGATAGTTTGTACATGTAAACTCTCGAATCAATCACACAACAAAATCAATCTACTTTCGGCGCATCGCCAACCCTCGCAAGAGGTCTTCTTCGACGAGTTCTTGCTTCCTCGGAGCAGAGGTAAGAACTCGTCCCCGACGATCTGCATCGTCGGGGCTAGTGTGTCGTTTTAGACACATTAAGCCTCGATGATGTGATCGTCGATTATCATGTCTTGAATAGTTTTGACAGGTATTCTAATTAAGCCTTGCCAGCGGTTTACTCGTTTTAGGGTTTATTATTGACGATGGTTTAATTCTTATGCTTGGCTAAATTGTTCAATGCATTTACCATCCCCAAAAGCGATCGAAAACTTGATTTTCTTTATGTTAACTCTCGATCTACACTTTGAGTTGCTATCGACCTTAGTCGTGTTTCGAGGTTTAAACTAAAGCCTGTTTTTGATCGTAATTAAGGATAGCGCCGGGGTTTCAGCCGGTCTTACCTAATGCATGTGATTATTTTATGTTCTTGCATGTGTTTGCCACTTATGCAGGCGGATTGGTAAATATAAATACATTGATTACAGGGTATTCTTAGGATTTCTCTGTGGTTGGCATATTTATATTGGCCGATTGGCTTGTATAAGTTTACACTAGAGTATTAGCTAGTGTATTTATCTTCATGCTACCTTCATCGGCCGATTCCAGTAATTTGCTATAAACATGATCACATGGGCCGATGAGATTAGATCTACTTTATTAGTTCTATCTTAT
The DNA here is from genome assembly GCA_008326285.1 of Oryza officinalis. Taxonomy (NCBI): domain Eukaryota; kingdom Viridiplantae; phylum Streptophyta; class Magnoliopsida; order Poales; family Poaceae; genus Oryza; species Oryza officinalis. The sequence continues at coordinate 32,989,536 of BDMV01000005.1, forward strand.
TACTACCTCAAGTAAGCCGATATAGGTCTGCCCTATCGGCTAGGCCTTCACGATGCAACATCGGCCTATCGGCCGATCAGCCATCGGTTCTCACATGGTTTACTTGTTTAATCTTGTTGATTGCAGATCAAATCAACTGGCACGCTCTACTTACGACTAGGCAAGCCATTTGGACCTGCACTGGAGCTAAGCAGATCTCCCAGGCCGCCGTGGTAACGCGGAACCCGTTTGGTTGCTGGACGGGTCGAAATTCTGCGCCAACACGCTTTTGGCACGCCCAGTGGGACAACAAGAACGCAAGCTTCTCACCAGCAACAAGAACACCTCGAGATGTCGAAGCAGGCCGAGATCGTCGAGGAGAACGTCATTCCTGTGACCGCCGACCAGCTCAGCGTAGAACAAAAAGCTGAGATGGACAGTCTGGTCGCGCAGTTCCAGAATATGTACCTGCAAACATATTCTAGGACTCGGCAGGGCACCTTGATTCAAAAGTCCAAGGTGGTCATGCCGAGTTCTGGAGATGGAGCTGGAACGTCGGCGGCGGCGCACGATCACGCCGTCAAAACTGAAGACACTGCAGCGCCGACGTTGCAAGACCGAATTGACTCCGCAGTTCACTCTGCGCTAGTCAACCAGTCGGGGATCCTGGTGAACACGTTGACCAATACGGTCAAGTCGATCCTAGATGGTTCAATCCATCAGTACAAGCCTCAAGGCCCGATTTACCTACCAGAAAATAAGTTCCCTGCCTATCGGACCTTGAGGAATGACCTGAGCGCGGCTCAGCCGACAGCGCCGATGCCACCTCCATCGGCACAACCAACAACAACTCTGCCGCTGGTCCTCACCAAGCAGGCGGGAGGAAGCCCTCAGCACATCACAGAGGAGCAGTACGCTCAATGGACCAAGGGGAAGCAACCGGTGGTTGAGCCGATGCAGCAAGTTCCCGTCCACCAGCCATCGGCCGAACAACCGCAAGCCCCGGCGTTCAATAGTCCTCCACTTCAAGCTGCATACAACGTGCCGCAAGGCTATCAGCAGTATACTGCAGGGCAGTACGGCGCGCAGAACCTGGATCACCACTATCAGCCGTACTCCCCCAGGCACTATCAAGCAGAGGGCCTCCAACGGTCCTACCAGCAGGACCTCCCGCATCGACCCGCAGGATACTGGGCTGACATGATAGCCGAAGTGATGCGAGATCAATTCGGCTTGAAGCCCAAAGAGAACTCTACAGTGTATCGGCACCCGTATCCCGAGGAATTTGACAGGGTACCGTTGCCAGGCCGATACAAGATCCCGGATTTCTCCAAGTTTTCGGGACAGGACAACGTCTCGACATATGAGCACGTCAGCCGATTCTTAGCACAGTGCGGGGAGGCATCGGCTATCGAGGCGTTGAGGGTGAGGTTTTTCCCTCTGTCCTTATCAGGGTCTGCATTCACATGGTTTTCTTCCTTGCCCTGCAATTCCATCAGAGGATGGATAGATCTGGAGAAGCAGTTTCATAGATATTTCTACAATGGTGTACAAGAAATGAAACTGTCGGATCTGACTGCCATCAGGCAGCGAATGGAGGAATCGGTCCCTGAGTACATACAAAGGTTCAGAGATATACGCAACAGATGTTATAGTCTCAGTCTGACCGATTCCCAGTTAGCCGACCTGGCATTTCAAGGATTGCTAGGGCCAATACGCGAGAGGTTCTCCTCTCAGGAATTTGACAGCCTCGCTCAGCTGGCACAACGCGTATCGGCCCACGAGCAGCGATTCCAAGAGGCGAAGAAGTTCGCGAAAAAGGTTAACACTGTATATCAGTATGCCTCCGACGATGAAGACGAAGAAGACGCTGATGTCGACCTAGCCGAGTGGGCCCGGATGAAGAAATCAACAACTTGCCAGTGGGCCAAGAAAGGGGATAAAGAAGATAAATATGATTTCGACATCAACAAGGCCGATAAGATATTTGACCTACTGTTACAAGAAAAGCAGATTCAACTGCCAGTAGGTCACGTATTGCCATCGGCCGAAGACATCAAGAAGAGGAGATATTGCAAGTGGCACAATTCCTATTCACACCATACAAATGAATGCAAGATCTTCCGGCAACAAATTCAATAGGCCATCGAGCAGGGCAGAATAAAAATCGATGATGCCAAGCGGCCGATGAAGATTGAAGGCCACCCGTTCCCAGTCAACATGGTGCGGGCGGACAGGGCCGATGGCGGTGGTTATCGGACCGGCAAACGGCCTCATCAGACCTCCGAGGGTTTGATCAGAAAATATCAGCGGAGGCGGGAGGAACAAGCTCAAGACCAAGCCAGTCAAGACAACTCCTACGACCCGCACTGGGAGTGCGAGTTTTTTCGCTTCTGCTGGAATGAAGGGATGAGGTTGCCATCTATCCAGGAATGCCCCGCATGCAGTGGTGCAGAAGATTCTTATCAGGGCAGCTCAAGCAGACAAACGCATCGGCCGGCCAAGCAACGGAAATCCGTGCATGAAAGGCTGGGGCCGATGCTCCAAGATCAAGACGATGAAGATGAGGAGCAAGTCCAGAACCCCCAATGGTGCCCAAGCGATGTATTCACCAAGACACAGAAACGGCGGGTTCAGAGGCTGAGGAGGAAAGAGCAAATCCAAGAGCAACAAGCTGAAATACCCCATCGGCCAACCAAGACCAGAAAAGAGTGGAGAATAAAATCCACGGTGGCCAAGGCCGATGAGGGTACCTCCGATACAGCTCAGGGCGGCTCAGCTTCAAAAGGTAAGAAAACGGCATCGGCGCCTGTTAACATGGTGTTTATATTGCCGGCAAAATACAGTGTGCAGGCGGCCGATGAAGCGATGGCTGATGAGGGACAAAGTTCAGCCAGGCTACGGTTGTCACCAGACCAAGCCACCTTCGACATGCCAGCCGACGCCAGCTACAGACATCTACGGCCGTTGTACATCAAAGGATTCATCAACGGGCGGCCGATGACGAAGATGCTGGTTGATGGTGGCGCAGCAGTCAATTTGATGCCATACACAACCTTCAGGAAGCTTGGAAAAGTACCTGAGGATCTTATCAAGACAAATATGGTATTAAAGGACTTCGGTGGCAACGCATCCGAGGCGAAGGGGGTCCTGAACGTGGAGCTCACCGTGGGCAGCAAAACAATTCCTACCACCTTCTTCGTCTTCGATGGAGAGGGTTCCTACAGCTTGTTGTTGGGGCGAGATTGGATCCACGCTAATTGTTGTGTCCCCTCAACAATGCACCAATGCCTCATACAATGGCAAGGGGACCAAGTCGAGATCGTGCAGGCCGATCGGTCAGTACATGTCGCCAATGCCGATCTCGCAGTTTGGGAGATGGAGGGAATCGACTGCTTGTCCGGGCGAGTCTGGGACGCCGATTTCCTCAAGGTAACCGATTGCGACATCGAGGCGATTAAAGACCAAGACCAGCGGTTACTTTAGCGAAGATGCACCATCCGCCGTTGACAACAATCCCTTCACAGATGACGCGGTGGATGAGTTAGACGGCAAGTTGGGACAAGGTTTTACGTCGGCCGATGAATTGGAAGAAATTGACATAGAAACAGGTGATAGGCCTAGGCCGACGTATGTAAGCACTAATTTGCCAAAGGAATATAAGAATAATTTGATAAATCTTTTGAAAGAATTCAGAGATTGTTTTGCATGGGAATACCATGAGATGCCAGGATTAAGCCGATCGATTGTAGAACATCGGCTACCAATCAAACAAGGCTATCGGCCTTTTAAGCAAGCTCCTCGGAGGTTTAAGGCCGATATGCACGAAGCCATAAAAGCAGAGATCACAAGACTTTACGACGCCAACTTTATCAGGCCCTGCCGATACGCGGAGTGGGTCTCCAACATAGTTCCGGTATTAAAAAAGAACGGCAAGCTAAGGGTATGCATCGATTTCAGAGATCTAAATAAGGCGACACCCAAAGACGAGTACCCTATGCCGTTGGCCGATTTGCTAGTCGACGCTGCTTCTGGGCATAAGATCATTAGTTTCATGGACGGAAACGCGGGTTACAACCAGATCTTTATGGCTAAAGAGGACATTCATAAGACAGCCTTCAGGTGCCCAGGGGCAATCGGCCTATATGAATGGGTCGTCATGACATTTGGTTTGAAGAATGCTGGAGCTACGTATTAGAGGGCCATGAATTACATTTTTCATGATCTTATTGGCTCTCTGATTGAAGTTTATATAGACGATGTCGTCGTAAAATCAAGAGAACATGATACGCACTTGGCCGATTTACGCAAGGTACTAGAAAGGGCAAGGAAATATGGTTTGAAGTTGAACCCTAACAAATGTGCCTTCGGCGTATCAGCCGGTCAGTTTTTGGGTTTCTTGGTCCATGAGAGGGGGATTGAAATCACACAGAAGAATATCGATGCCATCAAGAAAATCAAGCCTCCAGAAAACAAGACCAAGTTACAGTCTCTGCTTGGCAAGATCAACTTCGTTCGGCGTTTTATATCAAATTTGTCAGGCCGTATAGAGCCATTCACTCCACTGTTGAAAATAAAGGACGACGAAGAATTCATATGGGGTGACAAGCAACAGAAAGCGCTGGACGATATCAAAGAATATTTAACCTCTCCGCCGGTCTTAATGCCTCCACAAAAAGGAGTCCCATTCAAATTGTACTTGTCAGCCGATGAGAAATCCATCGGCTCAGTCCTGGTTCAAGATGTTAACGGCAAGGAAAGAGCTATTTTTTATATCAGCAGGAGGATGTTAGACGCCGAGACAAGGTACACGCCGGTGGAGAAATTATGCCTTTGTCTATATTTTTCATGTACTAAATTGAGGCATTACCTGCTTTCCAACGAGTGCGTAGTGGTGAGCAAGGCCGATGTGATGAAATACATGCTATCGGCCCCTGTGTTGAAAGGACGAGTTGGGAAGTGGATCTTTGCTTTAACAGAGTTTGATCTTCGATATGAATCGGCCAAAGCGATCAAAGGACAAGCCCTGGCCGATTTCATCGTTCAACATAGAGATGACTCGGTTGCATATGCAGACATTGTACCGTGGACGTTATATTTCGATGGATCCGTCTGCAGACACGGTTGCGGTATCGGCCTAGTCATCATATCCCCTCGGGGGGCAAGTTTCGAGTTCGCGTTCACTATCAAGCCTTATTATACCAACAATCAAGCAGAATATGAAGCGGTGCTTAAAGGCTTGCAGTTGTTACAAGAAGTCGAGGCCGACGCCGTGGAAATCATTGGTGATTCACAGCTGGTAATTAATCAACTTTCTGGGGAGTATGAGTGCAGAGACGATATTCTCAAAGTCTATAATGAGGAGTGCACAGGGTTATTACACGGTTTCCGGATCGTAACGATGAGGCACATACCCAGGAAGCAGAATTTCGAAGCCAATGATTTAGCTCAGGGGGCATCGGGATACAGGCCGATGGCTAAAGACATTCCAATTCAGATTGCTCTCGTGCACGCCGATGATTGGAGGTTTGATATCATTAAGTATTTGAGAAACCCTTCCCAATCAGCGTCACGAAGAATGAAATATAAAGTTTTACGCTATGTCTTATTGGACGATAACCTATATTATCGGACGGTTGATGGTGTCCTACTCAAATGCCTAGGTCCTGAGGAGGCTAAGACCGTTATGGGCGAAGTACATGAAGGGATTTGTGGCACCCATCAATCGGCCCATAAAATGAAATGGCTGATGAAGCGCGTCGGATATTTTTGGCCAACCATGCTAGAAGATTGCTTCAAGTATTACAAAGGATGTCAGGATTGTCAGAAATTTGGAGCAATTCAGAGAGCACCGGCATCGGTTATGCATCCAATCATAAAGCCGTGGCCGTTTCGAGGATGGGGAATAGATATGATCGGCCAGATTAATCCACCATCAAGTAAGGGACACAAGTATATATTAGTGGCTACAGATTACTTCACAAAGTGGGTTGAGGCCGTTCCTCTCAAGAAGGTTGATTCCAAAGACGCTATTCAGTTCGTCAAAGAGCATATCATATATCGGTTTGGGTTACCTCAGACAATAACTACAGATCAGGGATCAATCTTCATGTCTGACGAGTTCGTCCGATTTGCTGACAGCATGGGCATCAGATTGCTCAATTCTTCTCCTTACTATGCGCAGGCTAACGGGCAGGCAGAGGCTTCCAACAAGTCTTTAATCAAATTAATCAAGAGGAAAATTGACGAACAGCCGAGGCAATGGCATACAACGCTGGCCGATTCCCTTTGGGCGTATCGGATGGCTTGCCATGGTGCAATTCAAGTGCCTCCCTATCAGCTGGTCTATGGGCATGAAGCGGTACTGCCGTGGGAAACCGCCATCGATTCAAGAAGGATTGCTTTGCAAGACGACTTGACAGCCGACGAGTATCATAATCTTATGGTTGATGAATTGGACGATTTGGCACGTGTTCGATTACGGGCCTTGGAGAAAATCAAGCGTGATAAAGATAGAGTGGCCCGTCATTATAATAAAAAGGTCGTTGCTAAATCGTTTGAGGAAGGAGACCTTGTGTGGAAATTGATAATGCCGATTGGTTCCAGAGATAATAAATTCGGCAAATGGTCACCTAATTGGGAAGGCCCTTTTCTAATTCATCGATGTGTTCCTCACAATGCCTATCTGCTCAAGGGATTAGATGGAGAGATTTATGGACGAGCTCTCAATGGCAAATACTTGAAACAATATCATCCCATTATCTGGATTGACTCATGATCGGCCCTCTAGCCGATTTATGATAACAGCCGATGTAGTCAAACATCGTCTTTAGATGGCCGATAAATACTATCGCCCTTAGTTCAAATTTCAGAATATGAGCCCTCATCTTCCAAAATTTGGGGGGCATATATACAGGAATTTTCAAGGATTTTTCAAAGTTTCAAGGATTGTTCAGTTTGGCGATTGACTTCGGCTCTCTGGCTGATCAGATTGCTTATAATGGGATTGTTCATGTTAAAGATATATATGTCTGGAATTTTCAAAACAAATTCGGCTGCACGGCCGATAAAGGGTGAGAGGGTTTCAGAATCAATAAATTAGGCTGGAATTATCAAAACAAATTCGGCTGCATGGCCGATAAGGTGTATGGTTATACATTATAGAAATAACATGTGCTACATCACCCTGTGAAGTCTGCAATAGCAGCAATGGCTTTACGACGGATTTGCTCTACGTCTTCGATAGCCTGGGCATCATCGGCCATCGTCCCTGGGATTGGTTTCAGTGACTTGCTTAGGGTCGCGAGGTACTTGGCCGATGCCTTGAGCTTTGCCGTCTGATCTTCTATGATCTTGGGTGATGCAGCTATCCCGGCTTCGACTTCCTGGATTTCTTGGCGTGTAGCGGCCAGCTTCGATTCTAGCTCTGCCTCGAGGCGACGGAGTTCTTCAAGCCTATTTTTCAGCACGATCGGCTCCACCGCTAGCTCGTCCAACCTGGTCTTATCGGCATTCACTTGAGCTTTGCTAGCGGACAGAGCCGATTCCAGTTGTTCGCGCTGTCGTCGTTCTGCAAGTCTTTCCTTTGCTCTGAAAAGCTTGAATCGGTATTGTTCCAGGAAGATGGCCGGCGTAAGGATTTCCATCAGGTCCTCGGGCAGTTCATCTTGGATTTCTTGTACTCTGACTCTGATGGAGGAGCAGTCTTCTACCAAACACTCCAGCGAGGCTTCTAGCCGATTCCCAATATCGGTCAGCCGATTCTTCAGATCATCAGAGATTGGTGCCTTGGCTGTGCTGGGCAGCTCCTTGTCCTCATCATCGAGAAATTGACCGATATCAAAGGAGAACATATCGGCTAGGTTCTGCAGATATCAACATGGGGCGAGGTTAGCCTTGTTAATCAGGAATCGGCAGAAAGGGGATCAGGGTAACCAGGGTTACCTGTGTTGGAGCATTGGTGGTGCTTGCATCGGCCTCCCTTTGTTTTGTCGACATAGTGGGCAAGGGGGCTGGCCGATGTGGTGAAGGTGATGGAGCCCTAGGCTGAAAAAGCAGGAAATTGGTGAATAGGGTTATGTGACTACGAAAATAATGCAAGAAAAAATTAACTCTTACCGAGACAGTCGGAGAGGGTGGTGGAGAAGGAGAAGGGGTTCTCAATCGTGCCTTGGCTCGTTCGCGTCGTTGTAAAGTTGTTTTCTTGGATCTTGGCAGAGGGGCCGATTGAGTTCTCTCCTTCAATACAGACGACACCGCAGCCTGAAAAGGATAGGAGGTTAAAGTATGACAGTACAAGGGGATTATGTAAACACAGAGAAGGGATTATATTGACCTTGCGAACTGCATGTCTGGTCCTTCTTGGTTGCGGGGCATCATCTTGGTCATCGGCCGGTGGGATCTCCGTAGCTTCGGCCGATGGCTCTTGGGTGGTTTCGACCGATGGGTTTTCTTCTTCGTGTGCATCGGCCGCTGCTGCATCGATTTCCTCCTCCATCACTTGTTCTTCGAGGAATTCTTCCAAGGAAGGGTCTAGCTCTTCGGCTTCGGCCTGGTCATCTGTTTTGGCCTTCTTGCTGGCTTTCTGCGATTTGCCTTTGGCCGGCGCCTTCCTCTTGGGGTTTTCTTTAAGCATCGGACCTTGGAGAAGTGATGCCACTTTTGGGGCAGTGAGGCCGATGATGGATTCCAGGACAGTCGACCCCGATGGAGCTATGGCTTGAGCGTAGAAGATCTTCCGTCCACTGTTGCTCACAGATGGAATCGGCTCATCCGGGACTTGAGGGCTGATGCCTTGGATAAGTTCTGTCACATAGAACCTG
>BDMV01000005.1:32998436-33077790 GCA_008326285.1 Oryza officinalis
GACTTGTTTGTTAGTTGTAGATAAGATCGTGCCCTACAAGGGTTCTGTTGTAACCTCGGGTATAAATATCCCGATAGTTTGTACAGGAAAGCTCTCTCGAATCAATCACAAAAAACCAGTTCAATCTACTTTCGGCGCATCGCCAACCCTCGCAAGAGGTCTTCTTCAGCGAGTTCTTGCTTCTTCGGAGCAGAGGTAAGAACTCGTTCCCGACGATCTGCATCGTCGGGGTTAGCGTGTCGCTTTAGACACGTTAAGCCTCGATGATGTGATCGTCGATTATCATGTTTTGGATAGTCTTGACGGGTATCTCGATTAAGCCTTGCCAGCGGTTTACTCGCTTTAGGGTTTACTGCCGACGGTGGTTTAATTTGCATGCTTGGCTAGATTATTCAATGCATCTGTCATCCCCAAAAGCAATCGACGACTTGATTTTCTTTGTGTTAAGTCTCAATTCACACTTTGAGTTGCTATCGACCTTAGTCCTGTTTTGAGATCTAACTCAAAGCCTGTTTTCGATTGTAATTAAGGATAGTACCGGGGTTTTAGCCGGTTTTATCTAATACATGTGATTATTTTATGTTCTTGCATGTGTTTGTCACTTATGCACGCGGATTGGTAAATATAAATACATCGATCACAGGATATTCTCAGGATCTCTCTGTGGTTGGTATATTTATATTGGCTGATTGGCTTGTATAAGTTTGCACTAGGGTATTAGCTAGTGTGTTTATCTTCATGTTACTCTCATCGGCCGATTCCAGTAATTTGCTATAAACATGATAACTTAGGCCGATAAGATTAGATCTACTTTACTAGTTCTGTCTTATTATTACCTCAGGTAAGCCGATATAGGTCTGCCCTATCGGCCAGGCTCCCACGATGCGACATCGGCCTATCGGCCGATCGGCCATCGGTTCTCACACGTTTTATTTGTTTAATCTTGTTGATTGCAGATCAAATCAACTGGCACGCTCTACTTACGACTAGGCAAGCCATTTGGACCTGCACTGGAGCTAAGCAGATCTCCCAGGCCGCCGTGGTAACGCGGAACCCGTTTGGTTGCTGGACGGGTCGAAATTCTGCGCCAACACGCTTTTGGCACGCCCAGTGGGACTCGAACCCACAATCTCCTGAGTACCATAATCTTATGGTTGATGAATTGGACGATTTGGCACATGTTCGATTACGGGCCTTGGAGAAAATCAAGCGCGATAAAGATAGAGTGGCCCGTCATTATAATAAAAAGGTTGTTGCCAAATCGTTTGAGGAAGGAGACTTTGTGTGGAAATTGATAATGCCGATCGGCTCCAGAGATAACAAATTCGGCAAATGGTCACCTAATTGGGAAGGCACTTTTCTAATTCATCGATGTGTTCCTCACAATGCCTATCTGCTCAAGGGGTTAGATGGCGAGATTTATGGACGAGCTCTCAATGGGAAATACCTGAAACAATATCATCCCAGTATCTGGATTGACTCATGATCGGCCCTCTAGCCGATTTATGACCACAGCCGATGTAGTCCAGCATCGTCTTTAGATGGCCGATAAATACTATCGCCCTTAGTTCAAATTTCAGAATATGCGCCCTCATCTTCCAAAATTTGGGGGGCATATATATATATATAGGAGTTTTCAAGGATTTCAAGGATTTTTCAGGTGTTTTCAAGGATTTTTCAGTTGATTGTACACAGGAATTTTCAGAACGGAATTTTTCGAGGATTTTTCAGTTGGAATTTTTCAAGGATTTTATACGGGAATTGACTTCGGCTATCTGGCTGATGCGATTGCTTATAATTGGGTTGTTCATGTTGAAGATACATATGTCTGGAATTTTCAAAACAAATTCGGCTGCACAGCCGATAAAGGGTAAGAGGATTTCAGAATCAATAAATTAGGCTGGAATTATCAGAACAAATTCGGCTGCATGGCCGATAAGGTGTATGGTTATACATTATAGAGATAACATGTGCTACATCACCCTATGAAGTCTGCAATGGCAGCAATGGCTTTACGGCGGATTTGCTCAACATCTTCGATAGCCTGGGCATCATCGGCCATCGTCCCTGGGATTGGTTTCAGTGATTTGCTTAGGGTCGCGAGGTACTTGGCCGATGCCTTGAGCTTTGCCGTCTGATCTTCTATGATCTTGGGTGATGCAGCTATCCCGGCTTCGACTTCCTGGATTTCTTGGCGTGTAGCGGCCAGCTTCGATTCTAGCTCTGCCTCGAGGCGACGGAGTTCTTCAAGCCTATTTTTCAGCACGATCGGCTCCACCGCTAGCTCGTCCAACCTGGTCTTATCGGCATTCACTTGAGCTTTGCTAGCGGACAGAGCCGATTCCAGTTGTTCGCGCTGTCGTCGCTCTGCAAGTCTTTCCTTTGCTCTGAAAAGCTTGAATCGGTATTGTTCCAGGAAGATGGCCGGCGTAAGGATTTCCATCAGGTCTTCGGGCAGTTCGTCTTGGATTTCTTGTACCCTGACTCTGATGGAGGAGCAGTCTTCTACCAAACACTCCAGCGAGGCTTCTAGCCGATTCCCAATGTCGGTCAGCCGATTCTTCAGATCATCAGAGATTGGTGCCTGGCTGTGCTGGGTAGTTCCTTATCCTCATCATCAAGGAACTGGCCGATATCGAAGGAGAACATATCGGCTAGGTTCTGCAAATATCAACATGGGTCGAGGTTAGCCTTGTTAATCAGGAATCGGCAGAAAGAGGATCAGGGTAATCATGGTTACCTGTGTTGGAGCGTTGGTGGTGCTTACATCGGCCTTCCTTTGCTTTGTCGACATAACAGGCGAGGGGGCTGGCCGATGTGGTGAAGGTGATGGAGCCCTAGGCTGAAAAAGCAGGAAATTGGTGAATAGGGTTATGTGATTAGAAAAATAATGCAAAAAATCAACTCTTACCGAGACAGTCGGAGAGGGTGGTGGAGAAGGAGAAGGGGTTCTCAATCGTGCCTTGGCTCGTTCGCGTCGTTGTAAAGTTGTTTTCTTGGATCTTGGCATAGGGGCCGATTGAGTTCTCTCCTTCAATACAGACGACACCGCAGCCTGAAAAGGATAGGAAGTTAAAGTGTGACAGTGCAAGAAGATTATGCAAATACAAAGAAGAGAGTATATTGACCTTGCGAACTGCGTGCCTAGTCCTTCTTGGTTGTGGGGCATCATCTTGGTCATCGGCCGGTGGGATCTCAGCGGTTTCGGCCGATGGCTCTGGGTGGTTTCGGCTGATGGATTTTCTTCTTCGTGGGTATCAGCCGCTGCTGCATCGACCTCCTCCTCCATCACTTGTTCTTCGAGGAATTCTTCCAAGGAGGGGTCTAGCTCTTCGGCATCGGCCTGGTCATCAGTTTGGCCTTCTTGCTGGTTTTCTGTGATTTGCCTTTGGCCGGCGCCTTCCTCTTGGGGTTTTCTTTAAGCATCGGACCTTGGAGAAGTGATGCTACTTTTGGGGCAGTAAGGCCGATGATAGACTCCAGCATGGTTGACCCCGAGGGAGCTACGGCTTGAGTATAGAAGATCTTCCGTCCACTGTTGCTCACAGATGGAATCGGCTCATCCGGGACTTGAGGGCTGATGCCTTGGATAAGTTCTGTCACATAGAACCTGGCCGATTGATGAAAGATGTGAGCAGCCCACTCTTGCCACCAAGTTTGGAAGTTAATATGCACGAAGGCGTTCAGATGCAGCCGATCGCAGTCACCAAGATTGGGGAGCTCGATTTCCATGGCTTTGTTCATGATCAGGGCCGATGGGACTGTGCCTCTGCTCTCTAGGAGCTTATGGAGATACAAGCTGATGGGAAGTTGCCCGAGTCCGCATTGTCTAGCAGCTGTCATTGGGGTGTAAAACTCATAAGACAAGCTGGTACTCCTTCCCTGAAAGACGCCTACTGGGAGCAGGCATGGAGTGAGGCCGATCATGAATAACTCCCTTGATTCCATGTCATCATTTATTAAGCTCATTGCAGATCATCTGGAAGCTCGAAGTCTCGGTCCGATGTATAGACAAACATATCCATCTTGGCTGATGGAGGGCCGGTGAAGAAGCGGATGAACCATGTAGCCATGTCATCGGCCGATTGATCTGCGCCGGGATAGATGGAGGCTGCTTCCCCGTAAGACATGCATCTTCTGTCCCTGGGGTCTTCGTGATCGGCATATTTGGACGGGAAGCGAGAATCTGATAGAGGTGGCCGATCAACCATGGTGTTGGTGTATATGGTTAGCCAGAGTTGAACGAACCACCATGGTCCTCCATGAGCCACAGTCTGTTTTAGCATCAAGTCTTGTGTGGAAGCATGGAGTAGCCGATATGTAGCTCCTAGAAGGTATCGGCCTAAGGGGATTTGTCTCTTGTCGACCAGAGCTTGAGCCAAGTGTTGACAGTTTGTAGTGGGGCCGCAGGTCGATCCGCAGAAGACAAATCTCTCCAACCACAATGTCAGGAAAGCTACGTGTTCTCGCTCTGAGACCGATCCCTGTTCCATGTGTTCAGAGATATATCCGGACCAGCCTCCGATTTTCTTGGTCTTCAACTTGTGGCTGCTGTTCTACCAGGAGGCTGAAGGGGTTGATCTCAGAGCTGATATCCAATCCTGTGAGTACCTTGATATCTATGAGGGTTGGGGTCATCGGACCTTGCTTGAACATAAAGGCGTTCAAAGTACTTCGACCAGAAATAGCTGGCAGCTGACATTAGCGGCTCATTCTTCTTGGTATCGGCCAGGGACAGAGTTATGCATTGGCCGATTCCAATCTCGTCCCAGTGGACCTGTTTGACGGCAGCGATTCTTTTGTGCCAGGTCCTATATCCATTTAGCTTTGATGGCCATGACCTAAAGGTGTGCTTCCACGCCGAGACAGTGGGTTTGGCTTGTCCTGAAAGGGATTCTGTCTGTCTCGGCGTTGATGAGCCAGGTTGGGTCGCAGTCGCCCATGGGGCCCAAGAGGAAGCGATGGGACTTATCGTCGGTGGGAATCAAGATTTGGTTCTTGAAGACCTAAAACGTGAGAACGACGATGAAAATTAAGGTCTGAAGGGGGGCAGAAAGTAAAGACCTAATTTGGAGAAATCGGCGGAAAAGGTAATAATGCGGACTTTGAAGGAATTGACTCACCGCAGGGATCTCGGAGGCGTAGAACGGGGCGGAGGCCATCGTTGTCGTTGGAGGGGTCGCTGTGAAGGGGTCGATGTTGACGAGACGCCGAGAGGTCGCCGGAATTGAAGAACACGAGGGGTTTGTGAATCGGCGGCGAGAGGGTTCGAATCTGGATCTGTGCGGTTTTCAGGTTAGGACCTAGCAAAAGTCGATGAGTTCTCTGGAGCTAATTCCGCCACATTATATAATGAAGCGGAATTGGGGGGCATGTGTTGACGACGGATTTTGGTAATCGACTTGGAAAGGAAAGAGGAAACCGAAGCAGAGAGGAAGGATTGAGTTGAAATCGGACCAGGCTTCGTATCGGACCCGGTAACCGTATCGGACTTGGGGAGTGTTGCTATAAAGGGCATATCGGCCGATACGGATTTGGTTTGGTCATGGGCGATACGGGTTGTGAGTTGACAGTGTCACGTGGGCTTGGTCTGGGCTCGAAGTAAGCTTCAAGGAAGTTGCCAAATAGAGATAAAGCTCGGTTTTAGGCAATTGTATCTTGTAAATTAGGTAGTTTAGATCTAATCTGTGGCTAGAGTCTGCCGCAAAGACTTGTTTGTTAGTTGTAGATAAGATCGTGCCCTACAAGGGTTCTGTTGTAACCTCGGGTATAAATATCCCGATAGTTTGTACATGTAAGCTCTCTCGAATCAATCACACAAAAACCAGTTCAATCTACTTTCGGCGCATCGCCAACCCTCGCAAGAGGTCTTCTTCACGAGTTCTTGCTTCCTCGGAGCAGAGGTAAGAACTCGTCCCCGACGATCTGCATCGTCGGGGCTAGCGTGTCGCTTTAGACACGTTAAGCCTCGATGATGTGATCGTCGATTATCATGTCTTGGATAGTTTTGACAGGTATCTCGATTAAGCCTTGCCAGCGGTTTACTCGCTTTAGGGTTTACTGCCGACGATGGTTTAATTTGCATGCTTGGCTAGATTATTCAATGCATCTGTCATCCCCAAAAGCAATCGACGACTTGATTTTCTTTGGTTAAGTCTCAATTCACACTTTGAGTTGCTATCGACCTTAGTCCTGTTTTGAGATCTAACTACAAAGCCTGTTTTCGATTGTAATTAAGGATAGTACCGGGGTTTTAGCCGGTCTTACTAATACATGTGATTATTTTATGTTCTTGCATGTGTTTGCCACTTATGCAGCGGATTGGTAAATATAAATACATTGATCACAGGATATTCTCAGGATCTCTCTGTGGTTGGTATATTTATATTGGCTGATTGGCTTGTATAAGTTTGCACTAGGGTATTAGCTAGTGTGTTTATCTTCATGCTACCTCATCGGCCGATTCCAGTAATTTGCTATAAACATGATAACTTAGGCCGATGAGATTAGATCTACTTTATTAGTTCTGTCTTATTATTACCTCAAGTAAGCCGATATAGGTCTGCCCTATCGGCCAGGCTCTCACGATGCGACATCGGCCTATCGGCCGATCGGCCATCGGTTCTCACATGGTTTATTTGTTTAATCTTGTTGATTGCAGATCAAATCAACTGGCACGCTCTACTTACGACTAGGCAAGCCATTTGGACCTGCACTGGAGCTAAGCAGATCTCCCAGGCCGCCGTGGTAACGCGGAACCCGTTTGGTTGCTGGACGGGTCGAAATTCTGCGCCAACACATGGTCCTCCATGAGCCACAGTCTGTTTCAGCACCAAGTCTTGTGTGGAAACATGGAGTAGCCGATATCAGCTCCTAGAAGGTATCGGCCTAAGGGGATTTGTCTCTTGTCGACCAAAGCTTGAGCCAAGTGTTGACAGTTTGTAGTGGGGCCACAGGTCGACCCGCAAAAGACAAATCTCTCCAACCACAATGTCAGGAAAGCTACGTGTTCTCGCTCTGAGACCGATCCCTGTTCCATGTGTTCAGAGATATATCCGGACCAGCCTCCGATTTTCTTGGTCTTCAACTTGTGGCTGCTGTTTACCAGGAGGCTGAAGGGGTTGATCTCGGAGCTGATATCCAATCCCGTGAGTACCTTGATATCTATGAGGGTTGGGGTCATCGGACCTTGCTTGAACATAAAGGCGTTCAAGGTACTTGACCAGAAGTAGCTGGCGGCTGACATTAATGGTTCATTCTTCTTGGTATCGGCCAGGGACAGAGTTATGCATTGGCCGATTCCAATCTCATCCCAGTGGACTTGTTTGACGGCAGCGATCCTTTTGTGCCAGGTCCTATATCCAGTTAGCTTTGATGGCCATGATCTGAAGGTGTGCTTCCACGCCGAGACAGTGGGCTTGGCTTGCCTGAAAGGAATTCTGTCTGTTTCGGCGTTGATGAGCCAGGTTGGGTCGCAGTCGCCCATGGGGCCCAAGAGGAAGCGATGGGATTTATCGTCGGTGGGAATCAAGATTTGGTTCTTGAAGACCTAAATCGTGAGAACAACGATGAGAATATAAGGCCTGAGGTGGGCAGAAAGTAAAAACCTAACTTTGGGAAATCGGCGGAAACGGTAATAATGCGGGTTTTGAAGGATCGACTTACCGCAGGGATCTCGGAGGCGTAGAACGGGGCGGAGGCCATCGTTGTTGGAGGGGTCACTGTGAAGGGGGTCGATGTGGACGAGACGCCGAGGGGTCGCCGGAATTGAAGAACACGAGGGGTTTGTCGAATCGGCGGCGAAAGGGTTCGAATCTGGATCTGTGCGGTTTTCGGGTTAGATCTGGCAAAGAGTCGATGAGTTCCCTGGAGCTAATTCCGCCACATTATATAATGAAGCGGAATTGGGGGGCATGTGTTAACGACAGATTTTGGTATCGACTTGGAAAGGAAAGAGGAAACCGAAGCAGAGAGGAAGGTTGAGTTGAAGTCGGACCAGGCTTCGTATCGGACCCAGTAACCGTATCGGACTTGGGGAGTGTTGCTATAAAGGGCATATCGGCCGATACGGATTTGGTTTGGTCATGGGCCGATACGGGTTGTGAATTGACAGTGTCAACGTGGGCTTGGTCTGGGCTCGAAGTAAGCTTCAAGGAAGTTGCCAAATAGAGATAAAGCTCGGTTTTAGGCAATTGTATCTTGTAAATTAGGTAGTTTAGATCTGATCTGTGGCTAGAGTCTGCCGCAAAGACTTGTTTGTTAGTTGTAGATAAGATCGTGCCTACAAGGGTTCTGTTGTAACCTCGGGTATAAATATCCCGATAGTTTGTACATGTAAGCACTCTCGAATCAATCACACACAAAACCAATTCAACCTACTTTCGGCGCATCGCCAACCCTCGCAAGAGGTCTTCTTCGACGAGTTCTTGCTTCCTCGGAGCAGAGGTAAGAACTCGTCCCCGACGATCTGCATCGTCGGGGCTAGTGTGTCGTTTTAGACACATTAAGCCTCGATGATGTGATCGTCGATTATCATGTCTTGAATAGTTTTGACAGGTATTCTAATTAAGCCTTGCCAGCGGTTTACTCGTTTTAGGGTTTATTGTTGACGATGGTTTAATTCTTATGCTTGGCTAAATTGTTCAATGCATTTACCATCCCCAAAAGCGATCGAAAACTTGATTTTCTTTATGTTAACTCTCGATCTACACTTTGAGTTGCTATCGACCTTAGTCGTGTTTCGAGGTTTAAACTAAAGCCTGTTTTTGATCGTAATTAAGGATAGCGCCGGGGTTTCAGCCGGTCTTACCTAATGCATGTGATTATTTTATGTTCTTGCATGTGTTTGCCACTTATGCAGGCGGATTGGTAAATATAAATACATTGATTACAGGGTATTCTTAGGATTTCTCTGTGGTTGGCATATTTATATTGGCCGATTGGCTTGTATAAGTTTACACTAGAGTATTAGCTAGTGTATTTATCTTCATGCTACCTTCATCGGCCGATTCCAGTAATTTGCTATAAACATGATCACATAGGCCGATGAGATTAGATCTACTTTATTAGTTCTATCTTATTACTACCTCAAGTAAGCCGATATAGGTCTGCCCTATCGGCTAGGCCTTCACGATGCAACATCGGCCTATCGGCCGATCGGCCATCGGTTCTCACATGGTTTACTTGTTTAATCTTGTTGATTGCAGATCAAATCAACTGGCACGCTCTACTTACGACTAGGCAAGCCATTTGGACCTGCACTGAAGCTAAGCAGATCTCCAAGGCCGCCGTGGTAACGCGGAACCCGTTTGGTTGCTGGACGGGTCAAAATTCTGCGCCAACACTGAGCCAGTGAAAAGAACTTTTATATCTATGTGGTCCAATGTAGCTGCAGATTCCTGTAATTCAGCATGCCGAAACTTGAGAAGGTAGTAAACATGCTTTGATGAACGGTTTCACTTCATCAAACATAGAACCACAAAAAATGAGATCAAGCTTATTACTGTTTCTGCACAAAGCAATTATACCACTTGTGGCAACCTGACTTTCACTGGCAATGCTAACAAACCAATGCACTATATTAACACTGATCTCTGCTTCTACTAGCAACTACAACACTATTTGTGGGCTTGTACTGACATCAACAATAGACAACCCATTACTCCAAAGTCAACTCGCAAGATTGTTCAAAATGGCACTGCCAGGGTATACACTTAATCCAGTCAGTTTGTCTGCCCTCCACTCACCAGAAATCGCCACAGGAGCAGGCCCCGGCATTGAAGTGGTGGAACCTGCTGCAGTCTCGCATGATGATCTCCCTGTCCTCAATCATCGATACCATCTTCATAACCATATGGCAGTCCCCACACACCCTTAGGTTTTTGACAATCTGAAGGGGTGTTCCCGGTGGTGTAGCTATCAGGCCAAAGGCAAGAGCTAGCCTCTCGCTGTGTGCAACCAGCATGGCTTCTTTCTGGTCTTCTGCTATGTCATGAAGCACAAAGCTTGTGTTTGGAGAATAACCTTCTTGCTTCAACCTGGTTATGATTGCCTTGAGCTTTGCATATATCTGGTCTGACGTAGGATGTGACTTGTCAAAGGCTATAAAGGAATGAACCTTGTTCTTGATCTGAATCCAGCTGCGTCCAGCTTCTTTCTTCACCTTTCTAGAGTCCATGAGCTTCCTCACTTCATCCCTCTCTTTCCACTTCCCTGCAGCTGCATAAATGTTCGAGAGAAGCACATATGTAGCTGAATCATGCGGCTCAAGCGATAGCAGCTTATCTGCAGCAAACTTCCCAAGCTCAACATTCTTGTGAACTCTGCAAGCACCTAGCAATGTGTGCCATACCATTGCACCTGCAGGGAATGGCATGTCTCCTATAAGGTTCATTGTCTCATCCAGCTTGCCTGCACGGCTATAGAGATCCACCATGCATGCATAATGGTCCATGGTGGGACTGATCTTGTGATCCCTGACCATCGAGTCAAAGTATTGCTGGCCTTCTACAACAAGACCATTATGAGTGCACCCCATGATAACAGCAAGGAATGTGACGCCATCCATCTGGATGCCCGAAGCTTCCATCTGCCGAAATGTTTCGATGGCCTTCATGCTGTAACCATGCTGCGCATACCCTGATATCATCGAGTTCCATGAAACCAAATCTCTATCTGTTTGCCTCTCAAAGACAATTTGAGCACTGTCAATGTTCCCTTTCCTTGAGTACATGCTAACAAGTGCGCTGCTCACATAAATTGCATCATGGTATCTGTACTTGATCGAAATAGCATGGAACTGCCTACCCTGGTCAACACCAGCAGATGGGCAAGCACATGCATCAATTGCGCTTGATATTGTGAACTCATTTGGCTTGATACCTTGGATGGCCATCTTCATGAATAAATCTGTGGCACCTTCACAGTCACCAGCTTGGGCATAGCAAGACAACATTGAAGACCATGCAACGACATCCTTCTGCTCAATCATGTTGAATATAGAGAGGGCCTCTTCAGTGCTGCCAGATTTTGAGTACGAAGCAAGAAGTGCAGTTCCAACAGATGGGTTATGTCTGTAGTTGGTCTTGATGACCAGGGCATGAATCTGGGGAGGTAAGATGGGTAGTGATGCTTTCAACATCGCTGAGTAAGTGAACTCATTAGGCATGACACTGTCCTCTCTCATTCTGCTAAAAAGAACAGCAGCAAGAGGAATGTCATCATTCTGAATGCATCCACTGATAATAGCTGTCCATGAAACAACATTCTGAGATCCTGTCGACATAGAAAATATGTTTAAAGCATCAGCCAATTCACCACATTTGCTGTAAGCATCCATGAGGGCTGTCATTACATTTCCAGTCAAATGAAACCCATGTTTCAACACACAGCTGTGGAGTTGCCGTGCCAGAGTCAGCTGTTTGAGGTTTGCACATAACTTGATCACTGTAGCATATGTCGACTGTGTCATCTTTCTCATGCTGACTCGTGATTCATCGAACAGCTGTAGCGCTTCCAGTTCGCACTCATTCAATTGAAGACCTGCCATTAATGTGTTCCATGACACCATGTCTCTGGTCTCCATCCAATTAAACACAGCCTTGGCATCTTCAACCAGTCCACACTTTGCATACATGTTCATCAGAGAATTGCAGACAAACAAGGTCGAGCGGCATCCAAACTTAACTGATTGAGCATGCACACGCTGCCCAAGATCAAGTGCACCCTCGCTTGCGACTGCAGAGAGAACACTCGCAAATGTGAATGGATTGGGCCATATACCCTCAGAACGCATCCTGAAGAAGAGGGCCATGACCTCCGAATGCATCCCTGCCTGGGCACAACCAGTAATCAACGATGTCCACGTGACGACATTCTTCTTAGGCATCCCTTCAAACACCTCCCTCCCCTCACAGAAGCTGCAGCACTTCATGTACATATCGACAAGCGACGTACCGACACTGACCTCACCTTGATCATGCCCACACTTGACGCACAGGCAATGCAGCTGCTCCCCAAGAACTCTGTCCAGCACTGACCCACAAACCTTGAGAACAGAGGACAACGAGGCACCGTAAACGGGCATGCCACTGTGACGCGCGGCAGAGAACTGATCCAGGACCTCCGGGACCATCCCGCGCCGCGCATAGTCGAAGAGCACGCGGTTGGTGCCCACCGCGGCATCCCGGCGAGGAATTTTCTCGAACGGGTGGCGGGCGCCGGGAGGATCACGGAGACGGGCGCCATCCACAAGCCGTGCAGGTGACGCGAGCGTAGCTAGCAGCTTCGGGACCTGCTCTGGTGCGAGGTTCACTGCATTCTTGCCGCGGAGTAGACCTGGCACCGCCCCCGCTTTTCTTGGTGTCATGCTACGGAGAGCGTGGATGTGTGGGCGTGGGGTGGGGAGATGTCAGCGGAGATTAGATTGGATATTTGGATTGGATTGGATTTCTACACTGCGTGTGCAGGAAAAATGCCGTGCACCAGGACGGCGCGGCGAGGTCATGGCACATATGCGGTGGCCGGCCGGCGGCGGACGGGCGTAGGATCGCAAGGGAGGCGTGAGCCCGTCGAACACAACGAACGAACGACGGACGACTTATATAGTTGCAGAGCTCACCTAGTTTACGCCTTCAAAAGGAGCTTGCGTATTACCCTCTCTACGTCTTCTCTTCAGGGAGATATTTTTAGTGGACCCAACTGTCTCGGGCTTAATTAAGCCCAGTACGCCTTTGAGGAGTTAGGCCAGACTAGGCCCATCTAGGACAACATTCAAGAATTTAGCCCATTACGAATTTTATATGGGCTGGTCTCGGCCCATCCAGGCTAGCCATGCCTGCAAGAATCAAAGGTTAACCCAACTATGAGCTTGTTTTTATTGTGCCCTTTTCTACTCTGATATTTTTTCAGGCTAAAAGAATCAAGCAGCGTTTCGTGTCCACTGAATTGAGTGTGATTCTATGCGCAAATTAAGCTGCAGCAGGTCAGGCTTGAGGTTGAAATTAATGCTAGAGACATCTAAAGGCATTCCCTTCACCCAAAGAGAAAAAGACAAAAACAAAACATCTAAGGCATATCGAAGCTTTATGTCAAACCGGCGTTGTCCAATTTCACTCCACTGTTGCTTTGATGTTTTAGATGATTATGACATTTCCTCAATAACGAAAAGAAATTAGTTTATCACCAACAGGCAACAGCTGTCCCCGTCCGGCCGTCCTCATGTGTTCTCAAAAATTTTCCAAATGGCAAATGATGTTGTACAAGGTATACGTACTCGTACGTTTACCACGTAAGTACTCCATAGAGCGTGTGTGTGTGTGTATACACACACACACACAAAAAGAAAGAACAAATAAGGCTCGAGGCCGTAGATATCACAAGATGCTCCTGCTTTGTCGCTGACAGGACTGTCTGATGCCGTCTGCTCTTCAAACAGTGCGCCCTCGTGACAAATGAACGCAATAATTACGGTGTCCCGGAACCGCGACGCACGCACAGGGGAGACACGACACAACCGGCCGGCCCGAAAACAATTGATGTCTCAGCTATAAATCGAAACCCGCGTTCAGAATGTCTCCACATCGACGGGCTCTCCCCGCACGTCACATGCACAGGCCGGTGGTAAGTACGAGGGTACGACGCCGTCGCTGTCGTCGTCGTCGTCGTCGTAGTCGTACGATTCGCGTGGATTTTCGCAGCCAACGAGCGATGGCGCAGGGCAGCAAGGTAGTACCCCCTCCCTCAGTCCTAATATAATACAGAGATTTTGTCCTTCTAATTATTTCACAATATAAGAAATTTTTTTACTACCTACTCTAACTATTTACTCACCCACAACCAAATCTCATTTAATAAAAAAATTTAATTTAATTTTTATCCTAATCTCTTATATTATGGACAGAGGAAATACTCCTTTCGTCATCAAAATAAACCAATTTAGTAAAGTTCTTAGCACAGAGAGGGTAGGTGCAGGAGGAGTACGAGTGATACTACAGCTTGTTTGGAGAGTTTAAGATTATGAGAAGTAGCTGATGAGAATCTGAAAAAGCTAAAAAAAACTTAGCTTCTAGTTTCTAAGTTTATTTTCTCAATTTTACAACTACAATTTTTTAGAATCTAAATAAAAATCTGGATTGTTTGGGAAGCTTCTGACAGATGCAGATTCTAAAAGTTTTCTAGTTTATTTTTTCAATTCTACAACTACAATTTTTTAGAATCTGAATAAAAATCTGAATTGTTTGGAAAGCTTTCAATAGCTAAAAATTCTTAAAAAAAAGGCTGCAGCTGCAAAAAACTTTTGAGACCCTACTTAGGCTGAGTTCGTATGGTTGAGTTCGAAACTAATCTCCATTGTACACAAAACGGAGCGACTCATTAGCATATGATTAATTGAGTATTAGCTAATTTTTTTTGAAAAATGAATTAATTTGATTTTTTAAGCAATTTTCGTATAGAAACTTTTTGCAAAATACACACCGTTTAGCAGTTTAAAAAACGTGCGCGTGAAAAACGAGGGAAGTGAGTTGGAAAGAGTAACAAAAAACACAGCTGCTCCAACCGATCGAGCCAGCCGAGGCATCCACTGTTGCGAGGTCAACCGCGCGTCGAATCCTCGGCCCAGCGGCTCACAGTGCGCGCCGTACCGTCACCCCTCACCAAATGGCGCAAATGGACCAGCGGCCCACCGCGCCCCGGAACCAACAGCGAGGCGTCACCTTCTGGCGCGAGAAAATCCAAGCGAGATGCCGCACATGGCCGAGCACAGAAGACATGTAGTTGTGTGTTTACCTAGTACGTACTACTCCCACCTTATCGGCTTCTGCTCCTCCTCCTCGTCGTCCGGCCCTCGGATCGCTAGCTTCTCCGATCCAACTCGTGCAACTTTGCACGGTTTGTCTGATGCTAGTAGCTAGCTTAGCTAGGCCGGCCGGAGTCGCTGTGGGTTGCACAGGCCGCTGCGTCCCGTCTCGGCTGAGAGTCTCGGCGGAATCACCCACTCGCTGATGCTGCCGCTGCTGCTGCTTCTTTCACCGCTTCACCTGTCAAGTTGAAGCTACCCGCTCCGGCTCCTGTCCGAGGGGCCACACGACATAATAATGATGATGACGGTGAACTAAGATGATGATGATGATGCGTTCATCTCTTCGCTTCGCCTCGAGTCCTCGACCGATCGAGCGCACCCGTGCGTCGTGCGTCCTCGCTGCGGTTCGTGTCAGATGCCAGTACGGTTCACCCGCAAAAAGACGCTCTACTTTACCGGTCTCAGGCACCTCTGAAAATGGAGTGAACTTTTTTCAGCTCTTCCAGAACTGGGGTTGAGGTGATCCTTACAGTACAGTCTACAGACTACAGTAGGTGGATGCTCCTACACATAATGCGAAAGCTGATGAAACGCTTGTGTTTGGAAAGAGTCATCCGTATCGCACGTGTTTCATCAGCGTCTGTAATGGTTGGTCGCTGCTTGTAGGACGGACGATGCTGTATCTGAATGCGACGCGGACTGTGGAGCTGTGTTGGATTACAGGATTACAGCGTGCGATCGATCGCGCGAGCGGGCGCTATGCCATGCCACTGTCTTAGGGAGGGACGGGGAAAATATCGTGGGCAACAGCCAAGCAGGCCGCCCATGGTTTCTCTTGGAACGGATCGGTGCATCACTGCATTTCGACACTTCGGTGGTGTTTGAAAGTCCTGAAGATAAAGATAAAGATAAAGATAAAGTGTTTCACGCAAAACGAGGTGACAATAACGTGTGATTAATTGAGTTTTAATTATTACAAACTTGAAAAATGGATTAATCTAACATTTTAGAGCAACTTTCATATTAAAAATTTTCGCACGTAACGCACCGTTTGAGAGTTTGAAAAGCGTGCCACGAAAGTTTGTTTTTTATCTGTACTGTTTTAGTACTTTAGAACGGGGCAGAACGTCCCGGATGGTTTGCAACTTGGAAGCCTAGTTGTGGACTAACGGGTTGTCGATGATGTTCAGTGGACAGAGTTTTCCTTGTTCAGGTACAGCTTACTCTAGCCAGGGGCAGATCTAGGAGTGTTTTGTGGTGTCACAAGACAACAATAAGTTTTTGTAAACTCCGTTATAAATTGATATTTTCTAACTGCAAGTTGTGGCCTTGTGGATCGTCGATGATGTTCAGTGGACAGAGTTCCTTGTTCAGGTACTGCAGTCAGCAGCTACGGGCTACGGCATGTCTCCTTTTACTGATTTGACATGATGAAAATTCCATTGCATCTGAGAAAAAGCATCGACCCGAGCGCGACCAGATGACAGCCCGGCCCTGACTACCATCACAACATTCCGAAAGTATATTAGGTTAATTGTATTTATCCCACTATAAATGTGTCATATTTTAGATAAATGTTTTTACTATTTATCTATTTGTATTCATTTCATCGGAATACGCACAAAATTAAAACCATGCCATCGTCGTCATGTTTTTTATCTTCTTCCCGAATTTCTTCTTCTTCGATCTTCTCTCTCTCCCTTTCACTCCTTGCCGACCACAGCAACGACGCCGACACCATTGGAATCGGGTGGAGCTCGCCCAACAATCTGGGGTGACTTTGCCAACCTCCTCCCTCACTTCAAACCCTTTCTCCTTCGCCGCTGCCGCCGATGGCTATACCCAAACCGCTCCTGCGAGATGTCCTCCTCGCTTCCCCCTTCTCCCAATCTCCCCTTCCTCGCCTCGTTCCCCCTCGTTTCACCTCTGTTCTTCGCTTTCCATGCCTTGCGCCCAAGCTCTCCCACCCGTCCCTCGCAATCTCCCCTCCCGGCGGCTTTGCTAGTGGTAGTGTTGATCATGGTTGTGATAGCGGCAGTGGTGGTAGCGGCGGAGGGGGGGGAGAGGAGGAGGAGGGTGGTGGAGACAACGAGGGAGAGGCCCTCTTGACCCCAGCGATTGGTGGCGGCGGCGGTGGCTCCAATCGCTCCACCCCAAGCTCATCCTCCAGTCCAACACTTTCATCTCCATACCGATCACGCTAGCAGAGGCTATCGGCGGTAGTGCCGGCAGTTGGGAAGGCGTGAGCATCTAGGAGGTGAAGGGCGGAGGGAGCACGCTACTTGTGTTGGACCCGACCGGGATCTCCTACGTCGTCACGGAAGATGGGAGGCAGAAGCAGTCGAAGGAGGACAGGGAGAAGGCTGGTGCCGACCGTGTCAAGCTAGCCACAAAACAGAGGCAGCTAGAGTAGTCCTCGTCGCCCACCGCATTTGGTTCGATAAGGTGGAGAGAGATGGGGAAGAGAGAAGAGGGAAGGATGAAGGAAGAAGATGAAAGTAACACGCGAGCTCCATTTCTATGGGTATTTTGGTCTATATGATGAAATAAAACATGACAGTGATGGTATGATTTCAATTGTGTGCACATTAGAATGACATGAATATGAATAGATGAATAGGAATGGTATTTATCTAAAATGTCAAATTTATAATGGCATGGATCCAATTAACCACCTAAATATATACCCCCTCCATTCTTAAATACGGAGTAAATGGCGCTGGCATTAGGCATTATTCAAATTTAAACTTTAACAACTCATTTTTTTCAAAAAAAAATACTTGAAAACTTATATTTTCGAAGTATATGTGGTGTCACAAATATAACCATACAACTTTCATTCATTATAATATTATACTCACTCCGTTTCAAATTATAAAGTTTATATTTTTTTACACTGTCTTCAGTGACATACTTTGATCATTAATTTATTCCATCTTATGTTCTCAATGAATATGAAATTAACATCACATGAAAATACTTTAAAATATAAATATAGTGATATAACATACATAATATTTAACATATATATAGTTAGTATGATTATTAGTCAAAAATTACCGAATTTGATTTTCCTTAAAAAGATGGTGTCTTATAATTTAGGGCGGAGGGAGTAATGATCATTTAGAATTAGTTTGTGATCAACTGAAAGGACAGTTATTTGATAACAGAAGTTACATAAGATGACCGAAATGATAAGCCTTAGATGCTATTTGATATTACTCCCTCCATTTATAATTATAACTATTCAAAGTGTTTTAAGTTATCCATAAATATAAATATTCATCTCTTATTTAAATATTCATTCCATATCTATGCCCAATTACCATTTCACGGGGTGAAAAAAAAACTCGAAGCTTGTGACTCGGATCGACTTGTAGTGGGCTCAGATTGAATCATGTTGAACTCGTAGTGATAAAGAGTCAAGCCTAGTGGCTTTTAGCTCGTGAGCTTAATAAGCTAGCTCGCTAGTTGCTGGTTAGTATAAGATATCACCACATCTTCGTATATTTAATATTTTTAACTAGGATTTAGCATTTTAATTACAATAAAACTATTTGTATTCAGTGAGTTCTTTATTAGTTGATATTTATTATTATGTAAATATATAATAAAATTATAAATTATAAATTATAAAGGTGATATAAATGAGATAGAGCTCATTAATGAGCCTAATGAGCTAGCTCACGAGCCGAGCTAGACTTGTAGCCTGTTAAAGTTAACGAGTAGAGCCAAGCTGGCTCGTTAGAATAGCGATCTTAAACGGACCTCGTTAGAATAGCGATCTTAAATGGACCGAGCTAGCTCGTTATCCACCTTAGTTGCATCACATCCATCCCTCTTTTAATGAGGAACACTAAAGTATTTCTTCTCAACCCTAATCTCTAAATAACCTAGAAATGCACATCTGTGGATGGGTCACTTGCTATATTTTAAGACAAACTTTGAACCCTGGACGTTACTATATTTTGGAACGGATGAAGAAATAGCTAGGACGGTATTAATTTCACAGCTAGAAAATATAAAGCATATTCAATTTCTACGCAGTCTCCAATGTTATACTTTGACCATTAATTTTTTTCATAATATATTATCAAATTACTACAAAATTAATGTCATATGAAAATATTTTCAAATACCAATCTAGTGAGAGCAACGATAATTGTTGAGTCTACTGCTGGTTATATATATTGCTATATCATATATAGCCAATTTAATAGCCTACTCATATAATACATATACATCATTAATACATGGTCCTACCTTATTCTCTCACGAAGCTTCTTGGAGCTAGTGTTGTAGCTGTCTATCGATTTGTAGCCCGCTTTTTCTTCTCTCTTCTCCAACTCGGTACAAATCTAAGGTGATGATAGCTCATGTAACTTACTTACATTATCTTATTATACATGCTCCAATACTACATGTATGGAGTGAACACATATTCTTTTAATTTATTTATTAGTCAAACAATTTAAATATTGACTTTGCGAAAAAAATAAAGATTTCTTATAATTTTTAAAGTTCTAGTCTAGCTTTTAGCCCTTTTCTAGTCCTCTTTTGATGTCCCAAAGTTGAAACCAAGAAACTTTCATGAGGCAACTGTACGCCTGCACCCTTCATGGTTTTTCCAACTTGTTTTTTTAATACTCTACTTTATCTATAGGATAAATGATAAGAAATGTCATCGATTTCACGTTCTACCATTAACGATACCATCATACAAACGAGTTTGTCTAAGAAATATCATCACCATCAATTTCTAGTTAGCAACCATCCATTAAGTATTAAGAAAAGCATTTTTTTCTCTGGGTCAACATGTTCAAAATCCTCAACACACAAGTAGCGGAACAGATACATTTAATTAGTACTCTCTCCGTTTCAAAATAAACCAATCTCGTATTAGATGGCTAGACCACCAGTCCAGATTTATCGTACTAGGATGTGTCATATTTAGTATGAGGTTAGTTTATTTTGAGATGGAGAGAGTATATGTATACAAATCTAATGATACTTGGGCTATATAACAAGCTGGGCCTAAACGATTCATGCTTTTGATTAATAATAGCATTTGGTTGGGTCCCGTTTTCAGTTAGCTTTAAAAAACTCGACATAAGAAAAAGACATTCTAAAAAATTAAATTTAAGGTCAAGAAAATACTGAAAGCCGTTTCTTATCTATATGGGACCCCACTATCATAGGATATATCTTAAGCCACATTTTAAATGAACATATCGAGGGCATTTTTTTTAAAAAAATGTGAAACCTGGTTGATACCGTCACAACTGACTACTATATGGCAAAAAAAATAAAACTCCTTAAAAAAATAAATTGTTTGGGTGGGGGGTGGCGAGGGAATCAACCCTTGCTGAAGGTATATCAATGACCCATGCCCGTTCTAATTTATTGGAAGATTACACATATGTAAAGAAATATATTACTCCTACCGATCTTGTGACAAGTTCAGGACACTCGCCATGTGGGGGAGCATGACAACATGGCATTACCAGTCAAGTCTGTAACCGACTAGAATAACGAAAAAAAAACCTGTAAACAGTGCCTCTTTCAATATCTGGTAGGCGTAGCTGCAAATACTGCTCAAAGCAAGGCTGATTTTCAGTATCCATCTTGACATTGCAACTTCAGTCCAAGGCTATCCATTTTAATCATCGATTGAACAAATGCCTAGTAGGAGTAGCGAGTAGGTAACTGTTGCATATCCCTCCTTTGATTCAGTGAATCAGTGGTATCTAGCTTGCGGCTTCGCCTATAAGAGGCTATGATCCTATGAGCTCGTGTGTGATTGGCGGGTTTTGCGCAATAACGAACTGATCCGTCGTTAGCCGTTTGGGTCAAGGAGAAAACCACATCTTGTGTTCCAGGCAGCAGACATGGATGGAAGAGACAGCACGATATGTGCAAATCCAATGCACAAACGAATCTGGCCGTGTCAAGATAGCAACGTTTGATAGCAAAACGACTAGTCCGCGAATCTTGATTGAGTGGTAGAATTGCATCCACCTGCATTACTATCCATCATCAAGGGGCATTTCAATTTCTTTTTCCAAGTGTTCATCAATTCTTTTTTCGGGAGAATCATGGCCACTCTTTTTTTTTCTTTTTCATTTTTAACAGTTGGATACAGAGGTAGGAGACACCCCACCCACTAGGATTTCTTCATTGACACTTTGACAGGACAAACATTAACAACTTTTCTTTCTTTACGACGAGGCTAATAACCTGAACTGCAATTGAACATATGTTGTTTGGCCTGAGGGGGCAAGTCCTTTGTACTCTCATTATCCTCTTTAATTGATTAATTGATTGGCATAGCTCATCTCAGGCCTTTCCTTTTCAACAAGAAAAGAAAATAAAACCAAACATTTCGACTATACATGATATGTGTGGGTCATGAATCAAGGTTACCTTAAAAGGTTTCTCCGCAAGACAAGAAGATGGCATTCCCACCTCTAGGGAGAAGATCAAAGTGTTCCTCAAAAAGCATTTTACCAGCTGTGGTTTCTAACCATTTCCATCCAGGACATGATGTGCCATCTCAGCCAAAAATCATTCACCAGTTATCAATCATGCAGGAGTTTATAATAGCTACATTGTCTACACATGTGCAATTATCTATTGCAGAGTTTTGTAGGTTTGAGTTGATAAGAGGCCCTTTGAAAGGCTGAAAGGCCAAGGCATGGACTAGAGAGATAAATACCAGGATGGATTCGTTCGGTATTAAATTAATTATATGCTGATCAGGTGTTAAGGTTCTACTTATGGAAGCATGAATCCTCCACTTAACAAGAACCAATCAATTCATGGAAAGACCCAGGACCTGAGGAAGAAGAAGATATTTTCACAGCTATTGAGCGGCAGACATCAACTGTCAGGGACTCAGGGTGCTCTTCAGTGATGCCACTGGCTTCTCTCTCCATGAAAGGACCTCGGAATCTCTGTCCAGGAAAAGGATTGGGAGAGGAAACAATCTGTTGCCCATACTTTTCATCGATACAAGAGTAGGGCTGTAGGGGCAAATCACAAGAAAATTGGGGAAAGAAAAACGAGTGATCCAGATCCTACTCCATATCACACGAACAATCATTGTGTTTGTAACCCCCTACAGGTGGGACCAGGATAATAATCTCTGCTCATCATCGGGGGAGAAGAATATGGTAGTAGTAACTCGCAGAACAAGAAAAACTGCAAGAATCACACCTTGAGCTTACAAATTTGTGAAACAAACAAAATACTCTGATGCCATTTTTTGCGAAAATCCACTAGTTGCGATCGACTTGTGACCTCTATAGATCAATTACTCCTATATATATCAATACTTCAATAGTATTTTATATGTGTATTATTCAATATATCTGATGAAAAAAATATCACGAGACATCCAAGCAGTATGTAGTATCCCATTGATTATCAAAATTAATATAAAACATTAGTACCTTTTGGTACATATTATGTATTGAGAAATTTTGTAGTTCCCTCCATCCTCATTTATTTACTTGTTACTCCTTGTTTGTCAATATTTCAAATTTAAACATTAGTAACTTTTAAATAATTAAATTATGATTCATGAAAGATGTAGGGTAATGTTTATGGCACAATGCACATTGCTAAATATGGCATACTTTCAATTATACATAATATTTTTTTTTGGAAAATTGGAGCAATCAAAGTTAAAATGTGAACAATATCTAGTGACTGATAAGTATTTTAAAACCAAAGTGAACAGTACTGAGAAGATACCGAAAGGTATAAAATGTATTATATTAGAATGTATCAAATTTTATATAATAAAATATGGTACCTAGTATACTTTCTCTTGGTTGCTTGACACACTGCTCTTCCTGATGATATGAGAAACTCATACTAGTTGATGACACATACCCATTGCATATTTGTAATTACTCCTACATAAGCAAAAATATAATAAAATTCTTATGACTCGCTTCTCCACAGCTGCTACAATCGTGTCAGTTTACCCGAAAAAGGTCAACAAGGCAAATGGGCAGTTATCTGTTCCATTTCTTCGGATCGCCGGTCGAAAAAAATGTAGAATGGCGAGCACGCATGCATATGCAAGGCTTGCAACCGTTGCACGGTCGACACGTAAACAGCCGCCACGTATTCCCGCACGTGCCGCGGAATTTTCCTCCGCCTTCCTGTTTGATCGAACATCCTTATCCGCACAGTACCTCGACCCTGTCCAGCTAAGCTGACGCACCCGTAGAGCTGTAGCCTAGCCGAATCCGGTGCCCGAAGCTATAGCCAGCGCGCGCACCGAATCATCATGCATGGCGCGCCTCCCTATACCCTACGTACGCTACGCGGTGGAGTAATTTCCGTCCCACCCGGAGCTGACCCGTGACGGAGGTGTGAGCCCCTCGCGAACGGTGGAAAGCCGGCACGCTGCGCGCCCGCGCGCTCTGGCCGCGGTCCCCGGGCGGCTCATCAATCAGTGCGCGCGTTCGCGTCAGTGCGGCGGTTGATGCATGCGCCCGGACCATGCGGGATATCGCCGGTGCGTGCGGCCAGGACAGTGGCCACGCCACGGCTTCACGACGTACGGGCCGCGCGGGGGGAGCACGTAGGGCCGGGCAGCGCGCTGGCGGGCGGAGGCAGCCGCGAGACATGACTCGGAACGTGCAAACGACCCGCGCGGGGGAGCCATGCTGATCGGCCGGCCGGCCCCGGGGGCCGGGACGTGGTGCCGGGGTGGCAGCCTTGGTGGGCAATTTGGGGTGGTCTCCCCCAACCAACTGAACCAAGTGCGCGCTGCATGCGGTCTGCACGGTGGAGCGCGGATGGGGTGGGCTTGGCTTGGTTGGCTGGCTCCCGTGACTTTTTTCACGCAGGTGGTGTTGTGTCCACGTTGTAGTACTTGCCGACTGGGAGCTTTGCCTGACAGTACAGCGGTCG
This sequence comes from Oryza officinalis, assembly GCA_008326285.1. NCBI lineage: Eukaryota > Viridiplantae > Streptophyta > Magnoliopsida > Poales > Poaceae > Oryza > Oryza officinalis. The sequence continues at coordinate 33,022,165 of BDMV01000005.1, forward strand.
ACTTTGGTTCGTGTGGGACATTTCGGCACGAGGATCACGTTTTCACGGGCAGGAATCAATCGATACGAAGCTTCCTGCCGAGGGAAAAAAAAACGAGGCTCTCCTCGGTTGCTCATATTTTTTAATAAGTCAAAAATAATTTATTAGAAAATAAAAATTAATTGATAGATAAAATTTTTATATACACGTTGTCTATGACTTAAAAGTTAGTAAAAAAAACTACATTAAAAATATCTTTAAATCTTCTTTAAAATTAAGTTTAAAAATTCAAATTTTGACTTTGGCTTTGGCTTATTAGGACAACCATGAGGCTCCGAGAGGATTGTGCAAATGCCCGAGAGCCCAAGAGCCCAAGAGCTTTATACGTTATACTCCTTTTCTAATTACATGGAAGATAATACAATATATGCACACACCAGTGAATAAAGTTTCTTTTACCTATACGTTCAACAAGTCAACTGATAAATTTGTAAGCTTCACTAAATTTATATTAGAATATACTTAGTAATTGTAGTAGGTACCAAAGATATAAACCCCGAAATCTTTTATCCCTAAACTATTCAATAGGCCAATCCTGAAACTTCATAGGGCAACAGCATTTGTCTTTCACTATTTTTCTAGAGATTTTAAAAACTACAACTTAGATGTCACAAAACTATTATTATTATGCGATAACATTAATAACTAACTTTAGGCTGCATTTGAGAGTTGCAAAAAAAAAACATCATTGTATTTCATGTGCATGTTTCTCAAACTGTTAAACGGTGTGTTTTTTTAAAAAACTTTCTATAGAAAAGTTGCTTTAAAAAATTATATTAATTTATTTTTTAAGTTTAAAATAATTAATATTTAATTAATTATGTGTTAATAATTTATCTGGTTTTAAGTATTTTTTCAATGTTATCTATTCTTCTCTTCTCAAACACAGCCAGTGGTTTTGCTACTCATCACGTGACCCTGTCTACTCTCTAGCCATTAGATTGAGACCTACTATGAAAGAGAGTCGTCTTTCACCTTTAGCCAGCTAAGAGAAAATGAATGTGGCAGAGCAGCGTACGGAAGTACTCATCAATTGTGGATTCTTATAGTGGTGTGACAGCGCAGGCGATTGGTACTTCAACATACACCATATATTAGGATATTTCATAATTTCATTAGTACTACAATAAATGGTGCTAAATGGTATACTAATGCAACAAGTGGTGGCTTATCATCTCACCATTTTGATGGGTTAACTTATCTCTAGGTTAAGGGGATTGCAATATCTTTACAATAGAAGAATTTGTAGAGCTTCCACATGAAATTATCACACTCCTAAGTAGCTTTAATTATATTAAATCAGTCCTTGATAAATCTTGGTTTTCAAGTAGATTAGACCTGCAACCTATTTCCTAACCTTGTAAAGGGGCAGCTTAAAGACGAAAACTGAGAGATAAAAATATAGGTATGCTAATTGAGCAATATAAGGAAAAATTTAAAAAATCATATAAACAGTGAATAAATCTAGTTATTCGTCTAGTTGGGACCAATAGTTTAGATTAAGACTAAGTTTGTGATTGTAATGTTGTGCTACTCTGTGCTTATCTTTTATGTTGCTGCGGAAATAAGAAAATTATAACTTGTAGTTTGTTCACATTTCAAATTAGAAAATTATAACTTGTAGTTTGTTCACATTTCAAATTATTGTTGGATAGTCTATTTTAAATGTTTTCTATTTTTATAAATATTACATTTTCATACCAAACACCGAAATATCCAAAAGCTTCTTCACCAAATATGATGATCATAAACCACTAAATTTCAATCAGAGCCCAAAATAAGAGTCCATGTCACGTACATCACAATAATTATTAATTTACTTTCAAAATTATTAAATCAAAATTAATATAAACTAATATTTAGTATGAGTGCAACTCGATAATTATAAATTTGTATATCAGAATTATTAAAATTATGATAATAATATACTTAAGACTCCAAATTCAGCAAAAAAATATAATTATTTCTAAAATTATGACATTATTTAGAAAAACTCAAATTATGAGTCCACATGACAACTGTAACTTCTAATTATTGAAATTAATACATTTGAAAATGAGAAAGCAAAGGAATATGTTTTAGGCTAGATTCAACATAATTTTTTTGTTTTATTTAGTAATTTTTAATTTAGAGCTATTAATGTCGACGGGCTATACGCCGACTACAATATTTATAGAATATGAGAATCATTGGAACCAGAGCATACGTGAGATTAAGGTAAAAAGACGGGAGACAAGAAATTTTATATATATTCGGGTCTCTTAACTGACCAGTAATACCCCTACTTCTGTTGGCCGAAGCCGATATTGCCTTTATATATCAATATTACATGAGTACAATATTTGAGATGATCTAATCTAGTCGACATCGGCTTGGTGGCATAGAGCTTGAACATATAGTCGATGGCTAGTGTAGTCTTCTTTCTCGAATATGAACTCGATGAGATTTGGAGGTAGCGCTAGATCCCTCATGTCGGCCTTTGTGACTTCTACATTGGATTTGTCTAGATTTGTATTAGCTTGTATTTTGACTTGGCGCGTCTAAATCTGTCTAAACGTCCATTGGGCTCTGTTGGCTTCTTTTGACGTGTCTTCTCATAAGGAGTCTTGTATTTATACTCTCAGATTTTTCTTTGTCCAAGTAAAACTAAAAGGAGTATGGATACGATCCGAGTAATCCTTATAGCGTCCGAGTAAAACTCTGTTTTCTCCTTCCTTATCCGGAACACTTTTCGTATATGAGGTATGATTCCGTATAAGGCTTGATATATGATGGGTCCTGTCGAGCCCAACCTAAGACTATTGGGCATGCCTTATCTATAACACTGACAATTAACATATAAATTGTTTTATTCTTAGTAAAGTTTTTTTTCATGGGATTAAAAATAAAGATCACAACTTTTAGCAAAAATTCAATTGCAAAGCATGCAATAGAAATAGCACGTCGTACGACTGCACCGTTGCCAGCTTGCATAAAGGCTAAAGCTGACGAGATGTCAAAACTAACCATAAAACAGCGATACAAATCCCGGGCCCTCGCACGCCTATGCGTACAATTTCTTAACAGAAAAACGTTTGATATAAAAAGAGTAAATTTCATAAAACAATGTATACTTCGACTAAATTATCATAAAACTATAAAACATGATGTGTCATAAAACTATATATTTAACAATAAATTTATTACAAAACTATAAGTTTAAGGTTAAATATCATAAAACTACAAATTTAATAATAAAATTATCACAAAACTATAGTGTCGACGGAGTAGATGGCGACTACGGTATTTGTAGAGTATGGAGATTGTTGAAACCAAGGTATACGCGAGATTGAGGTAAAGAGACAGGAGATAAGAATTTGTATACAGGTTCGGATCCCTTAACTGACAGATAATAGTCCTACTCCTGTTGGCCGAAACCGGTATTGCTCTTATATATCAAAATCACACGAGTACAATATTTAGAAGAACCTAACCTAGTCGTCGTCGACTTGGCGGCATGGATCTCTACACGTAGTCGATGACAAGGTAGTCTTCTTCCTCGAATATGATCTCGGCGAGATTTAGAGGATAGCCCTGGATCCCTCATGTTGGCCTCTGTGGCTCCAGATTAGGTCTGTCTAGACTTGTTCCTCATGTTGGTCCATCTTGGCATTTATTTCCCTATCTCCTCTCTTCTCCTAGGAGGTCTTGTATTTATACCCACAGATGTCTCTTTGTCCAAGCAGAACTAGGGAGAAAAATATGGATACGATCCGAGTAGTCCTTGTAGTTTTCAACTTGAACTCTACTTCTCCTTCCTTATGCGGAACACCTTCCGTATATGAGGTATGATTTCGTATAAGACTTGGTATATGGTGGGCCTCGTCGAGCCCAATCCAAAACCATTAAGTGTGCCTTATCCATAACACTGACAGCAGCCCCCGATTTCAATGCAAATGAACGAGTTGACGTTCTCGACCGAAAACCTTGAAACAATAGTTGTCGAACTCACCTAACCGTTCTCGGACGACCGAGAAGGTGTGGAGTATGCGACTAAGTTCCCTGTCCAGCCTTGATCGAGAATTTGGATTGAAGTCAAAAAAAGCTTCTATCTCGGGTACACCATTGCTTTATCCAGTGACCCATGTCGAACTCAACCAACCGTTCTCGGACAACCGAGTAGGTGCAGAGTATGCGACAAAGTCTTTATGTATGATTTAACTGCTCTGACATCTGACTCTCCTGAAATCAATTACTCAGAGCAAATTGTTAGATAGAAAAAGCTCCCGAGTGAACGCTTGGGGGTAAAATGTGAATTGAAAAATCGAAAATAAACTGAATCTATTTATAACAATAAAAGAGTACTCTCGCCGGAGCTGCCCTCAGCAATCAGAGTATGGTACCCTTGCTAGCCTCCAGCTGTCTTTATGAAAAAGTTGTTTTTCACAAAGACAACTTAAATCTTATAACAAACTATGCTAAAGCAGCAAATTCCTAGCCCCTAGTCATGAAGTTGAAAAAACCAATTTCCGGTTATACGACTTGGTTAATACACTCAAGTGGGTACTCTAACATGACCAGATATAACATGGTCGTTTGACCCTGCATGGCCTGACAAGCTTTCAAAGTGCTAGGCGTCCCCAGCCGAGGTCCATGGGACCCCGAAGCTTGCCAGACTAGCGTAAGAGGACAGTAGGATCGACTTTAAGACGTAGTGATATAAGAAAAGGGGATCAACAGATAAATATTGCACATTTTATATGTATAAACACTTACAAAGATTGATGCACGAGGTGTGATGAGATTGCTACCACGTTGGTCAAGAATCAATTGTGTAGCCGTACTCAACAAATCGCAGAGGTAGTAATAGGATCGCTATAACCGCTGGTCGAGGACCAGGTATGTTGTCGTTCTCAACAACTGGTAGGGGTGGTGCGAGAATCACTACAACCGCTGGTCAGGGACCAGATATATAGACGTACTCAACCACCCGTAGAGGTGGTGGGAGAATCGCTATAACCGCTGGTTAAGGACCAGGTATGTAGACGTACTTAACCACCGAAAGGCAACTCGAAGAGATGGTGAGAGGATGACTACCGCCACCGGCCGAGGACCAGGTGCAGTTATCCCTTGACCACTCGAAAGCAATTTGGAGAGGTGGTAAGAGAATGACTATCTCCGTCGACTGAGGACCAGGTGTAGTTATCCCTTGACCACTCGAAATCAACCCGGATGGGTGGGAGAGAAATCACTACAACAATGGTCTTACGTAGTCAACTCTTGACCTCTCGAAGGCAACTGGTAGGTGGTGAGAGATCGTTAAAACGCTGGTCGAGAACCAGACGTAGTCAACTATCGATCACCGAAAGATAACTAGTAGGTGGTGAGAGATCCCTACAACACTGGTTGAGAACCAGGCGTAGTCAACTCTCGACCTCCCGAAGGCAACTGGTAGGTGGTGAGAGATCACTACAACGCTAGTCGAGGACCAAACGTAGTCAACTCTCGACCACCTAAAGACAACTGGTAGGTGATGAGAGATCGCTACAACGCTGGTCGAGAACCAGGCGTAGTCAACTCTCGATCACCTAAAGACAACTGGTAGGTGGTGAGAGATCGCTACAACGCTGGTCGAGAACCAGGCGTAGTCAACTCTCGACCACCCAAAAACAACTGCTAGGTGGTGAGAGATTGCTACAACGCTGGTCGAGGATCAGGCGTAGTCAACTTTCAACCACCCGAAGACAACTGGTAGGTGGTGAGAGATCGCTTAGACGTTAGTCGAGGACCAGGCGTAGTCTACTCTCGACCACCCTTAGGGGCGCTAGAGTTGGTTATTACACGTGTATCTAATGTGGCCAGCATGACTCACATACCCAACTTGTAGCATATCGGACGTCCGTTCACAATCATACCGGGTGGTCAAGCCGACAACGTTCACAAGAGGTTTGTACGTAACAACCTTTTCACAAATAGTCTAGACATGATCGGTGCTAAATGTGAGATAGTTCGTTGGTCTCTGTGGGTAGGTTTTGTCCGATAACTCCGCATTTGTTCGAGAACGTTCTCAATAATGGGGTGTACTCAAGCGCTGCCTACTCGAGCGCTTGATTGTTCCTGAAAAATATTTTCCAAAAGGCAAGATATATAGCAGAGAATATCGAGCATGTATTCAAAAAACTGTATAAATCTTTTAGTATTATCAGGATATAATGAGCAGATTCAGATTAAATATCGGGTAATATGTAAACCGTAAACAAGTATGATTTATATAGAAGAAACTGAGCGAGCCTCCAGTATTATAATGTTGTCGGCCTAACATAGGAGGCGCTCGCACAACAGACATTGTATAAAAAACATGCTCTAAGTAAACATAATAAATTATGGATCTGAAAATAGATACGGTAAATTGTACGAAATATTGCATACCTTTGTAAATACATGCTGGATGTATCTATGAAATTAGTAGATTGATTTAAAAAATCAATATACTAATTACCTTGTTTAGCGATGTTAAGCAACTTGGAAGTAGTCGATCTGGATTGAAGCCTCATGGTCGACGGTACTAAACTGTCGTTTTCTGCAACGACGATGTCTCTGAAGCTTGGTTGATTTTGATAGATCGAATTGTTAATGGCGATGATTCCGATCTGGTCGGGGAGCGTACTTTGGTCGGGTCAGATCTCCCTAGGCCAAAGTCGTTTAAGTATCTCTCGTCGAAAAATCCACAACGGCGATGACTTGACGAAGCTTGAGATGACGAGGGTCCCGATCCATCGGAGAACGCACTTCGGTCGGGTCGTATCTCCCTAAAGCTGAAGTCATCGAGTAGTTTGTCATTGAAGAATCCGTCTCTTAAAACCCATTTCGTCGAAATCTTTTAGCACGAAAATCCCCCTACCTGGCATGCCAATGTCGACGGAGTAGATTGCGACTATGGTATTTGTAGAGTATTGGGATCGTTGGAACCAAGGTATACGTCAGATTGAGGTAAAGAGATGGGAGACAATGATTTTTATACAGGTTCGGGCCCCTTAACTGACAGGTAATAGCTCTACTCCTGTTGGTTGAAACCGGTGTTGCCTTATATATCATAACCTAATCTAGTCATCGTCGACTTGGCGGCATGGATCTTCACACGTAGTCGATGACAAGATAGTCTTCTTTCTCGAATACGATCTCAGCGAGATTTGAAGGATAGCTCTAGATCCCTCATGTTGACCTTTGTGGTTCCAAATTGGGTCTGTCTAGGCTTGTCCCTCATGTTGTGCGTCTTGGCCTCTATTTTTGTGTCTCCCCTCTTCTTTTAGGAGGTCTTATATTTATACCCACAGATGTCTACTTGTCCAAGTAGAACTAGGGAGACAAATATGAATACGATCCGAGTAGTCCTTATAGTTTTCAACTTGAATTCTTTGTCTCCTTCCTCATACGAAACATTTTTCGTATATGAGACATGATTCCGTATAAGACTTGATATATGATAGGTTACATCGAGCCCAATCGAAGATCATTGGATATGCCTTATCCATAACACTGACATACAGATTTTGGGGTTGAATTCATAATAATAATGTTATGGTTGAGTTATAAACGTCAAGTTTTGTGATTGAACTGATGCTAAATTTGTAATTTTGTAATAAAATGTATTACTAAATCTGTCGTTTTGCGACACTCCATCTGTTTTGTGATAAATTTAATGTTAAATCTGTAGTTTTATGATATATTATCTTAAATTTATAGTTTTATGATAATTTGATTAATATATCTATAGTTTTGTAAAATTTACAAATATAAAAACGGTGTGCTCCGAGAATGGCACAGCTCTTTCTCACACGCACACCCCCCACAGGAGGGCTCAGGCAGGCGCACGCGCGCAAAAAAAAGGGATCGAGAGAGAAAATCCGTGTTGTTCTTCGTCATGGGCGCGGACGCCACCACGTTGCACATCGCGGTTCACGCCCTAGCGAGCTCCCTGCAGCCGCAGGTGGCCGCCGTCTTCTTCGTCTCGGCCGCGTGCACGGTGGCCCTCGCGCTGCTCCTGGCCTCGCTGCGGCTGCGGCCGCCGTGGTGGTGCGCGTGCCCGGTGTGCGAGGCGTACGTGACCGCGTCGTGGGCGCGCGAGTTCGACAACCTCTGCGACTGGTACGCGCACCTGCTGCGCCGCGCGCCGGGGCGAACCGTGCACGTGCACGTGCTCGGGAACGTGCTCACCGCCAACCCGGCCACCGTCGACCACATGCTGCGCTGCCGCTTCGACAACTACCCCAAGGGTGCCCCCTTCTCGGCCATCCTCGCCGACTTCCTCGGCCGCGGCATATTCAACGTCGACGGCGGCGCCTGGCTCTTCCAGCGCAAGCTCGCCGCGGCTGAGCTCGCCTCGCCGGCGCTACGAGCCTTCGCGGCGAACGTCGTGGCCTCAGAACTGCGGTGCCGCCTCATCCCTCTGCTTCGCTCTGCCTCCAGCTACGGCAGCGAGAGGCTGCTGGATCTCCAGGACGTCTTCCGCCGCTTCGCGTTCGACTGTATATGCAAGATCTCCTTCGGCCTCGACCCCGGCTGCCTCGAGCTTTCGCTGCCGATATCGGCGTTCGCGGACGCGTTCGACACGGCGTCCATGCTCTCCGCCCGGCGAGCGACGGTGCCCATGCATGTCGTCTGGAAGTTGAAGCGGCTACTCAACATCGGGGAGGAGCGGGAGCTCCGCGACGCGATCCGTCTCGTTGACGCGCTTGCCGCCGAGGTCATCCGGCAACGCCGCAAGCTCGGTTCCGCCGCCTCCGGTGACGACCTCCTGTCGCGCTTCATGGGCTCCATCAACGACGACAAGTACCTCCGCGACATCGTCGTCAGCTTCATGCTCGCCGGCCGCGACACTGTCGCCTCAGGTCTAACCGCGTTCTTCTTGCTCCTCTCCGACCATCCCGAGGTGGCTGACGCAATCCGGGACGAAGTCTTCCGCGTCGCCGGAGGCAGGGACCCGACGGCCGCCTCCTTCGAATTCGACAAGCTCAAGGACATGCACTACGTGCACGCGGCGCTGTACGAGAGCATGCGGCTGTTCCCGCCGGTGCAGTTCGACTCCAAGTTCGCCGCCGGCGAGGACACGCTCCCGGACGGGACGTTCGTGGCCAAGGGCACACGGGTGACCTATCACGCGTACGCCATGGGCCGGATGGAGTCCGTCTGGGGCCCCGACTGCGCCGTGTTCAGACCGGAGCGGTGGCTCAGCGGCGGCCGGTTCGTGCCGGAGAGCCCGTACCGCTACCCGGTCTTCCAGGGCGGCGTGCGCGTCTGCATAGGCAAGGATCTCGCCATCATGGAGATGAAGGCCGTCATCGTCGCCGTCGTCCTTAGCTTCGACGTGGAGGCGGTCGACCGGAGCTCGCGCCGGCCCAAGTTCGCGCCTGGGCTCACCGCCACGTTCGCCGGGGGCGTGCCGGTAAGAGTGCGCCGGCGAGCGCACTGCGCGCCAAGTTAGCTCAATCAAATACGTCGCGTCGCCACGCGCGATCGATCTATTCATTTTAATTATTTTCCTTTCTTCTTCTTTGAAACGGGAAACATTAGTCTATGTCAGCATGCAATGGAAAGCTGCACTGATCTTTGTGTCACTCGAGTCAACAGTCACCACTCAATTTGGCACGTGCGCTGGGTTCTTATCCTCCACTCAAGATTCCTATGTAGACCATAATTAAAGATTTTCCCGATTACACAGAAGATGTACAAGAACACAATAGGAGGTCACTACAGTCTACACATACATACACCACATGAGTACGTCTCTTTCATACATGCTCCATAGATAAAATCCAGAGGGGTGTGTATGTGAATGTTTAAAAAATCCTATTAAACCATGTACTAGGCTGTGTATAAAATGTACCTTGGAGAAATTAAAACCTGACAAGCAAAGTGAAATTAAAATGTACATAGGCTGTCTTGGTTCTCCCTGAGACATCAAAAGACGACGGTGACGATGCTCATTGTCATGCTTTTTCTGAAGACGTCTAAGAGGCCCTTGCCAAAACTTTCCTCTGATAGATGGTGTGAACTCCCTCTAGATGTTTTGTCCTCTTGTGACGACACTCTAACTTATGTAAATTGGTCATGTTGACGGGCCTTAGGAGGAGAGCGGATACATTCTTCTCTTTCACCCTCTCCCCTCAATCCCAAAGATATGGCTACAGTGAAGTTCGGTGTTCGACTGCTAAGGCTTGGTTTTAGGCGGTCTTGGCTCTTGCTTCATTGTTAGTCTAATGGCGGTCGGTCACATTTAGCGACGGTTGGTTCGATGCTAACCTTTTTCTTGGCTGTGTAGGTGATGTTGGTACATAGTGGTGGTTTTTTCATTCTTGGCTACTACCTTTCAGCTTACTAGCCTTATAATTTTTTTATTCTATTAAATGAATTATCACACTGTCTAATGCTAATATTTCGGCCCGGCGTATTATTTCAAACTTCAAAGCACGATTCGTACTTTTGATGCCATTCTTGAGAATTTCTTTGGCCGATTCTCAATGTTACAGAATACACACATAGATGTTCTTCCGTGTGGCCCTCTTTTCATACGGACAACATCAATTATTGCAAGGTGGTCGGCCATAGAATTAGAAAATTGTAAAGTGTTTTGATCTCCATAAAAATATTGACTACATGGATAAGTGATGACTAATGAGGAGGCGTAGCAATGGTGATTTATGATAGCAAGCAAAAGGTTTTTCATTTTATGCTGTCTGCGTCAACAGGATAATCAAGGGGAATTTATCTAAAGATGACTCTTTTCCATACATAAGCATACGATTTTGAAACGTAGAATGTACCCAGACCGACGAATGATGAGATTAAAGGACGACGTCGTTACACTAGTAAGGACTAAACAGACGGTCTGCTCCATATGGCAACTGTCTCCAATACAGGACAGTGCATTTCTTGGCATAACGTTCAATTGACATGTTCAGCAGCGGATCGTAATTCAAAGTTTGTTCCTAAAATTAATGTTAGATAGATTTTTTTCATGTCTTCTTATCAATCATGAAAAAAGAGCCAAGTTAATTCATACCCTCCCCAAAAAACACATTTTCCAATAACTAGTTATATGTTTTTTAGGGATGATTTTTTTTAAGGTAGAGTGGTTTTTAAGAGTTTTTCTAAGGAGAGGGAGCGGTTTTTTAGGAAGGAAAGACGATTATGTTTTTAAAGTAGTTAAGATATTTAATAATTTAGTTTGACGAATGACCACTTAATAACTTTTAAATCATTTGATTATAATAGATGGAATTTGTATGCGTGTATTTACCTTGCTATATTTTTAAGTACCTATGAATTTATTTGTAAGTTATTAGTGGTCAAAGTAAAGCGGCTCTAACTCAAAACTGCCAAATATTGTAAAACGTAGGGAGTACCATTCTGTCGACGGTGTAGATCGTGACTATGGTATTTGTAGAGTATAGATCGTTGGTACAAGGATCTAGATGAAAAGACTTCAAGCACATAGAAGATAAGGATTATACTGGTTCAGTCCCCTCGTAAGGTAAAAGCTCTACTTCAGTTTATATGAGATTATAAAAACCACATAGATTACAATAAAGACCAATAAAAAATATAGAGTGTCGACGAGATCCCTATCAAAAACGACTCGACGAGATCCAGGCGACGAGTTATCTTCAAGTCCTCCAGATTACTTCTGCTATGGTGGTGGCTTGTACTATGATTCGATGATCCCGTACCTCCTGGGAGGCTTTGTATTTATACCGCAGACTATCTTGGCCTCCAAGTAGAACTCAGAGAGTACTTTTGACCTACGAGATTACAGAGATTGTACCTTTCTCGAATAGGGCTCTAACACCTTCTATTCAGGATATAATTTTCCTGTTCATTAGTCGAATTCCATAACGTTAAGATAACCTTTCGGTATCCTAAGGGTATACCATATCCATATACTTCACAACCCCAAGGATAAGAGGTATACCTTATCTGTAACCCTGACAGTAGCCCCCGACTTCAAATCAAATGAACTCACAGTGTTCTCGAGCCGAAGTCCTTGAATAACTGTTGTCGTGCCTACCTAACCGTTCTCGAATTATCGAGAAGATATGAAGCACTTGACAATACCATCAAAGAGCAACGGTCCACCATGAATTTGAATTGAAATCTAAAAAACTACCATAAACAAATCGAGAAAATCACGGCGACCGTTTCTCTTTCTTCCTTGAAATACGAATCGCCGGATGTATCCTATAAATTCCACTTCTGAGATTCATTTGGGTTCCATCTGCACAAGTAACTTTCCATCTCCCTACGCACCTAACTCTCACAATTTCCACCAGCCAAAAGAACCCTAGCTCCGCACATCTCCCTCATCCTCAAGTCGATCCAATGGATTTGGAAAAATCCAACGTCGACACAAAGCATCTGAAGTTGCTGCAGATTGAAGGATCCCTTCCTGGGAAAAGTTCATTGAATCGATCGGAAGGAGGTACCAATCCTAACCCCACCCTAAGGCAAATAGTTTGTCTTGGGGACTTTGTACAAGACGGTTTCCTTTCCCTCCTTCCGAATTTCTTCTTCTCCTTTTGGATTACTACGGCCTCCATCTCCTCCACCTAAACCCAAACTCCATAGCTTCCCTTAGCATCTTTACACATCTTTGTGAGGCATACCTCGGGATACGTCCTTTCCTAGGTTCGTTTAGATACCTTGTCGCCAGCTCTTGGATGGTGTATCAATCGCGGACTCTCGACTTGAACGCGTGTATGACAGAAGCATCGGTGATTTCGGGGATCGTATTCCGGCATTCGTTAAAACGTCATATATAGTCCGTTAAAGATTCGCTCGGGTTCTGTCTAAGAGCATGTAAATCATCTTCAACCACATGTCGTTTGTATGTTCCTTGAAAATTGGCAACGAATTGCTACCATAAGTCTTCCCAGGAAGAAATCGAGTGAGGTGGGATCTATACCAACCATGACCGAGAAGACCCCTTCAATGTTGCCGGCAAATAGTTTGCCAACGCGTTGTCGCCTGTGTCGGCCGCGTATAGAACTGTCGAGTAGACGTGTATGAACTGCTCTAGATCAGTACTACTGTCATACTTTTCTATCGCTACGAGATGGAACTTGTTTGGCCATCGAACTTCTCGTAGAGCAGGTGTGAAAGCCCGACATCCGCCTTCTGGTATAAAAGGCGGACGACGTCCTTGTGGCCTGCGAGAACCGCCTCTAGTGTATGATGATGATGACGAAGGATCATCGTAGTCGGGGGTGCGACCCCTTGACCTATGGCCTTGTTCTCGGTCCCTCCTAGAGTTCGGGGATCGCGAGTTCCATCGTCGTCGATTGTCATCATGTCATCGTCGACCTTGATCGTTCTCGCCTTGTTAACTTTGGTGGTTCCGACGATCTCGATCGTTGTTACGATCTTCCCGGTTGTCGTTGTCGTCCCGCTCTCTGTTTCTTTCGTGAGGTGCACGAGGTTGGCGGTGGTCAACATTGTTCCGACTTTGTCGCTCCCGCCTATGCCCATTCATGTGATTGCGAAGATCACGGTCATCTTGATGAGGAGGGGGCTGATTGTCCTGTCTTCTTGGCGATGCATTTCGAGGATTACGGCCTGGATCCTGGCTGGGGTGTGGACTGAGGGCATCCTCGGCAGCGTCGTTTTCTGGTACTCGGTCTCTACCTCGAGGACGAGGGTCTTGAGACAGACCCTGTGGGTTTGATCCAGCTGCGGCCAGGAAGGCAGAGTTGAGATTGGCCACCGTTGACTGTAATCGTCTGATCCAGGCATCTGCTTCTGGGAAGGTAACCAGGTCAAACGGAGTTTGTTTTAGCAACGAGTTGACCACGGTGAAGTGCTCAGCAGGGTTCGAACCAACTCCTCAGGTGGGTGCGACGCATCGGGAGCAGGCGGCTCTTTCCCCAAACAGACTTCACCCTCTTTACGCACGTCCTCGACGATCCCCTCAATTACGTTTACTTCCCGTGGAGAGTTGGATCCCGAAGATTCCAAGTTGTGAAAAATGGAGGGCTCACGAGGATCAATGTCGATGAATCCGACCAGACGATTTGAGGTTTCCATCTTGCTATTGTCCACCGATGCATCCTAAGATTGATCTCGATGTTGGTAGATCGGACAGCAAGGAACACGAACCATAGATTTGGTTATTTTCAAAAAGATCTTGCAATCTATAAGGGGGTGACTTTTCGATTTGTGGATCGGGCACCACGCCTTGCACGAAGATGTGTGTTGGATATCTCGATCTTTGCAAGCATTGAGTTTAGCCTTCACTTGAAGTATTACCCGACATTCGACCAAAGAGTGTTGAGACATATTGTGGATCGAACACCAGGTATCGTAGTTTGGAGGAGACTTCCTTGTCGGCACTTGGTCCCCAACAGATGTATGGGTTTGGCCGCTGTAGGAATTCTTCGGAGAGTTGAAGTCGAATTATTCCTTTTTTCTGACTGGACAAGAGGAATAGCTGATGAAAAATTGTATTCTGTTGTCCTCGCGGCTCCGTTCTCGATCCCAGCTAGTATTGGGGAAGGAAGATTGGAGTTGCGGCGAAGAAAGAGAAGACGATGGATCCGACCTGAGTCCAAACGAACGCCGGCTGAGTAGGATCTACTAGGCCAGGACGAATGTGGACATTGTCGTCGAAAAGCCTTGAACTTGAAGCCATCTCGGCGAAACCTTAAGCACCAAGTATTCCTACCTTGTGCGCCACTGTCAACGGTGTAGATCGTGACTACGGTATTTGTAGAGTATAGGATCGTTGGTACAAGGATCTACATGAAACGACTTCAAGAACACAGAAGGCCTCTCGTACGGTAATAGCACTACTGTAGTTTATATGGGATTATGAAAATCATAGAGATTACAATAAAGAACAACAAGAAATATAGAGTACCGACGAGATCCCTATCAAGAATGACTCAACAAGATCCAGACGACGAGTTGCCTTCAAGTCCTTCGGATTGCCTCTGCTATGATGGTGGCTTGCACTATGATTCGATGATCCCGTACCCTCTAAGGGATTTTGTATTTATATCGCAGACTGCTTTGGCCTTCAAGTAGAACTTGGAAAGTACTTTTGGCCTACGAGATTACAGAAATTGTATCTTCTCGAATAGGACTCTAACACTTTCTATTCGGGATACAATTTTTCTGTTCATTAGCCAAATACCATAACGTTAAGATAACCTTCCCGTATCCTAAGGATATGTCGTATCCGTATATTTCACAACCTCAAAGATAAAAGGTATGCTTTATCCGTAACCTGACACATTCAATTTCTAAATTCAAAATACAGTTGAACAAGGCATGTTTTAACGAACTATTCTCGTACAAATATAAGAATGAGATGGTCACCAGTGGCGGATCCACATACAGCTATAGGGCCATAGGGGTGCACAAGACAGCCAGTAGCTTGAAATTTCAGTAGCGGTAAACCATCTTAACACCTTAGAGTTGGATTTGTAAGCGCGATAGTTAAAGGACACATGGTATACTTTTTTTCCTGATTGGCCCCTTGGTCATAAGATGTCGTTGGCTGTGTTTTGACCAAACAGTTCGCAAAAATGAAGGACCCGTTTAAAAATCAAAACATGTGAATTTTCACACTACAAGATAATTGAGCTATCGTCACCAATTAATACTAGAACGTAAATAACTCCCAAAAATAATTTAAGTGAAGATGGATTGTTTGAAGTCAAAGGCCAAAAATTTCTGTTAACATGTCCACCAAGTCGTTTAATGATTCTAACCATGTATAAATTTTGATTTATTAATAAATTTTGTTGTTAAATCGTCACTAAATAATTAAATTAATAAATATAAAAATATTCCAACGAATCGAGAATCATTTTATGAACATGATATCGTTTTTTTTTTTTGACCGTTTTCATCCATCGAAACTAGATGACACTCAGAGAAGGGAACAATGCACATGCTCGAGGGTCTCATGGGATGTGGGATTGCCACTGTTGGATCCTACTACCTTTTAAATACCTTGTACAAGTGCATTCTCCCGAGCGATGCCCATGTGCTCCAATTCTTTATGGCAGCTTCATCTTCTTCATATTGGTGCGGTGGGGAGCACGTTTTCTTTAGCAGGGAAAAGCAACCAAGAGAAGGGAAAAAAGAAAAAGAAAAAGGGTATGTGCCATTCGCCATGTGTTCGGTACCACATTCGTATGCATCAGTTGGATGCAGGTTCAGTTGCTCTATCTATTTATGCTGAAAACATGTTGAGAAAGTGGCCGTTTTTTGAAAATTATTTGATATAAAAACATTATATTGAACACGTCACCGGTGATTAATTACTACCTTAGTGCTCATCATACTCTAGCCTCTAGCCAGTACCCTATGTTCTCCTTTGGATCTACGCCTTTCGCCCTAAACTATATTGACCAGTACCGGATTGGACTAAAATATAACAACTCGTTAAGTTAATAAGTATTATGTTCAGATTTATAGTGTTATGATATGTTGAATTCGGTATTAGGTTGTTATATTTTAGTACAGATAAAATATTTTGTGAAACTGGTTTACGAATACGACTTGCCGCTGATTACTAGTCTTTGGTGGTTTTATCATTAACCATGGTAATTGCCCAATCATTGACGGAAACCGGTGAAATTCATGCAATATTTTTTAAAAAATAAATTTTAATTTAGTATTTTTAACCTTATCAGTTTATTGTCCGAACCGGCTCGGTAAATACTAATAACCATGATATCATCGTACTTTATTGTGTGTAGTTGCTAACTTGCTATATGTATTCCTGGAGAGACTTTTTACGGTGGTTGGGAGGTATGCTCGGTACCTCTTGGTCTATATACATACGCACAAGAGGTAGAAACTATGTAGTTCAACTTTCACTCATTGATATCATCTGGTGTGATATATAATCGGTTATACATAAATGTGAGGTGTAATTAACGCATATTTTATTCTAATTATAAATTTATTTATTATTGTTAACTCACAATGTACAGATAAACCAATGTTATCAGAATATCAATTTAGATGTGAGGGGCCATGGCTCTGCGGGAACTCCTCCATAATAGCCGATTTGTTTAGAACAATAATTTTACTAATTAATTTGCGTTTTTATGCAAAATTACCGATCTAACTTTCCACCTAATCCTTTAAATTGATACCTGACCCACAATTTGAGTACCTACCCACATGTACCTTCTTCTATGGATCGTTGGATTGTAGCCCATCGATGGATGCCATGACTTCCAAGCACCGTACCAGGTCTCATTCCTGGAGGCTAAGGAAAGGGATAAGTTCGGATAGAGTAGTAGAGTAAGCTCGATCGAACAATGTGGAGAATATCCATTTGACGTTTCATGCAAAACAGAGCAGCAATCTTCATCAAGTCAATATTTTTTTTAAAAAAGAGAAAGTTGAGTTGAGCAGCTGGCCGGTCGGCTGGCACGGTTCATCGGAATGATGAGCTCAATATATATTTTAAGATCTCTCTCATTAGCTTTCAGAAAGGAAGAATCTTTCAATAGATCTGCAAGAGTTCTCTTTGTTTCCAGAGAACGAATTTTATATTTTATCTGACGTCTACGACTCATGATGTCATGGCCTATCTCACTCTCTTGTGTTGTGATTTCAATGTCAGAACCATGTCTTTTAAACCAAAATCTTCTATTACTAGTATTGTTTGTGATAACTAGCTAAACACTCGTGTGTTGTAATAAAATTTACAACCCAAAAATAGAATAAAATTATTCTCACCCTCTAATCATCATATCATATTTGATACAATTTTATACACATATGTTGAGCTACACAGTTGCTCGTAGCGAGAAACGATTGAAATGTGGTGTTTGAAAGTCCTGAAGATGAAGATAAAGTGTTTTACGTAAAACGAGATGACATTAACATGCAATTAATTAAGTTTTAATTATTACAAACTTAAAAAATGAATTTATCTGATATTTTAGAACAACTTTCACATAGAAAATTTTTGCACGAAACGCACCATTTAGCAGTTTGAAAAACGTGTCACGATAATCTTTATCTTTTATCCTATTTTGTTGAAGATCCAAACGCAGCCAAATTATTCATACTGTATTTGATTCATATAGTGAACACTGGTATCATGGGCCCACATGACAATGATGGCTGCGACAGCACCATCACCATCACCAATATCTATCCTATAGTTCACCAACACAGTCTTATACACTTCATTCTTCATTTCTCATTGATCTGTCAGAATCTTCTCACTCAGATCCAACGCTCCAGATTCACCTAACCTTCCCTCCTTGCAAGAGCACTTCATGTTGACGCGAAATTCATCGTGACACACGAAGCCTGGGAGATCTGCTTAACTCCAATGTAGGACCTATCAATCGGGTTTAGAACGTGTCACTTAGTTTGATCCTGCAACTAACAAGATAAAAATAGATTGATGATCAAGAAGCCGATCGACCAATAAGCCGATGTGATGTAGCAAGGTTAGCCGATATCGATAGGGTTTTGATCAATTGCCAATAAATTCAATATATAGATTCAAATAACCAGATAAACAATGAGATTTATGTTATGTAACTAAACTATACATAATCATTAATAAACCATTCTTTATCAAAAGCAATCTTGATAGATCAGACTGAACCGAGACAATATAAGATTAAAGTTGATCAAGATAGATTTAACTAAAGATTATACAAGTTTGACTATGAGCTAATGTAACTCAGAAATAACAACAAGATTATATAATGTGAACTAATCGGCAAAAACTGATACATGTGGTAGATGTAGATCTGATGATTAAAACATACATTAGCTGGACATCCGATGTAAATAAATTAAAGTGTATATTGACTAATTAATTGATATATCTGATAGTTGAATTTCAAAATAATGATAACTCATCGGCTATCACTCCAATAAACGTTGCATAAACCTATCGGCTTGCTAGAATTAAACTTATCAACATCAATCTAATAGATCAGACTTAACCGAGACAGTACAAGATTGGAGACAATAAGATAAACCTATTTATCCGATAGATATATACAAACGTGATGAATATATAAATCTATCTAAAGCAACAATGCGATTAGAGAGATATCAACTTAGCCAGAGTATCAGACCTAACCGAGAAAGTCCTAACTAAGCCGATATAACTCTAAACAGCAATGCAGTTAAAGATACAATCAATATATCAGATAGACAATGCTCGCGTCAATCTAGATAGAATATCGGACTTAACCGAGAAAGTTCTAACTACGCCGATACAAGCTAAGTTGATGAAACTTACTTCCTCGCCGGAGATCGAACTCAACTGATGCAGCCCAACTCGAAACTAAGAACTCGCTAGAATAAAAGGGTGGTGATGCGCCGAAAGTAATTGTATTGATCTGTAAAGATGATTTACAAAGATCCTGGGTGCACATATTTATATCCTCAGGTTGATATTAGTCCTTTTCGAACACTAGATATAACTTCCTAAAGATAAAAGGAAAATTCCTAAATCCTGTCTAATTAATAGATAGAATTAAATTGCCGTGCCACGTTCTTCACGATTCCTTCTTGAACTCGGTATCTTCTGGATAAACTTTCATCGGTTGGTTGACCTCTTTACTTAACCGAATCCGTAAAAAAATCTTACCAAATTTTGGTGTTAACACCCCCTGACCCCCTCCCACCAGACCCGTGCCTCACCCTGACCTGGGCCCCCACCATGACCCGCGCCTCCCCTAGACCTAATCCTCTCAGGCTCTCACGCGCCGCCGCCGATTTCTGGCGATCTCCGCCATCGTGCCGCCGTCGCCCCACCATCACGCGGCCGTCTCAGTAGCCAGCAACCGTCACCAGTGAGGAGAAGATGCCGCCACCTGTGCCGATTGCCCGCCACAAGTATCCTCCTCCACCGATCTCCTCCTCACGCCAGTTCGCCATCGCTACGCACCCGATCTTGCCACCAGAGCCACACCTATCTCGCCATGAAACTCGCATTGTCCATGGCGCCGCCGTGAATCACATAGGAAGAGGAGAGCTCATAAGGTTGCTGGACGAGGAGGAGCCAACCTCCCGTACCAGCCCCCGCTCCTCACCCCGCCCCACGCTCTCTGATTCCCCCTGTCAACACCAATTGCTTTTTGGTCCACTCTGATCCTGTTTGATTTTGGTTTGTGTTACAAAATTTTCCCTTTTTGCATTTCAGTAACCGTTGTAAATTTATAAACTCAATTCTGGTTCCATTGTAAGATATGGCCAGTATTTTTTTATTATTGTGCCAATCGATTAGAGCTAATATTCATGTGGCGCCAATCGATTGACCACTGTTTTTCTGTTTATTTTAAACAAGCTTTCGCTATTAATAACTGCACTGATGCAATGAGATTTCAAGTTGCTTAAGCACTATGCTTCTCAGATAATTAACATGTATTACACCTCTTATAGGCTTCACTAGTGTATGGACCTGAACATGCTTAGCCAAGCAATTTATTTTGTTGGTACATCTTTACCTTCTCTAACTGTATATACTCAAGATCTATTGCTGAATTTGGTTGACTGCTTGTTTCTACTTTTTCAGAGTTCTTGCAATTGAATGTTCACAATATTTGGTAACATGGTGCTCTCATTATGCTGCATAACTACTGTCTCTGCGTCATTATCTAGTTGTTGCAGTTCCATTTGAGGTAAGTTTGGTAAAGTTTGGTACTGCTTTGATGGAATAAGTCTTGTGCTGATTGGTCTTGGTCTTTGTGTGTCTTTTGGGATGCTCTAGGACAACATCTATTTCTCTTTTGGGATGCTCTAGGATAGCATCTATTTCAGTTTGGGATGCTCTAGGACAGCATCTCCCTTTTTTTGCTTTTTAGACTAGCATCTTAGAATATGCTTAGCTAGCTTGGATGGCTATAAATATGTATCCCCAACCCCTAAGGTTGGTGTGGCATTTGAGTAGAAGCAAAACCAGAAAATTCCCGACTTCTTGAGTGCTATCCTCTTTCAACGAGAGTGCGAGTTCCAGTGAGAATCCAGTTGCTAACAAGTGGTATCAGAGCCGTTGTATCCTGTAGCTTAGACATCTCCTGCTCATCCCCTTCCCGAACTCCCCTCTGTCCTCAGCCGGCAGCAGGAGCGCCGGCTGTTCCTGTTCATCCCTCCTCCCCTGCACTGACGAGCAGCAGCTCGTCAGAAGCCTTCTCTTCTCCACGCAGCAGTCTAGCAGTCCCCCATGTCCGCAGGAGCGTCTCAACACTCGCTCGGCTCGAGCGCGCGACGCTGGTAGAAGGCTGAGCTCTCCATGGCGGAGGAGCGCGAGCGGGCAGTAGCAGAGCTCGTTGCGGCAGCGGCCCGGACAGCGAGGCTGGCGGCGACGGAGTTGGTGGCGGCAAGGGCAGCGGCAGCGACGGATGCAGCAGCTGCGGCGGCAGCGGAGGTCGAGGTCCTGCGCGGCGGTAGCAGCAGGGGTTCCACCGTCAGCGTCGCCGACCCAGACCCCGAGTTGGCCGGGCGAGCGCCACAGGACCTGGCCGACAGGGAGGCGACACGAGAACGGGCGCCACGGTGGGTGGCCGCGCAGCCCCGCGGGCGCGGCGGCGGCAGCCCAGATGGGCGTGCGCGCGCCGGCTATGCCCCTGACGGATGCGAGGAGCGCGACCTCAGGCGCGACCCAGCGCTGGAGGAGATCCAGCGGCTGCGGGAGAGGGCCACCCAGCTCAGGTGGAGTTGGAGTTCGACCGTCGGCGCGACAGTTGGGACGACGGAGAGCGCGGCCTTCACAGGCGGTGTAACATCCTGAATATTTCAACTTTGGAATACGGAATTAAAAATTCAGAATAACCAAAAATCTCTTTCAAAATACATTCATGTCTGAACTAACTCAATTCGATCTGTCGTTTTTCGTTTACACGTGGGCTAATAGACGAACGTATGAGGATACGTCGGTATTTGATTTCAAATATTATTTATTCAAGGAGCTATGATTTGCATATGCCAATTATTTTCGAAAAACAAAAACCCTCGGGCATATTTACTTTATAAATAAAGCTATATATCTAAATGTATCACCATTTTGGATAAAACCCATTAAGGGATAGTTTATTAAAACAAATATTGTTCCCCTACAGAAATAGCTTTGATTATTTTCTATGAACCTTTATATAGAGTGATAAGCTTTTGTAAATTATTTGCAAAATAATGTCTATTGGTAAAGTATTTACTAGAAACCTTAATTGCGAAATATAAATTCCTAATAGGCTATTTTCAAAGATATGACCTCCTCAGACAAAGTCTAGTCCTAAGCATAATTTTAGTTTGCTTGTTAATTGTTTATTTGTGTGTGTCTAGAATCTGTGCCAAAGATCTCGATTAAATCCATCCTTGAGAACCTAAATTCTTGCCATGCATTGAATTCCTTAGTGTTCGAATTTCGTAAATCGATCCTCTTCCTGAATTGAACACCTCTCGGGGTAATATCCCTCCTTTGTCTTCTCGACCATCCATCTATTCTGGTAATTGCGGTTCTCTAATCAAAGTCTCGAGAGCTATTGTCAATTATCGAAATGTCACGTCCCTCCTTGACATCCTCGACTACCACAATTGAATATTAAACCCAACTCTATTTAATCGAAATTTTCTCTGTTCGAATCCTTTTTCCTCATAAATCATTTTATTCAAAATTCCCTAATTTAGTCCCTTCCTCGGAATCCTAGGACTACCGATGAATTCGTATATCGAACGTTGATTCGGTAACGCGGTCCATCCATCCGATTAAATTCGGGGAAATCTCTAAGTCTGATCCTTGCCCATCTAAATGCCAGATTAAATCCAAGAGCTCACTTAACAGTCCAATTGTAATTCAAACTCAAAATTAAATGTCCATTTATACAGTCCCTTTACAATTTTGGAATTTAATCTCATTCAAATTCCATAAATCCAAATTCCTATAAAATTACAAAACATCCTATTCCTTTGGACTCTTTCCTGTTCGGCCCAACTCTTTTCTCCCTCCCTCTCCTTATTGGGCCAGCCCATCTTCCTCTAGGCCAGCCTAGTACTCTTCCCTTCCCCTGGCCCAAGGCCTGCCCAGCAAAACAAGTCTGTTTGTTGTCCCTCTTCCTCAGCCAGCTCGCACGCCAGGTGTTCGACGGAATGCCTGCAAGCGCCGAGCCCCACGGCTCCCCCCTGCACCAAGCTTCCAGTCCACCGAGGCTTTCCCCCAAAACACCGGCAACACAGTGAGTGAAGTCCACACCGAACGCGTACGCCGCGTCCACGCCGTCCTGCAACAGCCCCATCCTCGCTCTGCTATGACTCCCTGTCGACGACGACCGCCCCACAGGACCGTCGGCCCCACTCGGCCGAGCAAGCTTGTCGCTGTCCGCCGGCTGCGACGGCTATAAAAGCCGCCCTTTTTCGCTCACTGTCGCTATCACACCGACGGGCCGAACACCGTTGTCGTTCGATCGGCCGCCTTCTTGCCGTGCACTGCAGCTCTGCGTCACGCGCCACCTCCACCTGGCCGAACGCTCAGCCCGGCCATCGCCCAGGCCGAGCCGAGCCTCGGTGCGTCGCTGCTCGGCCGACGCCGTGGCCGGCCCGCGCGCAAGCCGCGCCGCGCCGCCCCTCCACCTCGGCCAGCGCCGCCTCTACCGCGACGCGCGCACCTCCACGCCCGGCCTGCGCCCTCCCCGAGCCGGCGCCAACCTACCCCGGCCGCGCGCCGCCGCTCCTGCTCGGCGCGCCACCTCCCGGCCGTGCCGCGCGCCACCGCCCCGGCCTCTTCCTGCCCGGCCGCCGCCCGGCGGCACGCTGCCGAGCCGGTGCCAACCCGCCTCCCGGCCGCGCGACGCGCCGCCCCCCCCGGCCGCCTCCCGCCGCGTGCTGCGCCACCGCAGGCGCCGCGCCGTCCAGCCGCCGCGCCAACGCGCCGCGCCTGCGCGCCGTCCCTGGCCGCGCGCCGGCGCCGCTCCGCCGGCCGTGCCGCGCCGTCGCCCGGCCGGCCGCCTTCCCCAGCCGTCGGCCCCGCCCGCTCGGGCTCTCTCCCGGCAGAGCAAGTAGAGAACAGAGAAAGAAGGAGAGAGAGAAAGGAAGGAGAGAGAACGAAAGGATAAGGAGAGAGGAAAAGAAGAAAATGAAGAAAGAAAGAAAAAAAAGAAAAAGAAAAAGAAAAAAAAATAAAAGAGGTGGGACCCGCCGGTGGGCCCCACTATCTCTCTCTTCGTGGGCCCCTCAAACTTTGAAGAAGTTTAAATCAGGTCCTTCTTCTTTGGGCTACCCAACTAGGAAGTCTATAAGACGTCCCTCCTTTTTCCATCGGGCCGAGTCCATGAAATCTTTTACAAAAGTCCATATTGCGTTCCTCTTCAATTTCGGGCTAAGCCCACCAGCAGCCCCAAGTCCACGTAACATCCATCTACATTCCAAGCTTCTCTCTAGAAGTCTGAAACACCTCCCCACCCGGCCTGCTTATACTCACTCTACCTGGGCCTTCTCGCTACAAGCCTTCTTCCTAGAAAAGTCCATGTTGCCTCCCCAAGCCATTCATTCCGGTTGGGTTGGTAATAAAAAGAGAAAAATCTAATGCTCCTTCACGGTACTGCTTTCAGCGACAACGTCGCCGCGCGCCGCGCCGTCATCTGAACCCCGAGAACGACTAACTTATTGAACGTCTAACCTCTAACATCTAACATTGACCCATTGACTCACTAACCCGCTGACCTCTAACTCACTAACCCGCTGACCTCTAACTCGCTAACCCCTGACACCTAACTTGCACTAACCCGCTAACATTTATTCCTTAACGCTGTGTGTTCGTTTGTTACCACCGATCGAACACGTGGTGTATGAGGACGATCCGCGGGCCGACTGTCCCCAGGCTGTACATCGACGACCGTAGTTTCGTGTGAGGACCACCGCTCGGTGTGCCGCTACCCGGCTGCCGCAAGGTGAGCTCCTCTCCTGCTCTTCCTCTTCCTTTTGTTTCCTTACCGCCGTGGTTGTCGCAGCACGGTGACGTTGTGAGGCGCAACACCGTACCCGTTCCCTACGTGGTTGCCCTCCGTAGCGACCGCCGCTGTGCCGCCGGCCATGCATGCGCCATACAGCTAGCTGGCTGTACGTGTGCATGCATGCAAGCAACTCATATGCATGCAGCTAGCTAGCCGTGTGTATGCATATGCATGCATGCTTGTAGCTCACCCAAGCCCTTCACCTCACCATGCGCACACCCATTTAAAAACAAAACCTGTACGTGAGGAGCTAAGGGCAGTCCCACCTGTCATACCTTTTTCCTTTTCTTTGTTTTAAAACTTTTTCAATCTTTCGAATTCCATATCTCCCTCGTTTTAAGTCGAATTTGAACGAAACTTTCGTCAAAATCATTCTAAAATCAAGATCTACACAATGGCACTAGTTTGATTATTTTTTATTGTTCTAGAATTTTTGGCTCTTTTTGTGTTAGCGAGTAGTTTGTGACGTTAGTATTCAATCGGACAGGGTACATCTGCGAGGAGGAAACTGAGCTAATTGAGAACGAACCTCCAATTGAGCAAGGCAAGTCACTACGCCCCCTTCCTCGAACATGTTGATCCTATTTTTATAAATGTGTTGATTGCAAATAAAATTGCATGCTAATTATAAAACATGTACCTACATTTGCTTAAAGCCTTACCTTTGATATTGTTTATCCTTATGTATTTACACACCTTTGTTACCTGAGTATATTACTTTACGCGTGATTATTTACTCACTGCTTAGCCCTGCTTACATAGACGTTATACACTCCATATGTGGGATATGTGGATGTGGTTACACTGATCACTCGATGGGAGTGATTGATAGAGATCGGGTGGAGACATAAGCGCCACCCACAGCATGAAAACCTTTGTGAAAATCCAAAAACTTAATTAAACAAAAGTGATTTCAACTGGGGCGGCACGGATAGAATATGGGTGGTTCTGGGAACGGTAAGCCGCCGACCCTGGTCAGTTAAGGACCGAGTCAAGAAGCTAAGCAGGAAACGAACCGAGTACGACCACACTTCTTGAGTGGGGTTAGACCCGGTGGACTAGGTTATTCTCGTGGGGTGGCACCCCAGACATGGTAAGTTCTGGATATCGGTATGGAAATGTGGAAGTGTGTGGTTTAATGACGTCAAGCTTTATATATGTATGATGTAACCTTCAATCTCGGGAGCGCCAGGACTCCCCTCACAACCGGCTCGAGGTAGGAATGTGGCGCCGGGGGTGCAATGGGGATTCATAGTCCTTGGAGCGGGTGCCGCCATGCGAGGGTAACTGAAAAACCGGGCCGTGACAAGTCTCATGTGTTGGGTGCGTCACGGAGTGTGGGATTAAAAGCGTACATCCACTGCAGTGTGAGTAAACTAAACTATTCGAATAGCCGTGCTCGCGGTTAATGAGCGCCGGGACTTGCATTACTCTTGACTAGCCTCGTCAATTTGTAATATTGCTTAAAATATGATGGGTGTGGAAGGTGTGACCTTGCCTGATATGCAAAAAGGTCATAGTGGTTAAAATTGTGGAAATTGGATGCGAGGGTAAACCGGACCAAGCGAGGCTTGGGGAAGGTGGATGAACCCTCGCAGGTTAATGATAACTTCAACTTAACGTGGTTTTCAGTTAAAACTGTTGTGGGATAGGTTTGTGAAATAATTTGTGAAAACTAGCTTTATGCAAATAAACCAAGCCATCCTTGAACTCCTATGAACATTATATGCATTCTGTAGTGGTGGCTTGCTGAGTACGGTTGGTACTCACTCTTGCTTATTTACATCTTTTAGAAAGGTGTTGGTGTCGACCGGTACATGTGCTATGCTGGCAAGGAGTTACCGAGGACGGTGGAATAGGGACCTAGGTTCACCAGTCGATGCGTGTGGGATAAGATGGACCGCCGCTGCTTCGCTTCCGCTACTTCATTTAGTTGTTTTGGTATTTTGTGTTGCTGTCGACCATGCTTGGTCTATTCGGGTTCCATTTGGGCTACCCTTGTATTATTAATATATTGTAAGACCTGTAAGACGATGTCAGCTTGAGATATACAACTGTGCCATGTGTGTACCATCTACTGATCCAGGGAATGGTATTGTAATACATATGGGGTTCCCGGTATACACAACCGGGGGCTCACAGGCGGCGTCGCTCCCCCTTCCCGGGCCGACACCACGGGGTCCAGGCTGTCGTCAGGGAAGTCGGCCCCGGCGGTGGGTGGCCTACCCTCACCAAGACCAACTACGTCGAGTGGGCCGCGGTCATAAGGGTGAGGCTCCAGGTACGGCACATGTGGGAGGCAGTTCGGTACGGTGACGTCGACTACGACGAGGATCGACGGGCGCTGGATGCCCTCATCGCTGCAGTCCCGCCTGAGATGCAGTTCTCGCTCTCCCAGAAGCGGACTGCCAAGGAGGCCTGGGATGCCATCGCTGTGGCACTCATCGGCAGCGACTGCGCCCGCAAGTCCACACTACAGGCACTTCACAAGGAGTGGGAGAGCCTGGCCTTCAAGCCAGGTGAGGACATTGATGACTTTGCCCTCCGTCTCAACACTCTGCTACAGAAGATGGTGCAGTACGGCGACGACACCAACAACGAGGAGAGAGCCGTCGAGAAGCTCTTCCGTTGTGTCCCAGAGAAGTACAGGCAGATCGCTCACTCAATCGAGTCTCTGCTGGACCTCTTCACGATGTCGATCGAGGAGGCAATAGGTCGCCTCAAGGTCGTCGACAGTGATGAGCCACAGTCTCTCTCGAGGCCTATCACCATTGGTGGGAAGCTTCATCTCACTCGGGAGCAGTGGGAGGCCTGTCAGGGTGACGGGAGGAAGGGGGAGTCCTCTCCCTCGAAAGGCGGCCACAAGTTGCACAAGGCGCGCGGAGGCGTCCAGCTGCAGTGGGCGTGAAGGCGTGCCGAGGGTGGCGCTCGTAGAGGCACCCAGGGCGGCGCCGCAGGCAATCACAAGCTGACACGAGACGACGCCGCCGCAACTGTGGCAAGCTTGGCCATTGGATTAAACCGATTCAACCCAAATATAAATTTGTGTCTAAATTTAGTTTTCCGATTTTCTAAATCCTCTCTCCCTCTATTTTCTATTTTTCTAATTTTCCCCTTTTTTTCCTTTCTCTCTTTTCTTTTCTCTCTTTTCTTTTTTTCTTCTGCTCTCTCTCTCTCCTGCTCCTTCTTTCTTTCTTCTCTTCCGTTTCTCTTTTCCTCTCTCCCGGGCTCTCTCTTCCTCGGCTCTAGCGGGCGGCAGCGGCACAGGGGAGGCAAAAGGGGGGAGAGGGAAGGCTTACATGGCGGCGGCGGTGGCTCAGGACGGCGACGGCGCGGCTGCTCCACGCGGCGACGGCAGGCGAGGGAGAGAAGAGGGGAGAAAGGGGGAAACGGCGGGGGATTAGGGCGGGAAGAAAGGGAACCCGGGGGGGGGTATTTATAGCGTCGGGGGGGGCGCAGGGTGGCGTCGCACGGCCGGCGCAGGGCTCGAGGCGGCCAAGCGCGGCGCGCGGCAAGCGCGGGGCAGAGGTGCGGCGCGCGGCGGCACGTGGCACGGGGTGGCAGGCGTGGCACAGGCGCGATGAGACGGCGAGCGGCGTGGCAGGGGGAGGCGCGGGGCTGCAGGGATGGCGACGTGTGCGGCGCGCAGCAGTCTGGGGCGGACGGGACGCGATGCAGCGGCGATGGCGACGGCGACACGACGGCGCGGCGCGGCAGGGGGAGGCGCGGGCGCGAGGGCAGCGGCGATGGCGACGGCGACGGGACGAGACGCAGGGGACGCGACGGGCGGCGATGGCGACGGCCAGCAGCGGCGCGGGGCGCGAGGGCGCGGCTAGGCGCGGCAACGAGATGGGCTAGGGACCGGGTCGAGCACCTAGGGTGCAATGAATAGTGACTTTTTATATTTTTTCGATTCTGTGTTGATTTTCAATTTAAAATTCATCCAAAATTTCATAATTTCACCTAATTGATTATTGTTCAATATTTCCATTATTCCTAAACATTTCACTCAAAATTCCCATGTTTTCATAATTTGTTTTTATATACATTATATATACACATATATATATGTATTTATATATATTATGCCTAGGATTTATATTTATGTCCCAAAATTTATATATTTATATATATGTGAGATATTCATTGAATTTATATCGCCATGACTTAAAGAATGACTCAACATTTTATGTCGCCAAACTTTATTTTCATACCTAATATTCATATGTCTGTTTATATATTTATATATACCTCGGTGAAGATAATTATTTATTTACATATAGAATTTTCTTTTTAAATTTATATTTCACAAATGAATGGATGACATTTAGGTAGAATATTTTCTTTACTGCTAATTTTGTCCAAAACT
Source organism: Oryza officinalis (assembly GCA_008326285.1). Classification (NCBI taxonomy): domain Eukaryota; kingdom Viridiplantae; phylum Streptophyta; class Magnoliopsida; order Poales; family Poaceae; genus Oryza; species Oryza officinalis. Next base: position 33,051,544 of record BDMV01000005.1, read on the forward strand.
TTATTTTCAATATATGTCTCTAAATATTTATTTAGCCAATTTTCCTTTTTAGGGTCTTATATTTAATTAATTTTGATTAATTAAATTCCGCAAATAAGGATCCAAATAGAGGAGCAACTAAACTCGACATGATGCAAGTTTTAATTTAAAAGTCTTCGAGATTTCGCGTTTTAGGGTTTCGGGAGGAATTTAAATAAGAAAAAGAGGAGAGTTTAATCCGTAAATTTTCTAGGCAACCAAATTTAAAATTTAGTGTCCAAAAGTCTAAATTTTACCCAAAAGTTGTGATGGCACCAATATATTTTTATTGCATTATTCAAATGAGGTTAAATCCCAAAATTAGTCTAGATAATTTGGTGGCTCTTGATATATTCAAAACTAATCAAAATATCCTAAGGTGACCTTTGTTAGTGTAATTGCACATTGGTTGATTTATTTGTGTAGCAATGTATTTTACACGAACAGTTTTAATCTATATCATTTTATTTTATACCTAGGGCTTAGTTCATTTGAATAATTATCATTTCATGTGTACTTACATTTCATGAGGTATTCCAAAGGGCTTGTCATTTCATGTGACACAGTCCAGATGACCAACATTGCATGTAGTGTGTTTATGTCTAGGTACTCAGAGTTTAATCCTGGCATTCCCATGAGACTGAGCTATTGACATGGTTCAATAATCTAGTACTGGATCTGTAATTTATATTACATGAACTTAATAATTAACCTGTTCTATATTTGGCTTGTTATCGCATGCGCAAATAAATAATAATGTATTCTTGTAAATTGTTTTTATTTAGATGTGCATCTTTAATTTGATTTTCCATTGTGACAATTTACATTTTGGCAAACAATAGCAACCATAACATCCAGCATGATGCAATTAAAAAGTTCAAAATTTTAGTGATTTTTATTATTACAGATTTTCAGGATGTTACATTGAATTTGCGTCGTACTGCGCTGATGAGGGCATTCAGTGCCACTACTCCGCGTCGTATACAGCCCGCAGTAGAACGGTGTCGTCGAGCGGTGCAACCAGACAGTTGTGGGGATGGCTCGGGCTCTCCTCAAGCAGAGGCGGATGCCGGCCGTCTTTTGGGGAGAGGCAGTGGTGACGGCTGTCTACATCCTCAACCACTCGCCTACCAAGGCCCTTGACGGCAGGACGCCGTACGAGGCTTGGCATGGGCGCAAGCCGGGGGTCTCCCACCTATGGGTCTTCGGTTGCCTCATGTTCGCCAAGGAGCTCGGCCACATCGGCAAGCTCGACGACAGGAGCACCCCAAGGGTGTTCATCGGCTACGCGGAGGGCTCGAAGGCCTACCGCATTCTCGACCCGGAGACACAGCGTGTGCGCACGGCGCGCGACGTAGTGTTTGACGAAGAGCGAGGATGGGCATGGGACAAGGCGGTGGACGACGGCTCGACTCCGACGTATGACGACTTCACTGTAGAGTACGTCCACTTCGAGGGAGCTGGGGGAGTAGGCAGCTCTTCGTCACCAAGCGTGCCTGCCCCAGTCCCCGAGCCTCCACCGACTCTGGCAGCGACACACTCTCGAGCTACGACTTTGGCTGCGACGAGTTCTTCGCCGACACCACCACAGCCGGTGAACCCACGCACCCCAGCACCAACAGCCACCCCTCCGGGCACGTCCACTCCGACGCTAGCTCGTGTCGAACACAACCCGGTGGAGTTCGCTACTCCGCTCTCCCACGATGAGAAGCGCATCGACACGTACCATGACGGCGAGCCGCTGCGGTATCGTACGATGGAGGACCTTCTCGGCGACCAGCCGATGCCGGGACTGGTGCCTCGCGACCTGGAGGCGCAGTTGCACCTTGCGTGCGACGACGGTGAGACTCGGTCTTTCGCAGAGGCCGAGAGACATGCGGCATGGCGTGCCGCGATGCAGTCGGAGATGGACGCAGTTGAGGAGAATCGTACCTGGGAGCTTACTGACCTCCCTCGTGGTCACCGCGCGATCACTCTTATGTGGGTGTTCAAGCTGAAGAGGGATGAAGCCGGAGCCATCGTCAAGCACAAGGCTCGCTTGGTGGCACGCGGCTTCGTTCAGCAGGAGGGGATCGACTTCGACGATGCCTTCGCCCCCGTGGCACGGATGGAATCCGTGCGACTCTTTCTTGCGCTAGCTGCTCAGGAAGGCTGGTGCGTTCATCACATGGACGTCAAGTCGGCGTTCCTGAATGGCGACTTGAAGGAGGAGGTCTACGTGCACCAGCCACTGGGATTTGTGATCCCCGGTAAGGAGGGCAAGGTGCTACGCCTGCACAAGGCCCTCTACGGCCTGCAGCAGGCACCGAGGGCGTGGAATGCCAAGTTGGATTCCACACTCAAGGGGATGGGCTTCGAGCAAAGCCCGCACGAGGCGGCCATCTACCGACGGGGCAATGGAGGAAACGCCCTGCTGGTGGGTGTCTACGTCGACAACTTGGTAATCACTAGCACCAAAGACGCGGAGGTGGTGGTGTTCAAGGAAGAAATGAAGGCCACCTTCCAGATGAGTGACCTGGGGCCTCTCTCCTTCTACCTAGGAATCGAGGTGCACCAAGACAACTCTGGGATCACGCTTCGACAGAACGCCTACGCCAAGCGCGTTGTTGAGCTGGCTGGGCTCACCGATTGCAACCCAGCTCTCACTCCGATGGAGGAGAGGCTGAAGCTGAGCCGCGACAGCACGACGGAGGAGGTGGATGCCACACAGTACCGACGTCTTGTGGGGAGCCTCCGCTACCTCGCCCACACACGGCCGGACTTGGCATTCTCCGTCGGCTACGTTAGTCGGTTCATGCAGCGACCGACGACGGAGCACCAGCAGGCTGTGAAGAGACACGGTCTCCACTACCCGAGGTGCTCTGGAGAGGCACGTTTTGTCGGGTACAGTGACAGCGACCACGCCGGCGAAATCGACACCAGCAAGGGCACGAGCGGGATCCTCTTCTTCCTCGGCAAGTGCCTCGTTAGCTGGCAGTCGGTCAAGCAGCAGGTGGTGGCCTTGTCCAGCTGCGAGGCCGAGTACATAGCGGCCTCCACCGCTTCAACTCAGGCGCTCTGGCTTGCTCGAGTGCTTGGTGATCTCCTCGAAAGAGACACTAGAGCGGTGGAGCTCAGGGTGGACAGCAAGTCCGCTCTGACTCTGGCAAAGAACCCCGTTTTCCACGAACGGAGCAAGCACATCCGGGTGAGGTACCACTTCATCCGAGGCTGCTTGGAGGAAGGGAGCATCAAGGCGAGCTACATCAACACCAAGGACCAGCTTGCGGACTTGCTCACCAAGCCCCTTAGGAGGATCAAGTTCCTTGAACTTTGCTCTAGGACCGGGATGGTCCAACTTTCCCACAAGACGACACACAAGACTTAGGGGGAGAATGATGGAATAAGTCTTGTGCTGATTGGTATTGGTCTTTGTGTGCCTTTTGGGATGCTCTAGGACAACATCTATTTCACTTTTGGGATGCTCTAGGACAGCATCTATTTCAGTTTGGGTTGCTCTAGGACAGCATCTCCCTTTTTTTGCATTTTAGACTAGCATCTTAGCATATTCTTGGCTAGCTTGGATGGCTATAAATATGTATCCCTAACCCCTAAGGTTGGTGTGACATTTGAGTAGAAGCAAAACCAGAAAATTCCCGACTTCTTAAGTGCTATCCTCTTTCAATGAGAGTGCGAGTTCCAGTGAGAATCCAGTTGCTAACATGCTTAAAAGCATTTAATTCATTCTGTAGTTAACTGGAAATTCCATGATTAAGAAAATAAACATTTCTGTCATCATTTTTTTAATATCTGTATTTTTTTAACATTCTTATGTTTATGTATTTGTTGTAGTACATTGTGGATATTAAATAATAAATTGAGTTTTCTACAGATTTAAAATTGCACCATTCATTTTTCATATCATTGTTGTTAAATTAATTTGATGCTTGCTGTAGAAATTCAAGATTTGAGAAGCTCGCCATGTAGGGCAAGTAATTTTAAAGTCCCAAAGACAACATACTAATGATGTTTTTACGACTATGTGACAATAAAGATTGTTGAAACTGTACACCTTGTAACTTGATCCTGAAGCTGAACATGTTTTGTGTAATTGGAAGGATTGGAAAGCTGAACATGAATTGTGTAATTGGAAGGATTGTTCTCACCAGAAGAGATGATTTCAGGGAGCGATCAGATTCTTGAGATATACAACATGTAGACCTACACAGTAGTTTTTAAGGTTTTACTCTAGAAAATCCTTAAGTGGACAGTGGGCATGGTTGGGGTTTATATCAAAATTAGTACCTTGTGTTATTCACTAATTTAGAGCTAGAACATCTTTGTCAACATGTACTAATGTTACTTGATAGAATGCCACTGGCGGGGTCAGGACATATCGTGATGTGTAGTTTTTTTTTTCTGTCGTAGGTCTATGTTTCTGCATCAATCTTGCTAATCCATGCGTAAGCATTCTGTTTCTTCGCTTTGATACTTGTTCCTAACTGGAAAATTTTTATTTGTGAGAAATCATCATTTATATGAACTTCATATCCTGTGCGATGGCCCCATTCAAGTGTATCTGTTACAGAGATTTGCATGGAAAATAAAGGAATGATGGAGCTGCAGTTTGCACTGTTAAGATGATTGCTCTATGCCCTGGTTTCTTGATATGTAAGAAATTTGTTCTATAACATGATTTCTTAATGTTTATTTTAGACACGTCTGATTAAAGGCCGTGATGAGGAACACACACATCTTTATTCTTCTCTTGGGCCTCTATGATTGGCCGATTGCTAATTGAACCTTTTTTTTTTCTGAGACATAATTGAATCTTTGTTATGCTGCTGTATGTCTGCGATATAAACTGAAACTCTATAATTGGGATATGGTTCTATATTTTAGTGATTTTATCATGTAGTTCCTAATAAAAAATAAAAAGATACAAGATTTGAATTTTAGCAAGTACTCCGGTCAGACCTAAGCTGTTAACCTTAATTGGAGTTTCTAATGAGTTAACCTTAATCGACTTTGTTGTTATATAAATCGCACACATATCTGTGTTTTTATGATAAGATGTCCGTGCTATATATGTCTTTGTCCTTTGAGATCAAGCATTATGTTTCCTTTCAGATTCATTAACTAATTAAATTACAATCAGAATTTACCTAACGACAAATACTCCTGCAGTTACAGAGGAATTTATTCAGCGCATCACGATTATGGTTTCGAAAGACAAAAAAGTTGTAATGTTATTTTAGACACATGGTGACGCAATTATCAATATAATAGCTAATATTATACTGTTTCTTTTTACCGTTCTTCAGGTTGTGTTCTTCCCTTCCTTTCTTAACTCATCTATCTTGTGTTTTTCGTACACACACTTTTCAAACTGCATTTTTTTACAAAAGTTTTCTACAGAAAAACTACTTTAAAAAATCATATTAATTTATTTTTTTAAGTTTTTATACTAATATTTAATTAATCACTGTTAATAGGCACGTGCCAGGAATATGTAAGCATGTATTGTCAGGAATATGTAAGCATGTATTGTCCTATTGCACGTGGAAAAAAACTAATTATCCATTAGGCCTCATTTATTTGTGGCGTGAACATTTTTGAATCCTACTAAATCGAACAGTTTTTACAGTAACTTTGTAAATTTTATATTTTTTTTATTTAAAAGGAGACTTTAACTATTTTCTTTGTTCCAAAATATAAAAACCTATAAAATGTTATAATACTATGAATCTGGACAAAGAGCTTGACCAGATTCGTAGTCCTATGAAATATCTAATCCGATTCTAGACTTTTATATTTTGTGACAGAGGGAGCAGCTAATTAGTGGCTTATGGTTGGAAGCTTTTGAGCTAAAGGTTGTGTGATTCATTACCATTGTCTTAAAAAATAGTAGGATGTGTTGTCTAGTGTGGATTGGAAACTAATCTCACGCACGGAAAACAGAGTGGTAGATTAGTGATTTATCAACTAAGTATTAGAAAAAACCTTTAAAAATATATTAATATGATTTTTAAAGCAAGTTTTCTATAATTTTTTTTTGCAAAAATCATACTATTTAACAGTTTGGGAAGCGTCCGCACGAAAAACGAGGAAAGTGAAGTTAGAAACCAACACTTCCGAACACTGTTTGGCTTGTGGTGCTAGAGTTGCTAGTAGTGATATGTATGGGTGGTAATGGGTCAAGGCCCATAGGTCTTTCACAACCTACCTAGCTCTACATATTTTTAGTGGAAAATAAATAGAAATCTCGCCCACTCTATTTAGACCCATTTTTAGGTTCAGTCCTCAAATTTTGTAGGCTAAATTATTAGGCCCTTTATCACCCCTAGACATATGACACTAAGTAACTGTTATGTTATATATTATCACTTCTGAAGAATATAGTGCATTGGATAGATGCACATATATTTTGATTTTGGGTCCACATGTCCATGGTTATACAAAAGCGGCATGAAAGAGTTTTGAAATATTTATACATTTTCTTCTTCTCCTCCAAAAACATATTCAGTATGTCTTTCATAACAGTAATGTAACTTTTAATTGAAAAGATAGGGCTCAACAATATTAAAGAGATATTCATGCAATTATTAAAATTTCTTCAAGCTAACAGCCTCATCATACCTATAAATCTCAACAGAAATGCCGCTTTCACTCTTTTTGAGATTTAGAAGTTGTTGACTACTTTTTATTTGGTGCTTCTTATCTAAGTGACTCCAAAATATTGTTGTCCCCTGTTGCTCTTATGACAAGATGTATAGCTGCACTTCTTACACTTAGCCCAAAGCTCTATGATCTTTGTTCCACAAATCCATCAGAAATCTATAGCATAAAAGAAAACAAATCAACATGGAGCTCTACAACACAACATAACAGTAGAAATCAAATCATCCAACATTCACCTAATCAAATCTATATAAAGACTACACAATAGAGGTGGAGGTGAAGGAAAAACCTGTCGAGATGCGAGGCGGCGTCGACGTCAGTGATGGTGAGGCAGAGTCGCCGGTGGGGCTTGAGACGGCGTCTGCGTCAGTGTTGGAGTCTGTGGTACGGCTTGAGGCATCGGCGGCGTCGGTAGCTAGGGGTTGGCGGCTTCCGTGTCGGCGTCAGTGGTGGCGAAACAATGAGAGGTGACAATGACAACACGAGACGACGAGGGGTGAGGGCGGCACAAGGCGGCTCAAGACGGTGAGGGAGTGTGGCGACGCGAGATGGCGAGGCCGCAAGGGGATCTGGACGTGCTGCTCCGTTGCCTAGCTCCTGGAAAAGGTGCAATCGGTCTCTTACTTTCTTAGGGTTAAGGAGACTTAGAATTAGGATGTTAACTTAAATTGGCCTGGTCTATAGCGTGGCCCTTTGTAACTCCAAAAATTCCAAGAAATTATTCGAAAAGTTTTTGACCGATTCAGTGTTCCGATGGAAACTACCCTTATCATATTCAATTCAACTTATCCTTACCAAAAAAAATTATTTTATCTCTTCAACTTATCCTTTTTCTCTCATCCATAGTCTCTTATCTCTGCATGCTTTTTGATCTTGGTAGCCAGAAACCAGGGGTAGAGACGGGCGCAGGAGGGGGTGGGGGTGGGGTTGTAGTATGTTTGAATGTAAAATCTTGAAAAAATTAACAGAGGACAATGACAAAATTATGCAAGCTTAGCCGCTTGAAAAAATTGTAGCTCCCCTGCCAGAAACTAGCTAAAAACGTTTCAGGTCATCAACTGATCATGCGTCTCCTACCTTTGCATGCATACATCATGCTAAATTGATAATCGAGTAGCAGCAGTGAGCAACAAACGTCGTGGATAAACAAGCGACGAGCCGCATGCAACTACACTTCATGTGGAAACGACGGCACAAAACAAAACATGGATCTCAAGGCAAAATCTAACGATTAATAATTCGAATGATTTTGGAAAGAAAATATCGACACATATATAACAAAATTGTTTCATTTTAGGTGAAAAGACTATGTGATGCATTTAGGCTTTGTTTCAAAACCAGATCTGATGTGACCATGGCTACTATGGATATAACCATTGCTCACATCATATGTCAACAGAAAGATGTCAATATCAAGTTGTCCAGGTTCTCGAATTCAATTCGGCTACCTGCTACAGTGTTGATTTCAAATGGTCGCCAAATATACGTACGAGCTCCGTTTTGGGCCCATGAGTACTTAATTAAAAACTCTTGGAGTCTTCTTTCCAATGGATCTAGCCTCATCTCCAAATTCCATCTCAGTCAACCGCAGTTGAAGAAATAAGATGTTGCATCACCTATAATGGGCCTATGGGCTTGTAACTTCATCTGAGACCCCGGCCCAGGTGGGACCTGTTGGATCATGTGATGATCTTGGTGATGAACAATTGTCAAAGGTAAGTGTTTGTGAAAATACGGAGATATGTTTTCAGACGATGAATAATGTTTGTGCTGACGGTTGTATACCGGTCAGACCAGGCTAAGGCGGCCGGTCAGACCGGAGGTATGCGAGCGGTCAGACCGGCCGTCACGTGGTCTGACTGGCAGAGGCAGCCGACTTCTTGTCGGTTTCGGATTTGGATGTTTCCTTCGTGGATTTGACTTATAGATCGTTTCTATACGTGTGGATACTGGTGTTATGCTAATGTGAGTCAAGTTGGGGATAACTTGCACTCGGATATGGAGTTTCTTTGTTGTTCATGTGCAGGTGTTGCTTGAGGCCATGGGAGTATAGCCGGTGATGGATCGGGACTAGGCTTGGGAGAAGTTGAGGTCCAGAGGGTCGAGGATATCACGCGGGATGCTCAGGCTAGAGAACAATGCATGTGGAGGTGAAGGTTTCCATATGGCGTACACGTGGTGTTGTATGCGTATGGAAAGCGGAGTCAAATTTGGTAGGAGTCCAAATTTGGATAGTGTTGAGTTTGTTGCTTGTATGGGAGGTTTCCTATGGGATTAGTACTTCTTGTATGAGTAGGATTCGTGGCTAGAGGCAGCCACATTGAGGGTATAAATAGAGGGGCAGGGTGTTGCCTCTAGGTGTGGAGTTTTAGATCAAGCTTTTAGAGCTTTGAGTTAGGGTTTCAAGATTAGTCGAAATTGTGGAGAGGAGTGCTATGGTTGCACTTTGTAAACACTAGTTGATGCAATAAAGTCGTGTGATTTGATCTACATCTTCAAGTGTTTTTACTGGCGTTGTTCTGGATCTCGACGGTCAGACCGAAATACCACGGGCGGTCTAACCGGCGAGAGGCAGCGGTCCAACCGACGACACTACACCGGTCAGACCGGAGGCTTAGGCTCGGTCAGACCGGCGGCGGCGTTTTGACAGCAGCGGCGACGGCGACGATCTACATCGAAAAGAGGGTAACTTTAATTTCCACTTAAAGTTTTCGGTTTTTGGTGTTACAACCATTCACCCCCCCCTCTGGTTGGCTTGGTATTTGGGATTCGATCCTACAAGTGGTATCAGAGCCAGGTTTTCTTCTTTGGATTTTTACCGATCTGAAGTTTTTAAGCCCTGGCTGACAAGTTTTCAACCAAGCCACATGTTTTCGATGGTGTCGATTTTTCTTATTGGTGTGACAAGATGCAATCTTACATTATGGCTCAAGATTATGATATTTGGCTTAAGGTTGCTCATCCTTATGAGATTCCTGAACAAATTAATACTGCTGCTTTGAAAACTGAATTTGAAAATAATTGCAAAGCTCGAAATATTTTATTGAGTGGGATTTCTCGTTCGGATTTTGATCGTGTGTCGCATTTTAAAATTGCCAATGAGATTTGGAACACTTTGCGTAATTTTCATCAAGGAACTTCCAACATTAAAGAATTGCGTAAAGATATTTTCAAAAAGGATTACATAAAATTTGAGATGAAACCTGGAGAAGCTTTAGATGACTATCTTGCTAGATTCAACAAAATTTTAAGTAATCTTCGATCTGTTGATTCAGCTTATGATTTTAATTATTCTCAATCTGAAGTTTCTCGCCACTTTTTGAATGGTCTTGACATGTCTATTTGGGAGATGAAAGTTACATCAATTCAAACTCATGAGATGAACATTATTTCTCGAAAAATTGATCCTAAGTCTAGTGCTTTGGTTTCTTCTTCTTCTTCATTGGATCTTGGTGTTTCTTCGTCAACTTCTATTGCTCTTGCTTCCATTAATGCCACATCCGATGATCAACTCGAACTACTCGAGGAGGAGGATTTGGCTTTGGCTATTAACAAGTTGTCTCGAGCTATGAATAATGTCAAGAACAGGAAGCGTGGAGGACCCGTTCGATGCTTTGAATGCGGAGAGTTGAATCATATCAAGTTCAATTGTCCTAACCGCAAGAAGGCGAATAAGGAGAAAGAAGAAGACAAGAAGGAGTTCAAGAATTTCAAATCGGAGAAAAAGAGAAGTTGCGTGCAGATGCTAATTCGAGAACTTTTAGAAGCTTGTGCAGACGAATCAGACTCAGAAAAAGAGAGCAATGGCAAAGGTAAGCATGTTGTTGATTTAGACTTTGTTGCTCGCAATGCAAGTTCTGATGTGGATGAATCTGATAGTAATACTGAAAAAAAACTTAGCTATGATCAATTAAAACATATTCTAATATGCTTGATAAGAGGGATCACACTATTGAGATTCTAAATGCTGAAATTGGTAGATTAAAATCTCTAATTCCTAATGATGATGATTGTAAATCTTGTGAAGTTTTATTTTCTGAAGTTAATGCTTTACGAGATGTTAATTCTGTTAATTGCTTGAAATTAGAATCTGAGATTGAAAATACCAAAAAGCTTGAGTCTTCTTTTGCACTTGGATTTGTTTTGCATGCTCGTGTTGTTGATGAATTAATGTTGACAAAGAATATTTTGAAAAAATATAAAACTGCTTTATGTGCAAGTTCTTTGTTCAATGTTTTGTGTGCGAAAAAGATTAAACAACACAAGGATGTTTTGATGTCTCAAAATTGCTCAAAGTGCTTTTTGAATGAAATGAAATTGAAAGATGCTTTAGGATGTGTTGAATACATGGAAAATATTGTAAAGCAAGATGAAGTGCTTTCTTGTTCTAAGTGTCGCAAAAATAAAGGTGTTTTGGTTGATTGTGAAAATTATGTTAATTTGGAAAAAGAAGTTTCTTATTTAAGAAGTTCTTTGGAAAAGTTTTCAGATGGTGAAAAGAAACTTAACATGATTTTGGATCAATCAAAAGTGAGCACTTTCAATCGTGGTGTAGGTTTTAATACTAATGCCTATTTTACAAATCACCAACCTGCTGTTTTGAGCATAACTGAAAAAGGTGATGTTTTGACAAAACCCGAACAAAAGAAAATGATTTTTAAATCCGGTGAAATTTTGGCTTCTCTTCCTTCAATGATTCAAGAGAAAAAGTCCTTTGCAAAACCATCTACTTCAAAAACTTCTTGTCGTGACAAGTATATTTGTTTTTTTTTGGAAAAGATGGACATTTGGTTGGTTTTTGTTTTAGACTTGCTCATAAACAGAAAAAAGAAAGAGAAATTGCTTTTGCTAAACAACGATGGCAAAAATCGGGTTTTGGATCAAGGAGCTCGATTAGATCGACACTGACCAGTCGGTCAGACCGGCCACGGCCAGTGGTCAGACCGCAAGTGTACCGACGGTCAGACTGGCAGCCAGGTCCGGTCAGACCGCAGGGACAACGACGGTCAAACCGGCCTCAGGGCTATTTTGCGCGTAATTTAAATCGGACTTTTGTGAAGCATCAAGGTAAGTTTTCAGGTAAGTCTGATTCTGATTTTGTTCATGCATATGTACCTACTGGTTCTATTGGTCGTGTGACTCGGTGTTGGATTCTAAAATTTCTTATTTCTAATCCCAACACGGAGACCTCGACATTTTCTCGTTCGTAGGTATTTTTGGGCATACTCCCCATGAGTGTTCAACGTTGAGACGACGGTTGCTTTTCAAAGTAACATCAAGGTAATTTTGGATTGACATAATTTTGTTCTACTTTCTCAATTATTAGCTTTTCATGTGCTAGTTTGTGAGATAAGTAGTTTTGGTTAATTTAAATGAATATATGTCAATTCATGAGAACCTTGGTGATATCATTGGCAATTGGATGTCTTTTTCAAATATCTTTGATTTCTTCTTGATTTTTCTTCGAGGGAAATTGGAGGTTAATTTGAGGGGGAGTTTGTGCTTTTTCATGCATTCATGTTTATTTTTATGCATTTGTTTATAAATATGAAAATAAATATAATGATAAAAAGAGAACTTTGTCTTATATCTTTAGTATATTCTTGTGCATGCTAGCAAAATAATTGAGGTTTATTTATTGCTATGTTAGCTTGTATGCATTTTAGTCTTTTCATGAAGCTTAAATATTACTTTTAAGTGAGATGATGCATGACACTAATTCTTTTACTTGAATTAAGAAAATATGCAATATTGATGCTAGCATATTGATTGAATGATGAATGTTTATATATATATGCTTTATTGATTTGTTATTCCTCAAATAGCTTTTAAATGCTCATTGTACAAGAGAAAAAAAATATTTATGAGTGAAAAAAATGAATACCGAATCCTTGGAAACAGTCTTGACGACAAGGACGTATTCGATGTGAGCAAAAATAATGGGTGCCGAATCCTTGGAAACAGTCTTGACGACAAGGACGTACCTGGAATAATTGAGAGAAAAAAAATATGAGCAAAAAGAAGCTCAAATAAAAGTTAAAAATTCTCTTGATTGTTTTGTGTTAAAGCTTATTTGAGAAAGAGTGATAAATACAATTGGTGTATATGTATAGATGTTTATTTTTCAACCTATGTGCTTGTGAATATGTTGCATTCTAAATCGTTGGAAATCATGAATCTTTATTGTTGATTTGAACTTAATTGTAATATCTTTGATTCATGTTTATACTATAATGCATGCTTGTTAACTAGTTAATAAATTTATCTCTTTATCTTGCAAAACATGATCATGAATTGCTTTTGGTATATTTTAAAGCTCTCGATGAAAACATAGAAAATAAAAAATAAAAATTCATGTTGGTTATGACAAGAGTAAATCATGATATCATCGCATTTGTGCTATATTTGTTATTATTTCTTTTTTACGTTCTTGATGAACTCATTGTCAAAGGGGGAGAAATATACAAAATGCATGCTTCTTGAAAGGGGGAGAATTGATTTGCTAGTTGATTTTGAAGTTTTGGATTACAAATATGGGAAATTCTTTCTTTTAAAAAGGGGAGAGTTTTCTTTTCAAATATAGGAAATTCTTTCTTTTAAAAAGGGGGAGAGTTTTCTTTTCGTCACGTTTGTGATTTTTGAGCCATCTGAGTTTTTTGATTCGGTTTTCAAAAACACTAAATTGCATTTTGAAGATGTTGCCAATGTGTTCATCAAGGGGGAGATTGTTGGATCATGTGATGATCTTGGTGATGAACAATTGTCAAAGGTAAGTGTTTGTGAAAATACGGAGATATGTTTTCAGACGATAAATAGTATTTGTGCTGACGGTTGTATACCGGTCAGACCGGGCTAAGGCGGCCGGTCAGACCGGAGGTATGCGAGCGGTCAGACCGGCCGTCACGCGGTCTGACTGGCAGAGGCAGCCGACTTCTTGTCGGTTTCGGATTTGGATGTTTCCTTCGTGGATTTGACTTATAGATGTTTTCTATACGTGTGGATACTGGTGTTATGCTAATGTGAGTCAAGTTGGGGATAACTTGCACTCGGATATGGAGTTTCTTTGTTGTTCATGTGCAGGTGTTGCTTGAGGCCATGGGAGTATAGCCGGTGATGGATCGGGACTAGGCTTGGGAGAAGTTGAGGTCCAGAGGGTCGAGGATATCACGCGGGATGCTCAGGCTAGAGAACAATGCATGTGGAGGTGAAGGTTTCCATATGGCGTACACGTGGTGTTGTATGCGTATGGAAAGCGGAGTCAAATTTGGTAGGAGTCCAAATTTGGATAGTGTTGAGTTTGTTGCTTGTATGGGAGGTTTCCTATGGGATTAGGATTTCTTGTATGAGTAGGATTCGTGGCTAGGGGCAGCCACATTGAGGGTATAAATAGAGGGGCAGGGTGTTGCCTCTAGGTGTAGAGTTTTAGATCAAGCTTTTAGAGCTTTGAGTTAGGGTTTCAAGATTAGTCGAAATTGTGGAGAGGAGTGCTGTGGTTGCACTTTGTAAACACTAGTTGATGCAATAAAGTCATGTGATTTGATCTACATCTTCAAGTGTTTTTACCGGCGTTGTTCTGGATCTCGACGGTCAGACCGAAGTACCACGGGCGGTCTAACCGGCGAGAGGCAGCGGTCCAACTGACGACACTACACCGGTCAGACCGGAGGCTTAGGCTCGGTCAGACCGGCGGCGGCGTTTTGACAGCAGTAGCGACGGCGACGATCTACATCGAAAAGAGGGTAACTTTAATTTCCGCTTAAAGTTTTCGGTTTTTGGTGTTACAACCATTCACCCCCCACTGGTTGGCTTGGTATTTGGGATTCGATCCTACAGGACCCATGTGGGATGCGTCCCAACCTGGTGGAGCACAACCTAGGAACCCCCTTGATCGTCCTCCCACCCCCGTAAATAGTTAGGTATCCCATTAGGGTTTTTAAGTTTTGTTTAGATTAAAATTTAGCTTCGCTAATTTGCCGTGTAATCTCGTGCTCGGTTCGATCGCCGGTTTGCTCGTTATGGAACTCTAACATATCATTTATATTCAATTTCTATTTGTAATTCAGATTGCTTTTGTCTTATTCTTGCTTATTTCTTTCATTTGCTTGCAGGAATAAGGTTGATCTGCACTGACAAGATCAACAACCCACGGAGAGGTGTATCGATCGCTAAGGCGCAACAAAACAACGTCTCATACAGTTGTAGTCGGGTCGTCAACATTTCTCCCAAATCATAGTTATCTTCAACTCGTCGAAAGATCGGGACAACCAGATCCCTGAGTGTATTGGGAGGAGTTCAGAGTTTATCAAATGGTATCAGAGCTTTCGTTGCTCAGTGAGTTCTTATCTACCTATAACCAGAAAAAGCCAAAAAGAAAATTTATACATTACCTAGCCATCTTTGTGCCGCTGCATTGTTCTTTTCAGTTTTTGCATTGTTGAGTTTTGCGTTGCATCGTCGAGTCATGTTGTTGGTCTTAGCGTCTAGTCCGTTTAGAGTTTCGAGTTCTGGTCACGTTTAGTACCATTGTCGTCGCCGCCGTTGTGTCTTTATTGTTGTGGGGACCTTCGAAAACAGAATCATCTCGCTGCTAGGGTTTGATTTTTGTAATTTTCAGAAGTTTTTGGCGGTTAGTTTTGGAGTTGCTGAGTTGCATCTAGGGTTTGCCTAGACCTGCCCATGCTTTTTGTGTTTGTGTTGTGCAGAGAGGGGAGAAGAAGAATTACCAAATCTATTTTTGGAAGTAGTCAAGTTTGATTTGAGAAGAAATAGTAGTTTGGATCGGCTGGAAATAGTTACTTGACCGAGTCCCACCACATTGGGTGGGTTCTTGGCCGACTCCCTCCATCTCACAATCGTTCCATGTTGTGTTAAATACTTTGGCAAAATTTTATTTTGGTGTCAGATTCAAGTTCCGTTTGCAAAAACAGAACCTGTGGGACGAGATCATTCCATTTTTGTATAGATCGAATTTTAGGGTTTGGATTTTTACATTTGAGTTCCTGAAATTTTTATATTTATATTTGAGTCCCTGTAATTTTGCATTCAGGTCCTTGAGTCCTTTTTGCTGAAAAAATCAAAAAAAAGAAAAAAAGGCAGAAAGGTGCGATAAAAGGAAAACAAAAGTCGCAAAAAAGAGAAAGAAAAAAAGAAGAAAGAAAGAAAGAAAAAAAATCAGTTGTTATCTTTGAGTTTGCTTTTGTATATCATAGTTATGCATGAGTTATTTCTAGTGTTATCTTGTGGTATTGTTTGTGTCTAGGCTCGCATCTCCAGTACGTTCTAGCCTAGGACCAGCACGGTACTGACTTTGAACAATTATTTAACTTTGCATTCTCTAATTTGAGCATTTACTATTTCTTTGCTACATAGTTAAGCCTACCTAGAGCTCCATAGATTTGATTACAGCCGTACAACAAGTGTTTGCTAAGGCATCGATACATCCAACCTTCATTGGGTCTAGGTTGAGTTGGTGTATGTCACTATTACGCTTGTTTTGCTAAGAACTTGTAAGAGCTTGGTTAAAAACTTGAGTGTGTGTGAAATTTGAGCTTCCACTATCTAGTAGTCGATAGGAGCGTGCATATTCTTGTGTGTGTTTCTTGTTTACTACTAACCATGAAAGGATTGCGCAAGGGGATACGAGATGTTTATGATCAATATCGACATCTTCACCTTTTACGAGATATGACGACTTCTCCACGTGATGCATATAAGGTACCTGACTATAATTTTGCACGAGTTGAATCTAAGTTATCATTCTACGATGGCAGGTATGATTTTGTTGCTTATGTTGATTGGGAGCTAGCAGTAGACAATGAATTTGATAAATATGATTTTTCTGATGCTCAAATGATTAAGGCTGCTTGTACTAAGTTTACCTCTTCTGCTTTCTTTTGGTGGAGTTATGTTAGTAACAAACCTAAAACTTGGGATGAATGCAAAACCATGATGAGAAAACGTTTTGTGAGTTCTTATTACAAATGTACTCTTCTTGAAAAATTAGAATATTTGAAACAAGGTGATAGAACTGTTAGGGTAGAACTATTAGGGAGTACATCCATGAATTTAAAGTTTGTATCATATACAGTGGTATAAAAGAATGCAATGAAAACACAATGCATAGATTTTTCAATGGGCTCAATTCTGAAATTCAGGTTATGCTTGCTAATGTGACATATAATCATATTGGACACCTATTCATGCTTGCTCGTAGCATTGAGAGTCAAATCATATCAAATGCGAGAAAACATGCACAATGTGATTTATTTCCTGTTTCTAAATCTCCTATATCCTTATGCAATGATGATGTGTAAATATTGGAGGAGCAATCTTTTGCGTCTCTTGTTACTAACATTTTGCAGAGAGTTCAGAACATTCAACAAAAAGAGAAGAATGATGTACTTAAGAAGAAAGAGGAGAAGCATGAGGCACCTGTTATGTCTGAAGAAAGTTTAGAAGGTAAATTAAATGGTGCTAAGATAAATGAAGGTGAGTATTCTTAAGCTGCGCTACACATGTCCACTTTATATGCTATAGTAGAGCAACTATTAGTGGAACCAATTGTCGAGATTTCTTTGTCACAAGTTGATTTGTTTGTTGTTCCTTGTGATAAAGAAGACTTGTGTGATAATGCTTTACTTATATTAATGCCACAACTAGTGAATGCACATGTTATTTCTAATGTTAGTTCTTTATGTGCTGATTTTAAACATGTTGTTTACGTTGCTAATGAAGTTGAGGAAAGTCAATTTGCTATCTTCTTTATGTACTTTGGGCTATACGATGTTTGATGACTTTTGTGAGCTCGATAATTTGAAGGAGAAATTATTTGCTATTAATTTACCATGTCCATATAATACTATATTTCATATTTTTGGCACATATAATGATAGAGGAGTATATTTGGTGCATAGAGTTCACATATACTCAGATTTCGAACCTTCTGTGGCAGTGGACAATAATTTCAAGCTAGAGAGACATATTATTGCTAATCATACTACTTCGAGTTTTTCTAGTTTTGATTGGAAGAAACAGATTGTTTTAAATGGACTATATATATAAAGAGCACCATATGGTAAAACTGAGGACAGTTTTCCGTGACGAAGGGGAGGATGACGTGATCATGGCTACTATGGATATAACCGTTGCTCACATCATATGTCAACAGGAAGATGTTAAGATCAAGTTGTCCAAGTTCTGGAATCCAATTCAGTTACCTGCTACAGTGCTGATTTCAAATGATCGCCAAATATGCATACGAGCTCCGTTTTAGGACAATGAATACTTGATGGAAAGCTCTTGGAGTCTTCTTTCCAACGGATCTAGCCTCATCTCCAAATTCCATCTCAGTCTGCCGTAGTTGAAAAAACAAGGTGTTGCATCACCTATAATGGACCTATGGGCTGTAACTTCATCTGGGACCCCGACCCAAATGGGGCCCATGTGGGGTGTGCCCCAACCTGGTGTAGTACGACCTAGGAACTCTCTTGGTCGTCCTCCCACCCCCTTAAATAGCCAGGTACCCTTTCAGGGTTTCTTGGGTTTTGTTTAGATTAAAGTTTAGCTTCGCTACTTTGCTGTGTAATCCTGTGATCGGTTAGATCGCCGGTTTGCTCGTTACGGAACTCCAACATATCATTTGTATTCAATTCCTATTATCAATTCAGATTGCTTTTATCTTATTCTTGCTTATTTCTTCGATTTGCTTGCAGGAATAAGGTTGATCTGCATCGGCAAGATCAACAACCCACGGAGAGGTGTATCGATCGCTAAGGCGCAACACAACAATGTCTCGTACGATTGTAGTCGGGTCATCAACGTTTCTCCCAAATCGTAGTTATGTTCAACTTATCGAAAGATCAGGACAGCTAAATCCCTGAGCGTATCGAGTGAAGTTCAATATATGATATGTTCTTAAACAAATAAGGCCAGACATAAAAACAAAGGCCAGACATAAAAACATGCAGGACTGAACTCTGCTATGTACAAGAGAACTCTTAATTATGGTTGGAGTGAATACTTGCCCAGATAATGTTCTCAGAGTAAGAAATGCGCTTAGGCCATGATCAATGCGGTGAAGTGGCGAGTGGTTCCACCATGCCAAGTCATAGATTCCGCTCCATGTTGGTCTGAGACGCATCCTGCAGAACTCCTTGCATCCTCTGCAGGAAACGGTCTCCTCGTCAGAACCTTGTTAGGGCTATACCGGAAAAATGAATCGTTGTGTGAGAGAGAGAAATTAAAGAAAGCTGAAAAAATTTAAATGTTAGCCCTTCAAAGTACCCTCCATTGTACAGCTCGTGGATTAATAGGAGCTTGGATCTACATATAGGCTAGAACTACTAGTTGTGAGGAGCTTGCATTGAGTATGCCCTTATTAATCATCACAGATGTATGGTCATGTGCTGCATGTGTGAACTATTTTCCTCAGAACACCGGCGAAGACACAGGGAAGAGGCGAACATGCGCTGTAGCTTTTCACGACATTACCCGACATGGTGACAGCCGCACGCAATGAACCGCACACACCAGAAGTCCACAGCCGCGGGCCTGACTGACAGGTAGCAGCAGGTCGGTTGCTTGTGGGATGCCGGCGATCCCCCAAGCAGTGGGAATTTTTTTTACAAATAGTATGGTTTAAATGGAAAATCGCAAATCTAGCGGGCTTGTGTAGAAAATCGCAAATCTAGCGGTCTGTCGACCCGCGGAGGGACGAAATGCGGCCCAGTCGACCAACCGCGTGACGACAGGGCCCAGCGCCGCTCCTGTCGTCGCTCCGCGTGGCGACAGGCCGCCCAGTCGGCCAACGGCATGGCGATAGGGCCCAGCGCCGCTCCTGTCGTCGCTCCGCGTGGCGACAGGCCACCCAGTCGGCCAACCAAGTGACGATAGGGCCCAGCGCCGCGCGACAGGCCGCCCAGTCGGCTAGCGACGTGCCGACAGGGTGCTTTATAAGGCCCGGTTCGATGATTCCAGGACCACTTCGCTGCCTCACCTCGTCTCCTCGCCTCGCGCTAGTTTCGCCGCCGCCAGCTGAGGCCGCCGTCGCGCCAGCCTGCCGTTGCCATTGCCGTGGCTACCGGTGCACCACGTCGTCGTGAAGATAGCAGCAGGAGAAGAGAAGGCAAGCTGCAGTGATTAAGGTATAAATTTGCAATCGTTAGTATACGTTTGCAGTGATTAAGGTATAAGTTAGGTTGTGAAATTTTAATTTGTACATATGAGGTTTGTTATTTCGTTGTTTTTATTTGTGAATCGGTAGTCATTGTTGTTAGTGCATATATAATCTGTTGAATCTGTTAACCATTAGTCATTGTGTTAATGTTAGTATATATAGTTATGTAGTTGTATATTGCAAATAATTCGAAGTTAGTATATGTTTGCTGAGGTGATTAGAAATTTCGTACCGGTGAGATAGTTATCTTCGGGGAGAAATCAATGTTGAGCGTTAGTACGAATCGAAAGGAAATTATATTTAATTAGTGAACTTTTACAATGCAGAGCTGTGTTATTTAGCCAGAGGGAATTACTACGTGGTTGGGTAGGAGGCGTCTGCAATAGTGCAGGAAAGAGCAACAACAGCGAAGGTATAAATTTGTAATCCCTTTGGATGACGACAAATTATTTGTATTAATCATTGTTGGTTGTTAGTACATGTATTATACGTTTATTATTAGTTAAAATGGAATGGAGGTATTATACGTTTATTATTAGTTAAAATCGAATGGAACGTATATTTAAGTAATGAAATATAGTTTGAATAAGTTAGAGAAATAACGTAAGCATAGAGCATACGACACCTTACTGGGTAGTGACGTATTAATAGCAATTGGGATGCTATTTCAGGATGTCAGGTGGTGTGTCCGTTCGGGTGTATTATGGTGACGCTCCAATACAACTCTGTGACAGCGGGGTAGATTTGATCGTATATGCATTCGTTGATACTACCCTAAATACACCAGACCAGTTGGTTTTGAACGAAGTGCTAGTGTGGCTGCATAATATGTTCGGGATAGATCCTTTGATTGAGAAATTAATCATAAAAGCCGTGTGGCCAGTAAGGGGTGAATACGGATGGCAGTGGAGGGTAGTAGAGCTTGCATCTACCGGGAGTTGGAGAAAATTTGTGGCTAAAGTAAGAGAGAAAGGTTATAGCCTGGCAATATTGGTGCAAAAGAAAATAGATATTATTGGGACCGGCGAGAGCAGCCGCACGGAGGTGGAACAAGCGCATATTGTGGAAGAGGCTAATATTTCCAGGAGTGGTGAAGAGGAAGCAGTAGAGGAGGAGGCTACTGTAGATGTAGTTGTGCCCGGTGGCAATTGTCCGGGTAACGAATTGGATGACGAAGAGCCAGACTCACCTTTGGCTGTTGATGCAGCGGAGGAGAACGATGCGGTAGTGGAAGAGATGGAAATGGAGAACGAGGAATATATTTCGTTCGTGGTGGAAGGGGAAGATACGACACGGTGGGACGAGGAAACCAATGTACCCGAAGATTGGACAACCATATCCATGAGCCGTCTTGGGGTTAATGATGGTTTAGATGCCCACTGGCGATATGATAGAGAGAAGGTGCAAGTTGGACAGATGTTTCACGACAAAGGACACCTACAAGACGCGGTCAAGAGGTGGGCTTTTCTGCAGAAGCGGGAGTTCAGGGTGAATGTTTCAAATCGGACGACGTACGACGTGAAGTGCACTAAGCCCGGATGCCCTTGGAGAGTGCATGGTTACAAGCCACAACATGACAACTTATGTGTAGCTTCAAGGGTTGAGCAGCATACCTGTTTGTTGGATAATACCCCTTTGGTACATAGGAACATGACGGCTGCATTCGTGGCACAAATGGTGTACTCGAAGGTTGTTAAAAAAACCTCATTATCGCCGTTCACAATAATGCATGACGTGGAGAAAGAGTACGGGTATGAGATATCGTACGACAAGGCTTGGAGGGGTAAGCAGAAAGCACTGGAGATGAGATTTGGAAGTTACGAAGACTCATACCACAACCTTCCCCCACTTTTGGAGGTGTTGCAGGCCAGAAACCCGGGCACACATATGGCTATTCTCGATGAGGTTGCTGACAATGGGAAAAACGTCCTTCGTCGTGCATTTTGGTCATTTGGGTGCATGATAGAGGCCTTCCAAAATTGCATTCCGTTGTTGTGTGTTGATGGTACTTTTATGACAGGCAAGTATAGGGGAACAATTTTAACCGCAATCGGAGTCGACGCTGATAGCCATGTCGTTCCCGTTGCCTTTGCTTTTATTGAAAGCGAGAACACATCGAGTTGGCTATGGTTCCTGCGTCACATTAAAAGGGGTGTTGTTCAAAACAGACCAAATGTGTGTGTTCTGCATGACCGCCATGCCGGCATTCTATCAGCGGTGCAGCAGCTAAAGGAAGATGTAACAGACGAGGTTTCCTGGCCAGATTTGCATAGCAGATGGTGCATGCGACATCTCGGGGCAAATTTTTACAGACAATTTAGGAGTAAGAGGTTAATGGACCTGTTCAAAAAACTGTGCAAGCAGAACCAACAAAGAAAGTTCGACGCCATATGGGAACAGCTGGATCGGCTGACCACTACTCACATGCAAGAAGTTCGAAAAAAACCCGTTCTTGCCCGACAAGAGGAGCCGGAAGGCCTGGAACCCGTTCCAAACGAACCACCATCTGTTACTCGATGTAGGAAGCGAGGGAGGGGTACGAAGTGCTTCATTGACTGGATAGAGCATGAGCCAAGGGAAAAGTGGTCCTTGTTGTATGATACCAATGGTTCACGGTATGGTGTGATGACAACAAATCTTGCAGAAGTGTACAACTGGGTGATGAAAAGTACACGTCCTTTACCACTTGTTGCTATCCTGGAGGGCATCACAAGGGGTACACAGAAGTATCTTCGTAAAAGATACGCCATGGCTAGTCTTAACCTTGCCAATCCTAATGTAAGGTATAGCCCCGCTATCACACAATACATGGAGGAGAAAAGCAAGAAGGGGGGAATGCACAGGGTCTGGCCTGCTGGGAATAGGGAGTTGCTTTTTGAGGTACGTCTGCATGACAAGAGTGGTGTCGGTATTGGGAGAACGGACATCACATTGGAGTGCACGTTGTGGCCAGACTATCATGCTTGCAAGTGCAACTGCAACAAGCCTTTCCTTCGACATCTGCCATGCTCTCATGTTCTTGCCGCATCCGCAAAAGGTGGTGTCGATGCGAACATATTCGTCTCGCCTTACTTTACTAAGGAAGCATGGGAGGCAACCTGGCGCGGTGAATTGCGTGGTTGGCGTGCGGTATGTGAGTTTATTCGCCCACCCCCAGGGGAAGCCAACTGGGTACCTAATTCAAATTTGCTAGTTGCAACGAAGGGGCATCGCAAGACCCGTCGAATCAAGAACCACATGGATGAAGCTGAAACGAACACCTGTTCACAGTGTCCAAAGGCTTGCATTGTATGCGGTGGAGACCATAGCCGTAAAGATTGCAGCATGTACAATGTAGGCAAAGATCCAGAAGGTGGCGATATTCGGCGTGTTCCAGGGCGGAGGTCGACTTCGAGAAGGAATCCTTAGATATTCGTCTTGTAATATTTATATTTACCAGCACCGCATTGTGTTCACTTCATTTTATCAGTATTTGACTTATATTTCTGAAATTTCGCTTTGCATAATTTTGTCATTTATTAATTTATTTTTGATGCTCACGTCACTGATAATCATGCATTTTGTAGGTATGGCTGCCAGGGATGACGTATCGCTGATCGACGAGGTGATCGATAAACATCACCGATCGAGACGACTTAGTCAGGGGACGTTCTGCAACGTGCTGAGAATGCGGGGACCGGATCAGTACTAGCGTATAGATCCTCGTTGGGTTCCAAGGCATGTGAAAAACCATTTGTCACCGAGAGCTGTCATTTAAATTTTCTCGCATTGCTGATTATTTATTTATGACATGTAACAGGTTGAGAGCCGCTGGTTTGTTGACCTTCGCACGCTTGGTTGAGCCTTCACGTGGAAGGTCACCCCGTATCAACATGGATGCGGCCTTGCTGAGTGCTTTGGTGGATAGATGGAAGCCCGAGACACACACCTTTCACCTAACAGTTGGAGAGATGGTACCCACTCTACAGGATGTGTCTTTTTTGTTGGGTCTACCAATAGCGGGTGCAGCAGTTGGCCCGACACAGGTTCACGCTGGATGGGCGGATGATCTGTTGGCCAGTTTTGGTGGAGTGGTGGCTGCTCCGCTGCTTGATCTCACAGATGGGCATGGGCCCACGAGGAGTTGGTTGCACCAGTTCCACCAGGAGGAGTTCCCAGAGGACCAGGAGGACTGGGTAGTGCGCCGACACTTAGTCGCGTATCTACTGTGGCTGTTTGGGTGGGTGATGTTCACGGGAACTCACGCTGACTCCGTGGACAAGCACTTCATCCACTACGCGGAGCAGATCGCCGAGCTACCTGTTGAGGACATTCCGGAGTACAGTTGGGGGTCGGCAGTTCTTGTGTCGACGTACGCCGGTCTCTGCGATGCTTGCAACAGGAACAACAGGGGAAGTTCTCTGACAGGATGCCCTCTGCTTCTAATGTTATGGGCGCATGAGCGCTTTGACATTGGGAGGCCACAGCTAGAGTCGTACGCAAGCTACGGCGTCGATGAGATGTACAAGTCTGGACTTGAAGACATCGACGATCGTCCAACCATGGGATCGCTGTGGACACACCGCGAGGTAAATTGTACTTTGCAAGACATTTTTCATAGCACCCTCTTTTTCTGCGCATGATCTAGAGTTACGGGAACTAATCATATTTTTCTTGCATTTGCAGCCGAGGTGGGTGAGCGGAACGACACGTCGCGTGTACGCACAGTTCGTGGCGGACTTCGATCAGCTTACGCCCGACCGTGTACGCTGGACCCCGTACACGCATCACGATGTCGTCGAGCGGGCACCGCACGGTCTGGCACACCTCTGCACGCGCGACGTAGAGCTTTGGAGGACCACTTGTCACCTCGTGCTGGACGTGCACGTCGAGCCGTACCACGTGCAGAGGGTACGTAAACAGCTCGGCATGTACCAGGACTTCCCTCCGAGAGGTGGACGCTCATTAGCTGTTACCCTCCACAAGTAAGTACACGTCCGACAATGTTAATTTCACGTAGTGTGTTTTATCCTATTTTAAATGTTTCTTACGTGCTCACTATGCCCTACGCAGGTACATCCGGAAGGGACTCGGTCTATCCCACGAGGCGACCATTGTTCAGACGATCGCGCCAACTGTTGCGGAGTGGGAACATGCGGCTGAGCACTTGGTTCTCCAAACACCTCCAGACGACGGAGCTTCGTACGGACAGTACCTTCATTGGTACCATAGTGTTACGCGCTGGAGGTGTTTCCCGCCACAAGGGGAAACTTCTGTCGCTCACCAGGCGTCGATCACGGACACGTTTGCCCCACAGCCTCGTGCTGCGTTCAACTCAATGGTATGACGGTGCTTTCGTTGATTATCATTAAATGTGGAATACGTTCAATTGTTCTAACGCCCTTCCCAATTCGTTCGATAGGCCGAGTTTGTGGAACAGGTTCACACTGAGTCCAACACGTTGCTACAGAGAATGGAGACGAGGCCTCAGCACGTCAGGCAGGACGACGTGACGTCCGTCCTTCGCAGTTTTCGTTCACGGGCTGCGGCGCTCCTTCGTCGTGTCTCCTGTCGAAGCGCGGCTGATGTTGTGCAGCCCACCAGGCGGGCAGGATCGCCACCACTACCACGACGCTCTAGTGTGGACCAGTTTCGCTCCTCTACTTCACGTCGCCAGTACGACGACGCCGGTCCATCGCACGCTCGGCCTTCGCTTCAGGAGACACCGGTCCCCTTTCGCCCAGGGAGATCGTCTGACTTTGGGGTTCCGGCNTAGATCTGTAGCACTTAGATGCGGAGCCTAGATTTTTTGCGAGTAGATTTGTAGCACTGTGAGTAGATATGTTTAAATTTGTGAGTACATATGTAGCACTTAGAAGTGTGAATAATTTTAGGCTAGATTTGTTATGCACACGTTTGGTTGTAGTACTACTATATTTGACAGTACAATGAGAAGTATTACGAGTGTTTACAATATTTGATAGTTGTTTTTTAAAACTGTAGGATGCCAAGGCGTGGAAAAGCTACCAACTCAAGGTAACATAAATCGTTTCTGTGATATTATGTGTTATTCGTTGTGCATGAAATGAGGAATCCTAGATTAACAGGTTAGGGTGCTTCATTTATTATTGACTTGTAGTTCTCGCCCGAAGACTGGAAATGCCTTCAACCCATTGCCTTTGCCTAGCGGTGTTCCAGTGCCCATGTGCTGGTGCGGTGATCCTTGCAAGGTAGCCAAGTCTGATGAAGAGGAGACGTACATGCAGAGATACTGGATGTGTGCCAATTTTGAGTTTGAGCCAACACCTGAGATCCG
Source organism: Oryza officinalis (assembly GCA_008326285.1). NCBI lineage: Eukaryota > Viridiplantae > Streptophyta > Magnoliopsida > Poales > Poaceae > Oryza > Oryza officinalis. The sequence continues at coordinate 33,077,691 of BDMV01000005.1, forward strand.
CCGCATTAACTTAGTGGTAAGGAACTGATGTTTTGTAATAATTATTTGGTGTATTAAGTAGTCTTCAACAACTTATTTGGTTAGTAAACATTGCATTTGT
>BDMV01000005.1:33077890-33194825 GCA_008326285.1 Oryza officinalis
TCTGTTTGGGAGATGGATGGAATTGATTGTTTATCAGGAAAAATCTGGCAAGGAGATTATCTAAAAGTGTCTGATTGTGGTATACAGCCAATTGGAGATGGAGAACCCCAGTTGTTACTTTGAGGGTGTTGTGGAGGGTTCCGATTTATATACTAAAGATGCTGTAGATGATCTTGATGGTAAGCTTGGTCAGGGTTTCATGTCGGCCGATGATTTAGAAGAAGTTGACATTGGGTCAGGAGATAAGCTTAGGCCGACATTCATCAGTAAGAATCTATCATCTGAATTCAAACTTACATTATTAAAGCTTTTGAAAGAATACAGCGATTGCTTTGCTTGGGAGTATTCTGAGATGCCAGGACTTAGCCAATCGATTGTTGAACATCGGCTTCCTATCAAGCCGGGATATCGGCCATATAAACAACCACCTAGACGATGTAAAGCCGATATGTATGATGCAATTAAAGCTGAAATTACTCGTTTATATGATGCTGGTTTTATTCGTCCATGCCGATATGCTGAGTGGGTTTCTAATATAGTTCCGGTCATTAAGAAAAATGGCAAGCTTAGGGTCTGCATCGATTTCAGAGATTTAAATAAGGCTACCCCTAAGGATGAATACCCCATGCCGATTGCTGATCAATTGGTAGATGCTGCTTCAGGACATAAAATTATAAGTTTTATGGATGGAAATGCTGGATATAATTAGATTTTGATGGCAGAAGAAGACATTCACAAGACTGCTTTTAGGTGTCCTGGTGCAATCGGTTTGTATGAGTGGGTTGTCATGACTTTTGGATTGAAAAGTGCTGGGGCTACATATCAAAGAGCCATGAATTATATCTTTCATGATCTGATCGGTTTATTGGTTAAGATTTATATTGATGATGTGGTAGTGAAATCCAAGGAGATTATTGATCATATAGCCGATCTAAGAAAAGTATTTGAGAGAACAAGGAAATATGGCTTAAAGATGAATCCTACTAAGTGTGCTTTTGGTGTATCGGCTGGACAATTTTTGGGTTTTCTTGTACATGAGAGGGGTATTGAAGTGCCACAAAGGAGTATTAGTGCAATACAGAGGATTCAACCTCCAGAAGACAAGAAACAGTTGCAGTCTTTGATCGGCAAGATAAATTTTATCAGAAGATTTATTTCTAATTTGTCTGGGAGATTAGAGCCTTTCACATCTTTACTCAGACTTAAAGCCGATCAGGAGTTTACATGGGGGGCAGAGCAACAGAAGGCTTTGGATAATATTAAGAAATATTTAAGTTCTCCTCCAGTTTTGGTTTCTCCACAGAAAGGGGTGCCTTTCAAATTATACTTGTCAGCCGATGAGAGGTCAATCGGCTCGATCCTAATCCAGGAGTTCGAAGGTAAAGAGAGGGTAATCTTTTATTTAAGCAGAAGACTTTTAGATGCAGAGACCAGGTATTCTTCAGTGGAGAAGTTGTGCTTATGCTTGTATTTTTCATGTACAAAGTTGAGGCATTATTTGTTATCCAATGAATGTACTATAATTTGTAAGGCCGATGTGGTTAAATATATGCTATCGGCTCCAGTATTGAAAGGAAGGGTTGGAAAGTAGATTTATGCCTTAACAGAGTTCGATCTCAAGTATGAGTCACCTAAAGCTATTAAGGGGCAAGCTATAGCCGATTTTATCGTAGAACATCGTGATGATTCGATCGGCTCAGTGGATATTGCACCTTGGACGTTATTTTTTGATGGATCAGTTTGTACTCATGGTTGTGGCATCGGTTTGGTTATTATATCACCAAGAGGGGCAAGTTTTGAATTTGCTTTTACCATCAAGCCATATGCTACGAATAATCAAGCTGAATATGAGGCAGTTCTCAAAGGTTTGCAACTTTTGAAGGAGTTTGAAGCCGATGCTATTGAAGTCATGGGTGATTCATTGTTGGTAATTAGTCAACTGGCCGGAGAATATGAATGCAAAAGTGATGTGTTGGTGGTTTATTATGAAAAGTGTCAGGCATTAATAGATGAGTTTCGGCTGGTGACGTTGAGATATGTTCCTCGGGAGCAGAATCTAGAGGCTAATGCTTTGGCTCAGGGGGCATCGGGATACAAGCCGATGGTGACAGATGTTGAGATGGGGATTGTTACAATTGCAGCCGATGATTGGAGATATGATGTGTTTCATTATTTGAAGAATCCTTCTCAATCAGTTTCTAGGAAATTGAGGTATAAGGCTTTGAGATACATCTTGTTGGATGATGAACTGTATTATCGGATGATTGATGGGGTGTTGCTGAAATGTCTAAGTGCTGATCAAGCCAAAGTTGTGATGGGAGAAGTTCATGAAGGTATTTGTGGTACTCATCAATCGGCTCATAAAATGAGGTGGTTACTTCGAAGAGTTGGGTATTTTTGGCCGACAATGTTGGAGGATTGCTTCAGATATTACAAGGGATGTCGAGATTGCCAGCAATTTGGATCAATTCAGAGAGCACCAGCATCGGCTATGAATCCAATAATCAAGCCATGGCCGTTCCGAGGTTGGGGAATTGATATGATCGGCCAGATCAATCCACCATCGAGTAAAGGACATAAGTATATATTGGTGGCAACCGATTATTTTACAAAGTGGGTGGAAGCAGTTCCATTGAAAAAAGTTGATTCTGGGGATGCAATTCAGTTCGTTAAAGAGCATATTATATACCGATTTGGTCTTCCACAAACAATTACAACTGATCAAGGATCTATTTTTGTGTCAGATGAATTTGTTCAATCTATGGAGAGTATGGGAATCAGATTGTTCAATTCTTCACCATATTATGCGCAAGCTAATGGGCAGGCAGAAGCATCTAATAAAAGCTTAATTAAGTTGATTAAGAGAAAGATTGCCGATTTTCCAAAGCAGTGGCATAGCCGATTGGCTGAGGCGTTATGATCTTATCGGATGGCTTGTCATGGGTCAATTCAAGTTCCTCCATATAAGTTGGTCTATGGGCATGAAGCAGTTTTGCCATGAGAGCATGTCATCGGCTTAAGAAGGATTGATTTACAAGATGCATTGACAGCCGATGACTATCATAATCTTATGGTAGATGAGTCAGAAGACTTGGTTCAATCCAGAATGTATGCTTTACAAAAGATCACAAAAGATAAGGAGCGTGTTGCGCGGCATTATAATAAGAAGGTGGTACCGAAATCTTTTGAGGAGGGAGAATTGGTTTGGAAATTGATTCTGCCGATTGGAACTCGTGATAATAAGTTCGGCAAGTGGTCACCAAATTGGGAAGGACCTTTTCGGATTTACAAATCTGTTTCTAAAGGAGCCTACATGTTACAAGGACTTGATGAAGAAATATTTGGAAGAGCTCTTAATGGAAAATATTTGAAAAAGTATTACCCAAGTGTTTGGATTAATTCATGATTCGGCTGTATATTGCCGATACATGGTAGCCGATGTATTGACATCGCCTTTAGATGGCTGATATAAGTTATATCGCCCTTAGCACAATTCTTTTTAGTATAATCGGTTGTTTCGTGGTTATTTTTTCTTAGCCGATTGTAATTTTGTGATGTTTCGTTCTCCATGACAAAATTAGGGGGCATATACATACAAAAATTTCAAAATTTCAAAGCAAAAATACAAGTATGGAGTTTATATTATCATCGGCGGATTCATGTTACAAGTTTTTGGATAGCCGATATGGCCCTTTGCCTAATTTTTTCTATTTCTTCTATGGCTTGGGCATCGGCTGTATCACTTCCTGGGATGACTTTCATGGATTTGTTTAGATCGGCTAAGTGTCTGATCGAGGACTTCAGCTTGGATTTTTGTTCTTCAATGGCTCTTGGTAAATCGGCAAGCTTCTGTTCTTCCAGGGATAACTCAGCGTTGCAGGCTTCTAATTCAGCCAGTAGTTCAATCTTCTTATTCTTTAGCCGATCTATATTGCTTTGGATAAAACTTGGCCCAGATATCATCTGATCAAGCTTGGCTTTTTCCTCGTTTATGGATTGCCGATTGGCATGGATGGTTGTCTCAAGATCTTTTCGCTCTCGCCTATCGGCTATCCTCTGTCTTGCTCTTTCCAGCTTGTGACGATATTGTTCAAGGAAAACCGCTGGAGAGATGATTTCGGCTGCATCGTCTGGGATCTGATCTTGAATGTCTTCAAATCTTGCTCTAATTGATCCACAGTTGACAACCAAAGCATCAAGGGAACCTTCAAGACGATGAGCAATATCCTTGAGGGTAGCCTTTAAGTCATCGGCTATAGGAGCAATAGCTTTGCTAGATGTTTCTTCCTCTTCGTCCATGAATTGCCTAATGTCAAAAGAGAACATGTCGGCTAAGGCCTGAAAGAGACAAGATTGTTAGTCAATAGAATATTAATGGCCGATTTATATTTTTTAATACAAATGCTTACAGGAATAGGAGGAATCGGCTGGTCTTCAATATGGTGGCTGTCTCTAGCCGATGGGGTGTGTTCACTTGAATCATGATGAATAGGAGTTGGAGAGCGGATCGGCTGAAATATAAAATGAGTTAATACTTGATGAAACAAGGTTTAAACAAATTTTGAAGGAAGTGTTACCGATGGAGGCGGTGCAGGTTTCTTTTTGGCAGCTGATTTCTTTTTCTACAAAAGAAGGGTTAACGCTGAGATCGGCAAAGAAAGTTATGAAAGGATTAAGAGTACAAAGTACATACCCGAGGTTGATATGTCTTGTGGATCGGCGTTGGTGGAGTTTGCTGAGGAATAGGGATACTGATTGTTGGAGTTTCTTCTACTGTTTCACTCAGCTCGGCAGCTGCTTCATCGGTGGCTTTTTCTATATCTTCTTCATCTGGATCATAGTTTTTCTGCTTTTTGGTGGCTTTCTTCTTTGTAGCCGGTGGAGCGATAGCCGATGACCTGGTCCTTTTCTTCTTACCAGCTTCAGAGGGAATCGGCTCACGTGTTTGTCCATGGAGCAGGAAAGATGTCTTGGGGGCATTATAGCCGATGGTTGAAGGAGCCAATCCACCACCGTTGGGGAGAATCCCAGCAGCATAGTTGATATTGACTCCGCTTCTGCTGACATGAGGAGGAGAAGACTCTGTGGTCTGCAAACAAAAGAAGAAAAGGGGTTAAGTTATTTTCTAAAGACAATCGGCTATCGATAAGGGTATTGAAAAAGAAGTGTGTTTACCTATGGAATCATGTCTGGAATGATGTCAGTCAGATACATGGAAGCCGATTGGTGAAAAAGATGTTTTTTCCATTCAACCCACCATTGATCAAAAGTGGAACTCCTTAGCATAGCCAATTCAATGTTTTCCAAACTTCCAAGGGGAGGTCCTTCTATGCTTAACAACCTGTCCATCATCAGAGCTGATGAGATTTCTCCTCTGGCTTGGATTTTTTCTGAAAAGAACAAGCCGATTGGCAACTGCCCCATTCCCATTTGTCTGGCAGCGCTCATAGGGTGATAGAATTCATAAGATATCTGGATGTTCCTGCCTTGATGAATGCCAACAGGAAGGATACAGGGAGTGATAGCTGTTGTAAAAACTTCTCTGGATTTCTCAAATTTTTCAGAGTTTATTTCATCAAATCTGAAATCAGCTGGCAATTCAAAATCTGCAGAGAATTCATATGCGAACCAATTTCTAGAATCTTTTGGAAATCCATCATAAAAGTTGCCGAACCAGTCGACGAAGAGTTCAGCTGATAATTCTGATCCAGGATATGAAGATGCTGCCTCCCCGAACGACATACATCTTCTGGTTGTGACTTCATCTCCGTCGTCATCTTTGGTCGGCTCAACCAAGGGAAAATCAGCTTCGGGCACGGCTGGTCTCTTGGCAATTTTGATTGTGTGCAGATTAAGCCATAACTGCAATAGCCACCAAGGTCCACCTGTGCCGATTACTGAGTTGGTAGCAAGCTTAGCCGATGCATTGCTCAAAATCTGATATAAATAACCCAGGAGGTATTTGCCTAGTGGGAATTGCTTTTTGTTGACTAGAGCTTCGGCTATATGTTGCCAGTTGGTGGTTGGACCGCAGCTTGAACCACAAAACAGAAACTTTTCCAGCCACATCAAGAGGAAGGCTGCGTGTTCTTTAGGAGTGACAGGGCCAGATCCCATATTCAGAGAGATGAATCCACTCCAACCTCCAATGCTTCTAGTTTTGAAAATATATTGGATTTTGCTGTTCAAGCTGATAGGGTTAGCCGATGAGGTGATGTCTAGCCCAGTTATCATGGTGATGTCCAGAAGAGTTGGGCTCATTGGTCCTTGGTTGAAGAGGAAGGCATTCAAGGAGTTGGACCAAAAATAGCTGGCAGCCGATAGCATGGGTTCATCTTTGGCTAAATCGGCTATGGTTAGGGCTAAGCACTGAGCGATGCCGATTTCTTCCCAGTGAGTTTGTTTGCTAGCCGACCATTCAGACCAAGTCTTGACAGCCGATGGCCAGGATTTAAAAGTGTTGCTCCAATGGTTCAAACTAGGGTTGGTTAACTTAAAGGGGATCCTGTTTGTCTCGGCATTGATGATTTCTTTGGGGTCTTTGTTACCGATTGGGCCCAAGAAGTACCGATTGGGATGAACCAGGCTTGGGATTGCAACTTGGTGGGAGAGATACTACAAAAAAGAAAGGGGAGACGAAATAAATTGCGAGGAAAAACTAATCTATGAGGAGAGATGGGATTCGGCTGATGGGGTTACCTCAGGGAACTCGATGACCGGAGCGCTTGAAGGAGCTACGGAAGATGACATCGTCGGAGATGGAGTTGTTGCTGACGAGAGAATCATTTACGTGGTCGCCGGAGAATCCGATGAGGCTATTGCAAGAGTTGGAGGCGATTACGGTTGAGGCGGTGAAAACGGGAGTAACGGCGTGAAAACCTCCAAGCGGTGGTTGCTATTTAAAGAAGGTGTGTGATAACGGTTGAAATGGAAACAGAACCCTAGATCGATTCGGAGAGGATTCGAGCAAATCCGCAACATTCCAAATATCGTGGACTTGGGGGGCATGTGTTAACGACCAAATTTGGTAAATCAAGTATTGGATCTGAAGATAGAATCGAAGTGGATTTGGAGGAAGCTGGCAGTTACCAAAACAGAGCAAGAATCGGCTGGTGACCGAGTCGGCTATCGTGACCATCGGCTGAGACAGAGTCGGACAAGGATAGCCGATGTAGCCGATTCCGACGAGAGGATAACAGAGTCTTTGTCGGGTTCGGTTGGTGAGCTTCATAAGGATTCCCACATACGGATTGGGTCCGAAGAAGGGAATTGTATCTATTACTTAGGATATAATGTTAGTTTCCTAATAGATACTGTCGGTTAGAGTTTGTATTAGGGAATTGTCTTTAATATGAGTTGTAATAGAGATAAGAGTCGTGTCCGATAAGGACGTATTGTGTAATTCTGGGTATAAATTAAACCCAGGTTCGTGTAAAGAAAAAAACGAATCAATACAACAACTTCGGCGCATCGCCACCTTTACTCTTTCACTGTTTTTTCGACGAGTTCTTGCTTTCGAGTTGGGCTGCATCGGTTTCGATCTCCAGCAAGAGGTAAAACTTGTTATGGCGGCTTGCGCTTTCGGGATTAGTGCTTCCATCTTTATGACACTCTGATCCTGTTTGTGTGAATCGTCGAGTTATCATATATATTGTATAATCTGAATTGATATCAATATATAACTTAGATCGGTTGGTGTCTGTTTCACAGAAAAGCAACCGATAGGGTTATATATCGCCGTTGATCTAGATTATACGATATATCTACCATCTCGAAAAGGTTTTCATCGACTTGATCATCTAGACATTATGTTTCTTTACATATTTGGTGCTGCATCAGTTAGGTTTGACCTACTAAATCATCTTTAGAACCATAGTTTCTAGCCTGCCTATGATTGCTAATAGAGATAGCGTCGGGGTTTCAGCCGATCTTACCTGGTTTAATTATCTTGTTATCTTGATATATTAAATCTGCCCTTTATATCGAGATATTAACTTAGTAAAATATATCGAGCTTGTTGTCAAATCTGGTTAGGATCATCTTAACATTAGTTTGACAAGTTGTTTAATATATTTTGTTCATGATAATATCTCTGTATAAAGTAGTATCGGAGTACTAGCCGATACATGTTAGATTTACCTAATCGGCTATGCTATGAATGTGTATAATCTATGCCTTATAGTATATTTAGACATAAGTGATTTATACTGTCTCGGCGCCCTGTCCGATCTATCCCAATCACTTGGTTTAAATATATTCTGAGACTTAGATTATATTTTGTTGATATCTACAGCCGATCGAGTAGATTTAGCTTTATCTTGCTTTATCTGTTAAAGCCGATTTAATGCATCTTGCATTGGCTCAATGCTCAATGATATGTCATCGGCAAGCCAGCCGATCGGCTGTCATTGGTGGATTTAACTGCGTTTTCTTTGTTTCTTATTGGTTGCAGGATCAAACCAATTGGCACGCCTAGAACCCGAAAGAAATATTTGGACCTGCACTGGAGTTAAGCAGATCTCCCAGGCCAGTGTGTGTTTTTTACATCAACACACATGCCCCCCAATTCCGCTTCATTATATAATGTGGCGGAATTAGCCCCGAAGAACCCATCGACTTCCTCGTTAGGGTTTGTCTGAAAACCGCGCAGATCCAGATTCGCAACTCTCCGCCGCCGATTTAGCAACCACCCACGCTCTTCAACTCCGGCGACCCCTCGGCATCCCATCGGCATCAACCCTTTCCACGGCAATTTCATCGACGACAACAATGGCTTCCGCTCCATTCTACGCCTCCGAAATCCCCGTGGTAAGTTAATCTCCTCACATTTTCGTTTTCTTGCCAAGTTCTTCAAATTAAGGTTTTCGCTTTCTACCCCCCGGGTCTTATGCTTTCATCGTTGTTCTTACGCCATAGGTTTTCAAAAACCAAATCTTGATCCCCACCAACGACAAATCACACAGATTCCTGCTAGGCCCCATGGGCGACTGCGACCCGACTTGGCTGATAAACGCCGAAATAGACAGAATACCTTTCAGGCAGGCCAAACCCAACGTCTCTTCGTGGAAGCATACTTTTAGATCCTGGCCGTCGAAACTCAATGGGTACAGGACCTGGCACAAGAGAATCGCTGCAGCCAAACAGGTCTATTGGGACGAAATAGGAATCGGCCAATGTATCACTTTGTCCCTGGCCGATACTAAGAAAAACGAGCCACTCATGTCGGTAGCCACTTATTTCTGGTCTAGCACCATGAACGCTTTCTTGTTCAAGCAAGGTCCGATGACCCCAACTCTAATTGACATCAAGATGCTAACAGGACTAGACATCCAGTCCGAGATCAACCCCTTCAGCCTCCTGGCGAACAGCAGCCATAAATTGAAAACTAAGAAGATTGGAGGCTGGTCTGGATATATTTCTGAACACATGGAACAATGATCAGTCTCGGAAAGAGAACATGTGGCCTTCCTGACGCTGTGGTTGGAACGATTTGTCTTCTGTGGATCGACCTGTGGCCCTACTACCAATTGCCAACATTTGGCCCAAGCTCTGGTCGACAAGAAACAAATCCCCCTTGGCCGATATCTTCTGGGAGCTGTTTATCGACTGCTTCATGTCTCTACTCAGGATTTAATGTTGAAGCAGACTATGGCTCACGGAGGACCATGGTGGTTTATTCAGCTCTGGCTAACCATTCATACCAACACCATGGCTGATCGGCCTCTACTATCGGACTCCCTCTTCCCATCAAAATATGCCGATCATTAAGACCATAGAACCAGAAGATGCATGTCTTTTGGAGAGGCGGCCTCTGTCTATCCTAGAGCAGATCAATCGGCCGAAGACATGTCTACCTGGTTCATCCGATTCTACACCGGACCCCCATCAGTTAAGATGGATATATGTCTTTACCTGTCGGACCAGGATTTCGAACTCCCTGACGATCTGCAGTTGAACCTGATAAATGATGACATGGAATCCCGAGAGTCATTTATGATCGGCATTACCCCATGCCTGCTCCCAGTAGGCATATTTTAAGAAAGAAGCACCAGCCTGTCTTATGAGTTCTATAATCCCATGGTAGCTGCTAGACAGTGCGGGCTTGGGCAACTTCCCATTAATTTACACTTCCATAGACTGCTAGAGAGCAGGGGCATAGTGCCATCAGGATTAATCATGAGCAAGGCACTAGAAATCAGAACCCCGAACCTGGGCGACTGTGACCGATTGCACCTGAGCGCCTTTGTTCATATCAGCTTCCAAGCGTGGTGGCAAGAATGGGCTGCTCATATTTTCCATCAATCGGCCAGATTCTACGTGACAGAGCTTATCCAGGGTATTAGCCCTCAAGTCCCAGACGAGCCGATTCCATCTGTGAGCAACAGTGGCCAAAGAATTTGTTATGCTCAAGCTGTGGCTCCATCAGGATCTACTATCCTGGAGTCAATCATCGGCCTTACTGCCCCAAAGGCGTCGTCATTACTCCAAGGGCCGATGATTAAAGAAAATCCCAAGAGGAAAGCGTCAATCAAAGGAAAATCTCAAAAATCCAGCAAGAAGGCTAAAACTGATGACCAGGCCGATCTTGAAGAGCTAGACCCCTCCATGGAAGAATTCCTTGATGAACAAGTGATGGAGGAAGAGGTCGATGCAGCAGTCGCCGATGCGTCTGAAGAAGAAGATTCATCGACTGAGACCGCCAAGAAACCATCGGCCAAGAACACCACAATCCCATCGGCCGATGACCAAGCCGGCGCAGCCCAACCAAGGAAGACTAGACATGCAGTCCGCAAGGTTAACATATTTCTTCTACTGGACTTCATGCAATCCCCTTCTTATTGGTATGCTATAATTTGATATCCTTTTCAGGCTGCTGCGTCGTCTATACTCAAGGAGAGAACTCAATCGGCCCCTTTAAGAAACAAGAAGGCAACCCTACAAAGGCGTCAACAGGCCAAGGCCCTATTGAGGACTCCTTCTCCTTCTCCACCACCCTCTCCGATTGCTTCGGTAAGAGTTGATTTTACATTGTCTTTCTATCATAGATCTGTTCACCAATTTCTCGCTTTTCTCCAGCCAAGGGCTCCATCACCTGCACCACATCGGCCAACTCCCTCGCCTAGTGCTTCCACACAGCAAAAGGAAGCCGATGCAAGCACCACCGATGCTCCAACACAGGTAACCACGATTACCTTGATCCTCTTTGCCGATTCTTGCTTGACTAGGTTAACCTTGACCTGTACTGATATTTGCAGAACCTAGCCGATATGTTCTCTTTTGATATTGGCCAGTTTCTTGACGATGAGGACAAGGAGCCCCCTGTGACAACCAAGGTGTTGATCCCTGAAGAACTGAAGGACCGGCTGTCCGATATCGTCAATCGTCTGGAATCTTCGCTGGAGTTCTTGGTGGAGGATTGTACTTCCATCAGAGTCAGGGTACAAGAAATTCAAGACCAACTGCCCGAAGATCTGATGGAGACCCTAACACCGGCCATCTTCCTGGAACAATACCGCTTCAAGCTTCAGAAGGCCAAAGAAAGGATTGCAGAGAGGCGAGAACGTGAGAGCTTGGAATCGGCCCTATCCGCTAGCAAGGCTCAAGTCAATTCTGACAAGACCAGATTAGATGAGCTAGCTGTGGAGCCGATTGTCTTGAAGAATAGACTTGAAGAACTCCAACGCCTCGAAGCAGACCTTGTGTACAAGCTGGAAGCAACTCGCAGAGAGATCCAAGAAGTCCAGGCCGGGATAGCTGCATCGCCGAAAGCTATAGAAGACCAGACGGTGAAGCTGAAGGCATCGGCCAAATACTTGGCAACCCTGAGTAAGTCTTTAAAGCCGATCCCAGGGTCGATGGCCGATGACGCCCAAGTTGTAGAGAATATTGATCAAATCCGTCGTAGGGCGATTGCAGCTATTGAAAACTTCATAGGGTAATGTAATATATGTCATGCCCTTCTTGTAAACAGATACCTTCTTAATGTAATTGATTTCATCGGCCTACTAGCCGAACGTGATCAGTCCAAGTCTGAAAAATTTGAAATCCATGAACTTGAACTACTTAATCTCATCGGCCCACTAGCCGAATTTGATCAGTCTAAATACGATAAAATTTGAAGTCCATGAACTTGAACCACTCTTGGTAACCTTGAAATCCACTCTTGGTAACCTTGAAAAACTCCCATAAGCTTGATGTATATATGCCCCCCAAATTTTAGAAGATGAGGGCTCATTTTGTAAAATTTGAACTAAAGGCGATAATGAATATCGGCCATCTAAAGACGATGTATAGCACATCGGCTGTAATCATAAATCGGTTGGAGGGCCGATCATGAGTCGATCCATATGCTTGGATAATATCTCTTTAAGTATTTGCCGTTAAGAGCTCGTCCATAAATCTCACCATCTAGCCACTTAAGCAAATAAGCATTGTGAGGGACACATCGATGAATCTGAAAAGGACCTTCCCAATTAGGTGACTACTTGTCGAATTTATTATCTCTGGAACCAATCGGCATTATTAGCTTCCATACAAGATCCCCTTCCTCAAATGACTTGGCAACAACCTTTTTGTTATAATGACGAGCCACTCTGTCTTTATCACGTTTAATCTTTTCTAATGCCGTAATCGGACATGCGCCAAGTCATCTAATTCATCAACCATAAGATTATGGTATTCATCGGCTGTCAAGTCGTCTTGCAAAGCAATCCTTCTTGAGCCGATGTTGGTTTCCCATGGCAGCACAGCTTCATGTCCATAAACCAACTGATACGGAGGCACTTGAATCGCACCATGACAAGCCATCCGATACGCCCAAACGGAATCGGCCAGCGTCGTGTGCCATTGTCTCGGCTGTTCGTCGATTTTTCTCTTGATCAGCTTGATTAAAGTCTTATTAGAAGCCTCTGCCTGCCCATTAGCTTGCGCGTAATATGGAGAAGAATTTAATAATTTAGTGCCCATGCTGTCGGCAAACTGGACGAACTCATCGGACATGAAGATTGATCCCTGATCAGTGGTTATTGTCTGTGGTAACCCAAACCGATATATGATATATTCCTTGACAAACTGAATCGCATCCTTGGAATCAACCTTCTTAAGGGGAACAGCCTCAACCCATTTTGTGAAGTAATCTGTAGTCACTAAGATATATTTGTGTCCCTTGCTTGATGGCGGGTTGATCTGGCCGATCATATCTATTCCCCATCCACGAAACGGCCACGGCTTTATGATTGGATGCATAGCCGATGCCGGTGCTCTTTGAATTGCTCCAAATTTCTGACAATCTTGACATCCTTTATAATACTTGAAACAATCCTCTAGCATTGTCGGCCAAAAATATCCAATGTGTTTCAACAGCCATCTCATTTTATGGGCCGATTGATGTGTTCCACAAATTCCTTCATGAACCTCGCTCATAACAACTTTGGCCTCCTCAGGACCTAGGCACTTGAGCAAGACACCATCAATCGTCCGATGATATAAATCATCATCTAACAGGACATACTACAATACTTTGTATTTCATCTTCCGTGACGCCGATTGGGAAGGATTCTTCAAATAATCAATGATAGCAAATCTCCAATCGTCGGCGTCCACGGCGGCGATTTGAACCCGTACATCCTTGGCCATCGGCCTGTATCCCGATGCCCCCTGAGCTAGATCATTCGCCTCGAAGTTTTGTTTCCTGGGTATATGCCTCATTGTCACGATCTTGAATGCTTGAAGCAACTCCTTGCACTCTTCGTGGTAGACCTTGAGAATATCATCCTTGCATTCATACTTTCCAGAAATTTGATTAATTACCAACTGTGAATCACCAATGATCTCTACGGAATCAGCCTCGACCTCTTGTAATAACTGCAAACCTTTAAGTACCGCTTCATACTCTGCTTGATTGTTAGTATAATAAGGCTTGATAGTAAAAGCAAACTCAAAGCTTGCCCCCCGAGGGGATATAATGACCAGGCCGATACCGCATCCATGTCGACAGACAGATCCATCAAAATACAGCGTCCATGGCACGATATCTGCATATGCGACTGAATCATCCCTGTGTTGAACAATGAAATTGGCCAGGGCTTGTCCTTTGATTGCTTTGGCCGATTCATATCTGAGGTCAAACTCTGTTAGAGCAAAAATCCACTTCCCAATTCTTCCTTTTAAAACCGGGGCCGATAGCATGTATTTCATCACATCGGCCTTACTGACCACGATGCATTCATTGGAAAGTAAATAATGCCTTAACTTAATACATGAAAAATACAAGCACAGACATAATTTCTCCACCGGCGTGTACCTTGTCTCGGCGTCTAACAACCTCCTGCTGAGATAAAAAATAGCTCGTTCCTTGCCATCATTGTCTTGAACCAAGACTGAGCCGATGGATTTCTCATCGGCCGATAGGTACAGCCTGAATGAAATCCCTTTCTGTGGAGGGATTAAGACTGGGGGAGAACTTAAATATTCTTTGATATCGTCCAGCGCTTTCTGTTGCCTATCACCCCATACGAACTCCTGATCATCCTTTATCTTCAATAATGGAGTGAATGGCTCTATTCTGCCTGACAGGTTTGATATGAAACGCCGGACGAAGTTAATCTTCCCGAGCAGAGATTGTAACTTGGTTTTGTTTGTTGGAGGCTTGATATTTTTTATGGCATCAATATTCTTCTGCGTCATCTCAATACCTCTTTCATGGACCAAGAAACCCAGAAACTGACCGGCCGATACGCCAAAGGCACACTTGTTAGGGTTCATCTTTAAACCATATTTCCTTGCTCTTTCTAGTACCTTGCGTAAATCGGTCAAGTGCATATCGTACTCCTTGGACTTTACGACGACGTCATCAATGTAAACCTCGATCAATGAGCCGATAAGATCATGAAAAATATAATTCATAGCCCTCTGATAAGTAGCTCCAGTGTTTTTCAAGCCGAAAGTCATAACAACCCACTCATACAGGCCGATTGCACCCGGACACCGGAAGGCTGTTTTGTGAATATCCTCCTTGGCCATGAAAATCTGGTTGTAGCCTACGTTCCCATCCATGAAACTGATGATTTTGTGTCCAGACGCGACATCTACCAGCAAATCGGCCAGCGGCATAGGGTACTCATCTTTTGGTGTTGCCTTATTCAAATCTCTGAAGTTGATGCATACCCTAAGCTTGTCGTTTTTCTTTAACACTGGAACTATGTTGGAAACCCACTCCGCATATCGGCAGGGTCTGATAAAGTTGGCGTCATAAAGTCTTGTTATCTCTGTCTTGATAGCTTCATGCATATCGGCTTTAAATCTCCTAGGAGCTTGCTTGAATGGCCGATAGCCTGGTTTGATAGGTAGCCGATGTTCTACGATCGATCGGCTTAGTTCTGGCATCTCATGGTATTCCCATGCAAAACAATCTACGAACTCCTTCAAAAGATTTATCAAATTATTCTTATATTCCTTTGGTAGGTTTGTACTTACATACGTCGGCCTAGGCTTATCACCTATTGCTATATCAACTTCCTCGAGCTGATTGGCCGACGTAAAGCCTTGTCCCAATTTTCCATCTAACTCATCCATCGCATCGTTTGTGTAGGGACTAGCTTGTTCATCTTGGACAGTGGATGGCACATCTTTGTTAAAGCAACTGCTTGTCTTGATCTTCAATCGTCTCGATATCGCAATTAGTTACTTTGAGGAAATCGGCGTCCCAGACTCGCCCGGACAAGCAATCGATTCCCTCCATCTCCTATACTGCGAGATCGGCATTGGCCACGTGTACTGACCGATCGGCCTGCACGATCTCGACCTGGTCCCCTTGCCATTGTATCAGACATTGATGCATTGTTGAAGGTACGGAACAGTTTGCGTGGATCTAGTCTCGTCCCAACAACAAGCTGTAGGAACCCTTTCCATCGAAGACGAAGAAAGTTGTGGGTATCGTCTTGCTGCCCACGGTGAGTTCCACGTTGAGTACACCCTTCGCCTCAGAGGCGTTGCCACCAAAATCTTTTAACACCATGTTGGTCTTGATAAGGTCTTCAGGTACTTTTCCAAGCTTTCTGAAGGTTGTGTATGGCATCAAATTGACCGCCGCGCCGCCATCGACCAGCATCTTCGTCATCGGCCGCCCGTTGATAAATCCCTTGATGTATAACGGCCGCAGGTGCCTGTGATTGTCATCGGCTGGCTTGTTGAATATGGCTTGGTCTGGTGACAACTGTAGTCTAGCCAAAGATTGTTCGTCGTCGGCCATTGCTTCATCGGCCGCCTGCACGCTGTATTCTGCTGGCAGTATAAAAACCATGTTAACAAACGCCGATGCCACTCCTTTACCTTTTGAAGCCGCAGAAGCCCGAGCTGTATCAGAGGTGCCCTCATCGGCCGTGACCACCGTGGATTTTATCCTCCACTCTTTCTTGGTCTTGGCCGGCCGATGGGCTATTGTCGCCTGTTGTTCTTGGATTTGTTCCTTCCTTCTTAGTCTCTGAACCCGCCGTTTTTGTGTCTTGCTGAATACATCGCTTGGGCACCATTGGGGGTTCTGGATCTGCTCCTCGGCTTCAATCTGTTGCTCTTGGCGCATCGGCCCCAGCCTTTCATGCACAGATTTTCTTTGCTTGGCCGGCCGATGCGCTTGCCTGCTTGAGCTGCCCTGATAAGAGTCTTTTGCCTCATTGCACGCAGGGCACTCCTGGATGGATGGCAACCTCATCCCCTCATTCCAGCAGAACTGGAAAAACTCGCACTCCCAATGTGGGTCGTAAGAGTTGTCTTGATCGGAGTAGTCTTGAGTTTGTTCTTCCTGCCTCTGCTGGTACTTTCTGATCAGGCCCTCAGAGGTCTGATAAGGACGCTTGCCGGTCCGATGGCCCCCGCCGTCGGCCCTGTCTGCCCGCACCATGTTGATTGGGAATGGGTGTCCTTCTATCTTCATCGGCTTCTTGGCGTCATCGATCTTAATTCTGCCTTGTTCGATGGCCGATTGGATTTTTTGTCTGAAGATCTTGCATTCATTGGTATGGTGTGAATAAGAGTTATGCCACTTGCAATATCTTCTCTTCTTGATTTCTTCGGCCGATGGCAATACGTGACCCACTGGCAGTTGAATTTGCTTTTCTTGCAACAGTAGATCAAATATCTTATCGGCCTTGTTGATATCGAAGTCAAACTTGTCTTCTTTGTCACCCTTTTTTGCCCACTGGCATGTTATCGGCTTTCTCATCCGGGCCCACTCGGCCAAGTAGACATCGACATCTTCCTCATCATCATCGTCGGAGGCATACTGATAGATCGTATTGATCTTCTTTGCAAACTTCTTTGCCTCCTGGAATCATTGCTCGTGGGCCGATACCCTCTATGCTAGCTGAGCTAAACTGTCAAATTCCTGTGACGAGAACCTTTCTCGTATCGGCTCGAGTAATCCGTGAAACGCCAGATCGGCCAATTGAGAATCGGTCAAGCTGAGGCTGTAACACCTGTTTCTTATGTCCCTAAACCTTTGGATATACTCTGGGACCAATTCATCAACTCGTTGCCTAATGGCGGTGAGATCGGACAGTTTCATCTCTTGTACACCATTGTAGAAATATCTGTGAAACTGTTTCTCAAGATCTATCCATCCTCTGATGGAATTGCAGGGTAAGGATGAAAACCATGTAAATGCAGACCCTGATAAGGACAGAGGGAAAAGCCTCACCCTCAACGCCTCGATAGCCGATGCCTCCCCGCACTGTGCTAGGAATCGGCTCACATGCTCATATGTCGAGACGTTGTCCTGCCCCGAAAATTTGGAGAAGTCCGGGACCTTGTATCGGCCTGGCAATGGCACTCTGTCAAATTCCTCGGGGTACGGGCGCCGATACACCGTAGAATTCTCCTTGGGTTTCAAGCCGAACTGATCTCGCATCACTTCGGCTATCATATCGGTCCAGTATCCTGCGGGCCGATGCGGGAGGTCTTGCTGATATGATTGTTGCAAGCCCTCTGCTTGATACTGCCTGGGGGAGTACGGCTGATAATGGTGATCAAGGTTTTGCGCGCCATACTGCCCTGTGGTGTGCTGCTGGTAGCCTTGTGGCGTGTTGTAAGCAGCCTGTGGTGGAGGGTTGTTGAACACAGGGGCTTGTGGCTATCCGGCCGATGGCTGGTTGACAGGAACTTGCTGCATCGGCTCGATCACTGGTTGCTTCCCCTTGGTCCATTGTGCATATTGCTCTTCCATGATATGCTGAGGGCTCCCTCCTGTCTGCCTGGTGAGGACCAACGGCAATGTCGTTGTTGGCTGCGCCGATGGGGGTGGCATCGGCGCCGTCTGCTGAGTCATGCTCAGGTCGTTCCTCAAGATCCGATAAGCAGGGAACCTATTCTCCGGTAGATAAATTGGGCCTTGAGGTTTGTACTGGTGGATCGACCCATCTAGGATCGATTTGACCGTATTGGTCAATGTGTTCACCAAGACCCCCGACTGGTTGACTAGCGCAGAATGAACTGCGTAGTCAATCCTGTCTTGAAACGACGGCGCCGCAGTATCCTCGGTCTTGACGGTGTGGTAGTGCACCTCCGCCGATGTGCTAGCTCCATCTCCAGGACTCGGCATTACTACCTTAGACTTTTGGATCAAGGTGTCTTGCCGAGTCCTAGAATATGTTTGCAAGTACATATTCTGGAACTGCTCAACCAGCTTGTCCATCTCGGCTTTTTGTTCTGCGTTGAGCTGGTCGACGGTTACGGAGACGACGTTGTCCTCAGAGATCTCGGCCTGCTTCGACATTTTGAGGTGATCTTGTCGCTGTTGCAAAGCTTGTGTTCTTGAAGTCCCACTGGGCGTGCCAAAAGTGTGTTGGCGCAGAATTTCGACCCGCCTTGCAACCAAACGGGTTCCACGTTTCCCCGACGGCCTGGGAGGTTTGCTTTACTCCAGTGCAGGTCCAAATGGCTTTCCTAGTTGTGCGCAGAGCGTGGCAGTTGATTTGATCTGCAATCAACAAGAAACAAGTAAACCACGTCAGAAAACAAAGGCCGATCGGCCGATAGGCCGATCACACATTGTCATAGCCCAGCCGATAGGGCAAAGCTATATTGGCTTACTCATGATAAAATAAGATTAAAGCATGAAACCAAACTTATCGGCCTTCATCAACATGTTAACGTCAATCGACGGCATTGGCCGATAAGGGATGATAAAGATTACTACACTAGCTAGAACTCTAGTGCAAATCTGCATGAGCCAATCAATCAATATAAACACGTCCATCACAAATAAACCCAAAAGATTAACCTATAACATATGCATCTATATTCATCGATCTATTCATGCAAATGGCAGATACATATAAAAACCTAGTGATAATCATATGCATCAGGTAAGACTGGCTGAAACCCCAGTGTTATCCTTAATTACAACCGAAAACAGGCTTTGTGTTAGATCTCAAAACAGGACTAAGGTTGATAGCAACTCAAAGTGTGAATCCAGACTTAACACAAAGAAAATCAAGTCGCCGATTGCTTTTGGGGATGGTAGATGCACTGAACAATCTAGCCAAGCATAATAATTAAACCGTCACCGGCAACGAATCCTAAAACGAGTAGATCGCTGGCGACGAATAATTAAAACGCCTGTCAAGATTATCCAAGACATGATAAACGACGATCACATCATCGAGGCTTAACGTGTCTAAAGCGACACGCTAGCCCCGACGATGCAGATCATCGGGAACGAGTTCTTACCTCTGCTCCGGGAAGCAAGAACTCGTCGAAATCAACCTCTTGCGAGGGTTGGCGATGCGCTGAAGTAGATTGAAACTGGTTTGTTGTATTGAGTTGTGAGATATATCTTCTATGTAGAAACTATCGGGATATTTATACATGAGATTACAACAGGGTCCATGTAGGACACGATCTTATCTCTAGCAAACAACAAGTCTTTGCGGCAGACTTTTGCCATAGATTAGATCTAAACCTACTTGATTTACAAGATACAATTGCCTAAAACCGAGCCTTATCTCTATTTGGCAACTTCCTTGAAGCTTATCCTGAGCCCAAACCAAGCCCATGCTGACTTTGTCAACTTCCAACCTCTATCGGCCAATAACCATACAAATCCGAAACGGCCGATACAGCCTTTCTGCCAGCGCCTCATTGAGTCCGATACGCTAACCGTGTCCAATACGAGACCTGGTTCGACTCCAACTTAGCTCTTTGTCTCTGCTTCGGTTTCCTCGTCCTTCTCCGGGTCGATTACGAAAATCCGCTGTTAACAACTTCAGACCCGAGTCAACAACACCAACGTCTTCCTAACGCCTCAACAGAACGCGGTGGCCGCCCTCACCCTCATCGATACTGTCATGGACGTGGCTCCCCCCAACGTGACCTCGATCCTAGACAAAGTCAAGACCATGGTAGCTGCTGCAGCCCCACTCGACGCTGTCGCTGGCATTACACGGGGAGTTACTGAGTCTGTTGCTGAAAGACCTGACGGCAGTCGTCTCCCGTCGATGCGATCCAAGGATTATCGAAGGCCCGAGCATAGCAAGACCCATGGCAAGTCTGATGACATCCGTCGTCATGAAGGTTGGAAGCATCGAAATCAGTCGGTCGACTCTCGCGAGAGGTGCCGTGACCAACTACCAGTTCAAGACCGCATCCACCATAATGGCTCCAGTTACCAGAGTGGCTCTCGAAGACCCGCGCCGAGCAACTTGAGGGAGGTACTTGACTGGCGTTACCGTGAGCGCAACAAGCCTTATCATGAAGACCGAAGGAATTCCCCCGACAACTGCGACGAAGGAGTACCCACATTTACTCGGAACCTGCGTCGAGTGAATTAGCTGAGTGGTTTCAAGCCCACTGGGATTGAGAAATACGACGGCAAAACCGACCCCGACTCATGGCTGACCGTCTACACTCTCACAATTCGCGTAGCAGGAGGAGATAGCAAGGCCATGGTAAATTACCTGCCCGTCACTCTTGCTGACTCAGCCAGAAACTGGCTCGCAAGCTTACCAAGGGGTTTAATCGATTCTTGGAGCAAGCTTCGGGATCACTTCATCGCCAATTTCCAGGGCACCTTTGAAAGGCCTGGGACTCACTTCGACCTCTACAACATAATCCAGAAACCCGACGAATCTTTAAAAGATTACATTCGGTGTTTTTCGGAGAAGCTTTTCAGAAGGGTGTTCGCAATGAGTTATTAATCGGCAAATTTGGGCGTAAGCCTCCAAGAATAGTCAAGAAGATGTTCGAGACGGCCAATTCCTACGCCAAGTCAGAAGACGCAATCGAAGTATCCCGTCAAGACAAGCAATCAGGGAGTAGCTGGCACCCCAAGAAGGACAACGGCAATAGCAATGGTGGCCAAAAAGATCGCAAGCGTAAACCCGAGGATCTGGTCGCTGCAGCATCGAACTACCAACAACAACGTCCATGCATCAGCGCCTACGATAAGATCATGAACGCTCAATGCACGCATCACCCGAATCATAAACACGCGGCCAAAGACTGCTTCATCTACAAACAGTTCGCCGAGCATTATGCAGCCGAACTTCAAAAACCAACTGACAGAGCCGGGACTTCAGGATCCAAGAAGGACGATGGAAACGGTGGCTCGGAACCTTTTCAAGACCACAGGACGGAGTTAAACCATATTTTCGGAGGACCACTTGCATATTAATCAAAGCGAAAGCAGAAATTGACCGACAGAGAAATCAATGTAGTTCAGCCTGAGGTGCCACATTACCTACGATGGTCGGAGGTGGCCATCACGTTTAACCACTCGGAACACCCTGACCGAGTGGTTCACCCGGGGCGGTATCCCCTGGTATTAGACCCGGTTGTTCGCAACGTCAAGCTCAAGCGTGTTCTCATTGATGGTGGTAGCACGCTCAATATCCTCTTCGCCAAGACACTGGACGAGATGCAAATCCCTAAATCCAAATTAAAACCAAGTTCAGCCCCTTTTCATGGAGTCATCCCAGGGCTATCATCTACACCACTCGAGCAGATCACTCTTCAAGTTACCTTTGGCACTTGGGAGAATTTTCGTACGGAGAACGTTCGCTTTGAAGTCGCCGACTTTGATGCAGCTTACAACGCGATTCTTGAAAGACCTATGCTCGCTAAATTAATGGCAGTTCCACACTATACTTATCTGATGATGAAGATACCCGGACTTCATGGAGTTATTTCCCTGCACAGCAACGTCAAGAAAGCCTTCACCTATGACAAAGAAAGCTATGACATGGCCCAATCTCACGAGAGATCACTCGGCCAACAGGAGGTCCGACTGGCTGCATCAACATCGGAAGAGGGCGAAATTCCAGCAAAGAAGTTGGCCAAGTCGGGAGAAGGCGACACCAAAACGAAGAAGATCCCCCTTGATCCCTCCAAAACTGCTGTAATAGGCGCCGAATTAGATCCTAAATAGGAAAGCGCGCTCATCAGCTTTCTACAAAATAACAAAGATATATTTGCGTGGAAACCATCTGATATGCCTGGTATTCCTAGAGAGGTGATTGAGCACTCATTAAATGTTAAGGAGGATGCAAAACCTATGAAACAACGGTTTTGCCACTTTGCGCAAGATCGAAGAGATGCTATTAAAGAGGAACTCGCCAAACTCTTGGCGGCTGGATTCATCAAGGAAGTTTACCACCCCAACTGGTTGGCCAACCCGATTTTAGTTCAAAAGAAGACAGGACAATGGCGCATGTGTGTTGATTACACCGACCTCAACAAATCTTGCCCTAAGGATCTCTTTGGTTTGCCCCGCATTGATCAAGTAGTTGACTCAACCGCAGGCTGTGAGCTTCTAAGCTTCCTTGATTGTTACTCGGGATACCATCAGATTAGTTTGAAGGAGTCCGACTGCCTGAAGATGTCATTTATCACCCCTTTTGGAGCCTATTGTTACATCATTGATGCTGTTTGGTCTTAAAAACGCTGGAGCTACATATCAGCTCATGATCCAGAGATATCTTCAGACTCAACTCAGGAGGAACGTGGAAGCCTATTGTGGAGATTATGGGTACCGGATACCCTCACGGCTGGCTTATCCGACTTACCATAGGGGACAGGTTGTGACTCATGATTATGTAAGCCGGCTTAAGACTTGGGTATTACGTTACCATTATGATAAGGTAACGGCCTATAGTCTAAAGTTGGTAGGATTGAGGAGTCCGACATAGAGTGTGATTGGGTCTCCGACTTGTAAGCCTACCCTCCAAGACTATATAAGGAGGGTAGGGCGTCCCTTGAGGAGGAGAAGGGACAATACGCGAAAATAGACGACTAGAGAGAGAACTCACGAGAGCACATATTGAAAGAGATCAAGAGATCAATAAACCACTCAGCGGATCAAATCCCCGAAACAGGAGTAGGGTATTACCTCTCGAAGAGAGGGCCTGAACCTATCTAAATTCCTTTTGCGTACTAACCCATCGTGTTTGCAATTCACTGCTACCCTCAAATTCTTATTGCCGAAACCAAGTTTCCCAGTTGGCGCGCCAGGTAGGTGCAATGCGTCAAGTTTTCTTCTTCATCTCGCCGACAAGCGCGATGGGATCTTCATCAGGCTTCGATGACTTCGCCTTCGCCCCTGGGCAGGCGTTTCGCTTCGGCAGCCTCAACTTCGTCACCAACAAATTCGGCAAGCTCTCTTTCCTCGACTCGGATTCGGACTAGTCAGGAGGGGGAAACCACTCGGCGCCGTTCGGGTTACCAGACGACGCTGAGATCTACCACAATCTTCTGTCTTTTGAGTTGGAATCGATCCACTTGGGAGAATTGTCATCATCGTCATCATGCTGCGATCTGGGCTCAAGGGAAATCGCCGTCATACTCCAATCGCTCGGGTCGTGCTCATCTACGGAGCTCAATGAATATCTTAGCTCTTTCGACTTCGACGACCTCTATGACATCTCCATGGACGAATTCAATGACTCCAACTTCGACAAGGACTACGATCCGATGTTCTTCAACGTCCTCATGGCCGAAGTAGCCGAGACTGACTCGGCCATGGCCCGGAGGGTTGCAGAAGAGGAACGAGCCAAGCTTGAGCAAGAGCGCAAGCGTATGGAGGACGAGCTCAAACGGAAAGAAGAAGCTGACAAGAGGAAACGAGACCTGAGGGGGACTGGGTGTCCGCCCACGAGGCCATACTCCAGACACGAGTCGACAACACCAACATCTTCCTCACTCCGCAACAGAACGCGGTCGTCGCCCTCACCCTCATCGACACCGTCATCGAAGCGGCACCCCCTGCGGTAACACCACTTCTACACAAGATAAAGACTATCGTCGTAGCCACAGCCAACGGCGCTCCCACGAGCTCCGCACAGAGAGCTACCGAGTCCATCGCCGAGACACCCGAGGACAGCCGCCTGCCGCCGATGCGATCCAAAGACTACCGGAGACCTGAGCTGAGCAAGAGACCCGAGCAGAGCAAGACACCCGCCAAGTCCGAAGACCCTCGCCATTACGTAGCATGGAAGCATCAAGAACAATCGGCCGACTCTTATGAGAGAGGTCACGGTCGGCCACCCGTCCACGATCGGATTCGTCATAACTCCAACTACCAAAGTAGCTCGCGGAGACCCCTGCCGAGTGACTTGACGGAGGTACTTGACCGGCGCCATCGTAAGCGCAACAGACCCTATTATGAAGACCAAAGGGGATCACCCGACAACTACGACGATGGAGTGCCCGCGTTCACCCGAGACCTGCGTCGAGTGGATTGGCCGAGTGGTTTCAAACCCACAGGGATCGACAAGTATGACGGCAAAACTGACCCCGAGTCGTGGTTGACCGTTTACACCCTCGCCATCCGCGCAGCAGGAGGAGACAGCAAGGCCATGGTGAACTACCTGCCCGTTGCTCTCGCCGATTCAGCCAGGAACTGGCTCACAAGCTTACCAAGGGGTTCGATCGATTCGTGGAGCAAGCTTTGGGACCACTTTATCACCAATTTCCAGGGCACTTACGAAAGGCCCGGGACCCACTTCGATCTCTACAACATGATTCAGAAGCCCGAGGAGTCATTGAAGGATTACATTCGGCGTTTCTCGGAGAAGAGAAACAGGATCCCCGACATCACCAACGACGTCATCATAGCCGCATACCAGAAAGGCATCTGCAACGCGTTGCTGATCGGCAAATTCGGGCGTAAGCCTTTGAGGACGGTCAAGAAGATGTTCGAAACAGCCAACTCCTACGTCAAATCAAACGATGCAATTAAAGCTTTGCGGCAAGACAAGCATAACAATTAAAGCCCACCGTGGGGCCCCACCTCTGCCGTCATCGGTGAAAATACCAAAAAGCTAAGTCATCATTAATTTTCTTTTTTATATGATTTTTTCTTTTTCCTCTGCCTCACTACATCAACTGGTCCTCCGTTGAGCAGTGAGTCGGGGGCTACAGATGTTATATCATATTTTTGAGTTAATTTTTATAATGGTTATCTCGATTGCTTGCGAAATAATCCGAGTAAACAAGTGCCCATCGAGTTATGAAACTCTATTTCCCTATGCTTTCCGTTCGGTTTGTCGATGGATAGTTGCCCTTGGGCCGAATCCTGGCACCCGGGAGCTCGTTGGATGGAGTGTATAACGCAAGGTGCTAAGTATTATTCGGAGGCAATCAAAAGCATAGAGATAAAATAATTTGTTTTCTGCTCTAAAACGAAAGTACCCGAGTAGAAAATTCTGATATGTGAAACTTTATTCCATTAATGACGAACTCATGTCAATGACTACTCGGGCAGAGTGTTTAAACGTGGAGAGTCATCTACTCGGGGAAATCAAAACCAACAAAAGGAGAAATACATACTTATAAATATTTTTTGCTTGAATTTTCCTCAAGTACTATGTTTGCATCAGATACTACTCATCCTACATGTTTATACTGCAGGATTGATCAATTATACATCATCGTCGGCCTGCCTTCGCCGCCGCCGCCGTCGACTGGTGTTTCCGCCTACACGGTTGATTGGTGACATCACCGTTGTTGGGCGTTTACGACCTCATCGTCGGCCTCCCTTCGCCGCCGCCGACTGGTGTTTTCGCCTACACGGTTGATTGGTGACATCACCGTTGTTGGGCGTTTACGACCTCATCGTCAGCCTGCCTTCGCCGCCGCCGACTGGTATTTCCGCCTACACGGTTGATTGGTGACATCACCGTTGTTGGGCATATACGACCTCATCGTCGGCCTGCCTTCGCCGCCGCCGACTGGTGTTTCCGCCTACACGGTTGATTGGTGACATCACCGTTGTTGGGCGTCTACGACCTCATCGTTGGCCTGCCTTCGCCGCCGTCGACTGGTGTTTTCGCTTACACGGTTGATTGGTGACATCACCGTTGTTGGGCATCTACGACTTCATCGTCGGCTTGCCTTTGCCGCCGCCGACTGGTGTCTCCGCCTACACGGTTGGTTTTCATGCCACCGTTGTTGGGCGTCTACGTTTTCATCGTCGACTAGTTCTATTGCCTCTACTTCGCAAGCTTCGTCACTTCACCAACCACGACATCTCCAAGAGCCTCAACATGACATCCTCAGTGTGTATCTTCACTCAAGCAATGGCTACTCAATAACAAGGTATAGTTCATGACTCTATGATCAGTTGTTTCCCAACTAAGCATAGAGTCGGGGGCCACACAAATACAAGACTCAAAATCTTCGCTCCAGAGCAAGCTTTCTACTTCAGCGACTCCAATATTTTCACCGATAACTTTGGCTCTCAGTTGATGCTACAGTCTACTCTAAGTTTTTCAAATGTCAAGTTCAAGATTTTATTTATATATCATGGAGTTTGGAGTTCTTCGCCACACACATGCTAGCATCAAGGAAACTACTTGGGCCATGTCTCTTCAGCATCTTCATCAACATCTTGCCATGTCTCTTCGACCTAATCAATTCTGCCACCGTTGACGGACAACTTTGTCTCTACAACTAGTTGTTTTTTCTGCTGCAGGTCGTCATCACCACCGGTTGCGTCTGTCACAGTTGGTTGGCCCATTACGCCGCAACTGATTAGTATTTTTATCTCCATCATCTAGCTATCTCCGTCGTTGCCGACTGGTGGTCTCGTCATCATTGCTGGCCTACGTCGTCACTGCAGATGTGCGTCTTCATCTTCAATACTGACTTGCCTTGGTCGTCGACGACTGGTATTCTCTCCTTCAAGGTTGGCCTACTGCGTCGCCATTGATAGCCGTCATCGTCTTTACTACCAATCGCCTCGTTTGTTGTTGCCAACTGATCTTCTCGATTCCACGACTACGCTTCTCCATCATCATTGTTGACAAACTTCATCTTCATAGCCGACCATCTCTGCTGCCGATGGTCGTTATTACTGCTGGTCACGTTTGTCGTCACCGACTGTTTTCTTCATCTCCATGTTGCCACCAATGGATAACCTCGACTGTGACAGAGGGACAAGCAACGTGCTCAGGGGCTTAATAGCTCTAGCACGAGGATCATACCTTCAATTTGGGCTTATTCTGGATATATGCAACATGAATTCATGGCCGCGAGCTTATCTCCTATATTCATGGTCTAGATCAATCATTGTTTCCCACAAGGGTCACAAGCTGAGTTCTTGCGCCAGTTGAGATTCAGTTATCAAATCTATTTTGGTGCATCCCATGAGGGATAACCATTTGGATCAGAAGATGAAGCGGCGGGGAAGACGCCGGCGCTTCAGTAATTTTTAGGGTATCGGTAGGCTTTCTCGTATTTGGGCCAAGACCCATGAGAGGCCTATAGCCCATTGTTTAGGTGTGGCTAGACACGTGTCTCTAGGGACTTAAGCAGATTTGCCCTGGCAAAATGCGCGTGTCTCATTGCCCAATGCCTTTAAAATCCTTTCATACAGCAGTTACACAACTTGTTGAAGGTTGGTACGATGCAGCTTGGAAGGTGACAAACAGTAAAGTTTTTATAACTGTCCTGGTAACTTTTTTTAGGTTGCAGAAGCTATTTAGTTTTTTACAAAGCATTTGATTCTATGATTATGTCAATGTTTTTCTGCCACCTTGGTGTGCTTTTTCCATTAAGACCGATATTATGGCTGGAGCTATTTAAATATTTTGTTCGTATTTTTCAGATGACTGATGAATTATGAGTTTATTAACTTATATTTTCTACCCATGAGGGTTGGCTGAGTTGTTTGTTCTGAGATGACTCGGGCAAAACGACTCGGATAAGCATGAGCTTACCGAGTACCTGGAATTCATTATACACTATGCCTTGATTATGAGGTTATGTGTTATATGATTTTTTATAATTGCTTTTGGCTTAGGCTAGACATTTATTTAACTCAGGAGAGTATGATCATTATGGTTCTTGACTATATGCTTAGTTTGTTTAACTAAACACATAGTCGGGGGCTACACCTAATTAGGTGCATCAGTCGATGCACCTAAAATATTCATTCTTAAGAAATTTTTGAGATGTTTTCAGTCCTTCACAGCCTTTCTATTCGATGATGAAGCACTCGGGAGACTCAGGCAGAGGTGATGGAAGCACTCGGCGATAGAAGCACTCGGCTTTGGAGTCATTCGGCTATGTGTTATTCTGGTTCGAGGAAAAGTTATCTCGTCGATTGTGAAGGTCTCGGGGGCTACTGTGAAGATTATGGGTACCGGATACCCTCACGGCTGGCTTATCTGACTTACCATAGGGGATAGGTTGTGACTCATGATTATGTAAACCGGCTTAGGACTTGGGTATTACGTTACCATTATGATAAGGTAACGGCCTATAGTCTAAAGTTGTTAAGATTGAGGAGTCTGACATAGAGTGTGATTGGGTCTCCAACTTGTAAGCCTACCCTCCAGGACTATATAAGGAGGGTAGGGCATCCCTTGAGGAGGAAAAGGGACAATACGCGAAAATAGACGACTAGAGAGAGAACTCACGAGAGCACATATTGAAAAAGATCAAGAGATCAATAAACCACTCGGCAGATCGAATCCCCGAAACAGGAGTAGGGTATAACCTCTCGAAGAGAGGGCCTGAACCTGTCTAAATTCCTTTTGCGTACTAACCCATCGTGTTTGGCACTTGACTGCTACCCCTAGATTCTTATTGCCGAAACCAAGTTTCGACACCTATGTTGACGATGTTGTCATCAAAACCAAGCAAAAACAAGACTTAATTGCCGACTTAGAAGAAACTTTCTCAAATATTCGAGCCTTCAGGATGAAGCTGAATCCAGAGAAGTGTACTTTTGGGGTACCGTCAGGCAAGCTACTCGGTTTTATGGTGTCACACTGTGGTATTGAAGCCAACCCAGAGAAGATCAATGTCATTCAGAACATGAAGCCGCTGAGTACTCAAAAGGATGTCCAAAAACTTACTGGATGCATGGCAGCCTTAAGTCGGTTTGTTTCTAAACTCGGGGAACGAGGCATGCCGTTCTTTAAGTTACTCAAGAAAACAGATGAGTTCTCTGGAGATTATGGGTACCATATACTAACACGGCTAGCTTATCAGACTGTCTATAGGGGATAGGTTATGACTCATGATTATGTAGTCGGCTTAGGACTTGAGCATTACGTTACCTTATGTAATAAGAAACGGTTTATAGTCCAGAGTTGGTAATATTAAGGAGTCCGATATAGTATGTAATTAGGTCTCCGACTTGTGAGCCTATCCTCCAAGACTATATAAGGAGGATAGGACGCCCCTTGAGGGATAGATTGCAATAGAGAGATTGAAAGAGATCAAGAGATCAATAAATTACCCGGCGGATCAAATCCCCGAAACAGGAGTAGGGTATTATTTCTTTATAGAAGGACTAAACCTGTCTAAACTCTTGTGTCTACTAACCCATCGTGCTTGGCGCTTGACTGCTACCCCTAATTTCTTATTGCCGAAACCAAGTTTCGACAGCTCGCGCGCCAGGTAGGGGCTCTGCATCAAGTTTTCTTCTTCATCTCGCCGACTAGCGCGATGGGATCTTCATCAAGCATCGACACCTTCGCCTTCTCTCCGGGACAGGCGTTCAGCTTCAGCAGCCTCGACTTCATCAACGACAATTTCGGCAAGATCTCTCTTCTTGACTCGGATTCGGACCAGTCGGGAGGGGAAAACCATTCGGCACCGTTCGGGTTACCGGACAACGCTGAGATCTACCACAATCTTTTATCTTTCAAGTTGGAATCGATCCACTTGGGAGAATCGTGTTCATCATCATCATGCTACGATCCGAGCTCGAGGGAAATTGCCATCATACTTCAATCGCTCGGGTCGTGCTCATCTACGGAGCTCGCTGATTACCTCAGCTCTTCTGACTTCGACGACCTCTACGACATCTCCACGGACGAATTCAATGACTCTGACTTCGACAAGGACTACGATCCGATGTTCTTCAACGTCCTCATGGCCAAAGTAGCCGAGACCGACTCGACCATGGCCCGAGGGTTGTAGAAGAGGAACGAGCCAAGCTCAAACAGGAGCGCAAGCGTATGGAGGAGGAAAACAAACGCAAGGAGGAGGAGCTCAAGCAGAAAGAAGAAGCCGACAAGAGAAAACGAGATCTGAGGGCGACTGGCGCTCCGCTCGCGAGGCCATACTCCAGACTCGAGTCGACAACACCAACATTTTCCTCACGCCTCAACAGAACACGGTCGCTGCTCTCACCCTCATCGACACCGTTATCGAAGTGGCACCCCCTGTGGTAACACCGATTCTAGACAAGGTCAAGACTATCGTTGCAGCCACAGCCGCCGACGCTCCCACTGGCTCCGCGCGGAGAGCTACCGAGTTCATCGCCGAGACAACCGAGGGCAGCCACCTACCACCGATGAGATCTAAAGACTACCGAAGACCCGAGCTGAGCAAGACACCCGCCAAGACCAAAGACCCACATCATTACGCAGCATGGAAGCATCAAGATCAATCGGCC
Source organism: Oryza officinalis (assembly GCA_008326285.1). NCBI lineage: Eukaryota > Viridiplantae > Streptophyta > Magnoliopsida > Poales > Poaceae > Oryza > Oryza officinalis. The sequence continues at coordinate 33,108,789 of BDMV01000005.1, forward strand.
GACTCTCATGAGAGAGGTCACGGCCGGCCACCCGCCTAGATCGGGCACGTTATGGCTATAACTCCAACTACCAAAGTGGATCACGAAGACCCCCGCCGAGTGACTTGAGAGAGGTGCTTGATCGGCGTCACCGTGAGCGCAACAGGCCCTATTACGAAGACCGAAGAAGTTCACCCGACAACTATGACGATGGAGTACCCACGTTCACTCGGGACCTGCGTCGAGTGGATTGGCCGAGTGGATTCAAGCCCACAGGAATTGACAAGTATGACGGCAAAACCGACCCCGAGTCATGGTTAACCGTTTACACCCTCCCCATCCACGCAGCAGGAGGAGACAGCAAAGTGGCGAACTACTTGCCCATTGCTCTCGCCGACTCAGCCAGGAACTGGCTCACAAGCTTACCAAGAGGTTCGATTGATTCATGGAGCGAGCTTCGAGACCACTTCATCGCCAATTTCCAGGACACTTTCGAAAGGCCCGGGACCCACTTCGATCTCTACAACGTGATTCAGAACCCAGATGAGTCATTGAAGGACTACATCCGGCGTTTTTCGGAGAAGCGAAACAAGATCCCCGACATCACCGACGACGTCATCATAGCCGCGTTCCAGAAAGGCGTCCACGACGAGTTGCTGATCGGCAAATTCGGGCATAAGCCTCCGAGGACGGTCAAGAAGATGTTCGAGACAACCAACTCCTACGCCAAATCGGACGATGCGATTAAAGCCTCACGGCAGGACAAGCATGACAAGCAATCCGGGAGTAGCTGGCGCCCCAAGAAGGACAACGGCAACGGCAATAACGGCTAAAAAGATCGCAAGCGTAAGCCCGAGGATCTGGTCACCACGACATCTAACTACCAACAACAGCGTCCCCGAGTCGCCACCTACGACAAGATCATGAACGCCCAATGCACTCATCGCTAAGTCATCATTAATTTTCTTCTTTATATGATATTTTCTTTTTCCTCTGCCTCACCACATCAACTGGTCCTTCGTTGAGCAGTGAGTTGGGGGCTACATATGTTATATCATATTTTTGCAATAATTTTTATAATGTTTATCTCGATTGCCTACGAAATAATCCGAGTAACAAAGTGCCGATCGAGTTATGAAACTCTATTTCCCTATGCTTTCCGTTTGGTTTGTCGATGGATAGTTGCCCTCGGGCCGAATCCTAACACCCGGGAGCTCGTTGGACGGAGTGTATAATGCAAGGTGCTAAGTATTACTCGGAAGAAATCAAAAGCATAGAGATAAAATAATTTGTTTTCTGCTCTAAACAATTACAAAAGTACCCGAGTAGTAAATTCTGATATGTGAAACTTTGTTCCATTAATGACGAACTCATGTCAATGACTAGTCGGGCAGAGTGTTTAAACGTGAGGAGTCATCTACTCGAGGAAATCAAAACCAACAAGAGGAGAAATACATACTTATAAAAATTTTAAAATGCTTAAATTTCCCTCAAGTACTATATTTACATCAGATACTACTCATCCTACATATTTATATTACAGGATCCAAATCCAGATATGCATAGTAGGGATCCATGGCTAAAAGCTTATCTCCTACACTTCGGGAATGGATCAGTCAGAACATCATCGTCGGCTTGCCTTCACCGCTGCCGACTAGTGTCTCCGCCTACACGGTTGGTTGGTCACACCACTGTTGTTGGGCGTCTGCGTCTTCATCGTCGGCCTCCCTTCGCTGCCGCCGACTGGTGTTTTCGCCTACACGGTTGCTTGGTCACACCACCATTGTTGGGCGTCTGCGTCTTCATCGTTGGCTCGTGTTCGCCATCGTCGACTGGTGGTTTTGCCTTTATGACTACGCGCCTTCAATATTGTTGTTGGAACCTTGTCTTCGGCACCGGTAAATTCTGTTGCATCTACTTCACAAGCTTCGTTACTTCACCAACCACGACGTCTTCAAGAGCCTTAACAGGTGGGCATCCGCCACCAAATACAGCGCCGTGTTAATCTACTACAACAAGTGGTGTTTCAATCCTCAAGATTTCTACTCGGACATCCTCAATGCGTATCTTCACTCAAGCAATGGCTACTCAATGACAAGCTCTAGTTCTTGACTCTATGTTCAGTTGTTTCCCAACTAAGCATAGAGTCGGGGGCTACACAAATACAAGACTCAAAATTCTGGGTGTTATGACAAGATGAGGCAATTAATTAACCGGTTAGCAAGTTCTACAAAATCAACTTCGGAATCATCAGCTTCGTCTTCACTCCAGAGCAGGCTTTCTACTTCAGCAACTCCAGCATTTTCACCGATAACTTTGGCTCTCAGTTGATGCTACAGTCTACTCCAAGTTTTACAAATGTCAAGTTCAAGATTTAATTTATATGTCATGGTCAAGTTTGGAGTTCTACCCGGATATTACTTCAAGTCTCCCAAGTTCTGTCTAGAGAGTTTGGAGTCATCAACCAATCAACTCAGATTCGATAAGTTGGTCAACAATATCAACATCTACCTTCTCCTATGGAAGTATCTTCAATGACTACGATATCAGGTTCTACTACCATCATCATAAATCAAGTGGTGTTGCATCAATCTTCATCATGCACACGAGTTTGGACTTTGTCTACACTAAAATTTGACTGGGTCATCAACATCGTCATCTTCATCAACATCTTGCCATGTCTCTTCGGCCTAATTAATTCTGCCAGCGTTGACGGGCAACTTTGTCTCTACAAACCGGTTGTTTCTCCTACTGTGGATCGTCATCACCACCAGTTGCGTCTGTCACAATTGGTGGCCTATTACGCCGCAACTAATTAGCATTTTCGTTTTCATCGTCTGGCTATCTCCGTCGTTGCCGACTGGTGGTCTCGCCGTCATTGCTGGCCTACGTCGTCGCTGCTGATGTGCGTCTTCATCTTCAACACCGACTTGCCTTGGTCGCCGCCGACTGGTATTCTCTCCTTCAAAGTTGGCCTACTGCATCGCCAATGATAGACGTCATCGTCTTTACTGCCAGTCGCCTCATCTGTTGTTGCCGACTGATCTTCTCGATTCACGGCTACGCTTCTCCGTCACCATTATTGAGAAACTTCGTCTTCATAGCCGACCATCTCTGCTGCCACCAGTCGTCATTACTACTGGTCATGTTTGTCGTTGCCGACTGTTTTCTTCGTTTTCATGATTGGTGGATTTCACCATTACTGTTAATGGTTGCCACCAATGGATAACTTCGACTGTGACAGAAGGACAAGCAACATGCTCAGGGGCTTACTAGCTCTAGCACGAGGATCAGACCTTCAATTTGGACTTATTCTGGATATATGCAACATGAATTCATGGCCGTGAACTTATCTCCTACGCTCAACGTTTGGACCAATCATTATTCCCCACAAGGGTCATAAGCGGAGTTCTTGCGTCATTCGGGATTCAATTATCAAATCTACTTCGGTACATCCCATGAGGGATAACTATTCGGATCAAAAGCTATTCATATGAGATGCGCTTGGTCTACGTCACCCGGGAGATTTATCACTCGGGAGCTTATTAAAAGGCGTGCTATACATGTCATTTTTAGGGTATCAATAGGCTTTCTCGTATTTGGGCTGAGACCCATGAGAAGCTTACAGCCCATAATTCAGGTGTGGCTTAACACGTGTCTCTAGGGACTTAAGCAGATTTGCCTTGGCAATATGCACGTGTTCTATTGCCCAATGCCTTCAAAATCCTTTCATACAGCAGTTGTACAACTTGTTGAGGGTTAGTACGATGCAACTTGGAAGGTGACAAACAGTAAAGTTTTTTATAGTTGTCCTGGTAACTTTTCTATAGGTTGCAGGAGCTATTTGGTTTTTTATAAAGCATTTGATTTTATATTATATCAATGCTGTTTTGCCACCTTGGTGTGCTTTTCTGATTGAGACCAGTATTATGGCTTAGGCTTTTTAATATTTTGGTCATATTTTTTGAATTATTGATGCATCTATTATGGCTTTATTAACTCGGATTTTTCTATTCCTGAGGTTGGCCGAGTTGTATGCTTTGAGAGGACTCGGGCATAATGACTTGGATAGCATGAGCTTGGCAGTACTCGGGGTCATTATACACCATGCCTTGTTTATAAGGTTATGTGTTATATGATTTTTTATGATTGCTTTTGGCTTGGGCTAGGCATTTATTTATATCACTCGGATGAGTATGATTATTATAGTTCTTGACTATATGCTTAGTTTATTTTAACTAAACACATAGTCGGGGGCTACACCTAATTAGGTGCATCAGTTGATGCACCTAAGTATATATTCTTGGTAATTTTTGAGATGTTTTCAGCCCTTCACGGCCTTTTTATTGGATGATAAAGCACTCGGGAGACCCAGGCAGAGATGATGGAAGCACTTGGCTAAGAAGGTACTCGGCTATGTATTATTCTGGTTCGAGGCAAAGTTATCTCGTCGACTGTGAAGGTCTCAGGGGCTACTGTGGAGATTATGGGTACCATATACCTACACGGCTAGCTTATCCGACTGTCTATAGGGGATAGGTTATGACTCATGATTATGTAGTCGGCTTAGGACTTGAGTATTACGTTATCTTATGTAATAAGGAACGGCTTATAGTCCAGAGTTGGTAATATTAAGGAGTCCGATATAGTATGTAATTAGGTCTCCGACTTATAAGCCTATCCTCCAAGACTATATAAGGAGGATAGTACGTCCCTTGAGGGATAGATTGCAACAAAGAGATTGAAAGAGATCAAGAGATCAATAAATTACCCGGCGGATCAAATCCTCAAAACAGGAGTAGGGTATTACTTCTTTATAGAAGGCCTGAACCTATCTAAACCCTTGTGTCTACTAACCCATCGTGCTTAGCGCTTGATTGCTACCCCCAGTTTCTTATTGCTGAAACCAAGTTTCGACAAGTTCCAGTGGACCCCGGAAGCCCAGAAAGCTTTTGAAGACTTCAAGAATTTCCTCACAACACCACCCGTGTTGGCTTCACCATATCCGCAAGAGCCATTGCTACTTTATGTGTCTACAACTTTCCAGGTGGTCAGTATGGTCCTGGTCGTAGAACGCGAGGAGGAAGGACGTAGCCAAAAAGTTCAAAGGCCAATTTACTTTGTTAGCGAGGTGTTGGTTGGATCTAACACACGTTATCCCCAGGTACAGAAATTGTTATATGGAGTTTTAATTACCGTCAGGAAGTTAGCTCATTATTTTCAAAGTCACTCGGTTACTGTGGTTACTTCTTTTCCACTCGGCGATGTCCTTCATAATCGGGAGGCTACTGGGCATATTGCGAAGTAGGCTTTGGAATTGATGTCGTTAGATATTACTTTCAAAGCAAGGACATCTATTAAGTCCCAGATCCTGGTCGATTTCGTAGCCGAGTGGACCGAGTGTCAAGGAGACGTGACCAGGGAGGAGCCACAATACTGGGCTATGTATTTTGATGGATCTAAGTGAGTTACTGGTACGGGAGCTAGAGTTGTTTTAATCTCTCCGACTGGCGAAAGATTGCGATATGTTCTTCAGATACATTTCGCTGCTTCACATAATGTAGCCGAGTACGAATCATTACTTCACGGACTGCGACTCGCTATATCTCTCGGTATATGGCATATGATTGTGCGAGGAGATTCAAACCTGGTTGTGAACCAGGTGATGAAGGATTGGTCTTGCTTAAATGACAATATGGCTACTTATCGTCAAGAAGTTCGTAAGCTGGAAGACAAGTTTGACGGCTTGGAGTTATCACATGTCTTAAGGCATAACAATGAGACGGCAGATCAATTAGCTCAGTTTGGCTCTAGACGAGAGGCTGCTCCGATAGATGTTTTTGTAGAACACCTTCATGAGCCGATTGTAGCTAGAAAGCAAGCCATCGAAGAGGAGGTTGTAAATCAGGTTTTCATGCTTGAGGCCAACTGGAGGACACCTTTCATCGAATTTCTGACTCGACAGGTGCTACCCGAAGATCGAGATGAGGCAGAACGAGTCCGACGTCGTAGTCAGAATTATGTCATTGTTGCTTCGGAATTGTACAAGAGAAGCCCGTCTGGAGTTCTGTTAAGATGTGTTACACCTGAGGAAGGCCAACAATTGTTGCAAGATATTCACTCGGGAATTTGTGGTAGTCATGCTGCAGCCCGTACTTTGGTGGGCAAAACTTATCGGCAGGGTTTTTTCTGGCTTACGGCAGTTACCGATGCAGATAAAGTGGTTCTAACCTATGAAGGTTGTCAACTTTTTGCTCAACAGAGTCACGTTCCAGCTCAAGAATTGCAAACGATTCCGCTTTCATGGCCCTTTGCAATTTGGGGTCTGGATATGGTTGGTTCTTTCAAAAAGGCTCCAAGAGGTTGTACACATCTGTTTGTTGCAATTGACAAGTTTTCTAAGTGGATTGAAGCTAGGCCGGTTGCCACAATTACCGCAGACAAAGCACACGATTTTATCCTTAATATTGTGCATCAGTTTGGTGTCCCGAACAGGATTATTACCGACAATGGGACTCAGTTCACAGGAGGAGTTTTTAAAGAATTTTGTGAAGATTTTGAAATCAAGATTTGTTATGCGTCAGTAGCACATCCTAGAGCAATGGACAGGTTGAACAAGCTAATGGAATGGTTCTTCAAGGTATTAAGGCCCGAGTCTTTGATAGATTGGATCCCTATGCCAGTAGATAGGTTCAAGAGTTGCCTGCAGTTTTATGGTCATTACAGACTACACCCAGTCGGGCTACGGGTCAGTCACCTTTCTTTTTAGTTTATGAGGCTGAAGCCATGCTGCCGAGTGAGATGGAATTTGAATCTCTTCGAGTTCGTAATTTTAATGACGAGCATTATGATCAAGACCGTGTTGATGACTTAACCCGATTGGAAGAAGCTCGTGAAGCGGCACTTGTTCAGTCTGCGAGGTATCTCCAAGGACTTCGGCGTTATCATAATCGTAATGTTCGATCATGAGTATTTATTGTTGGTGATGTGGTTCTCAGAAAAATTCAGGCAATGAAGGATAGGCACAAATTATCTCCGTTATGGGAAGGACCTTTCATAATTGCTGAAGTCACTCGGCCAGGAGCGTATCGTTTAAAGCGTGAAGACGGATCAATTGTAGAGAATTCATGGAATATTGAACACCTTCGTCGATATTATACTTAACTACAATTGACTGTATTATAATCTTCTCGACTGCCGACTTCAAGTAAGTTGCCTTCTTGAGTTGTCAGTCGGGGGCTATTTATATTAACAAAGTATGAGGTTTGTTTTGAATATAACTTGTCTATATCTAGTTTATCATTGTTTCTTGTTCTGATTTGAGTCAAGTGAATAAGGACTGAAAATTTTTTGATGACTTAATCAAGTTTTAGGCTTGGTGATAGTCGAATGAAAATTTTCAAGAAATTAAACACAAGATTCAACTCAGGGCATAAGCATAAATAAATTGATAAATTACAAGTTGAATCATAAGAGTTTTTTTACACCAAGAATCTATCCCTGGAAGCTTTCAACAACATCAGCAGCTATCTTCTTGGCAGACTCCTGAGCTATCTTCTTTCGGCTCTCTAGACTTTTTCAGTAAAGACTTCGAACTAAGCATGAGATTTTATCTTGTTGGCTGAAAAATTAGCAATGTTCTGATTACACCGATGACCAAGATAAGCCGAATCAAGAATATGAGTTCTATGAGGTTACCTTCAAGTTCTTCTATAGCTTTAGCCTTATCTGTTTCAAGTTTGGCGTTGTCGTTCTCTGCTTTTTTCAATTGAACCTTGAGGGATTCAATCTCGGATAAGTTGGCTGGTACATGAAGACATGATATCAATAGAGATAAAAGGATCGATCAAGAGCAGATGAGTTAATTTTTCTTACCTCCAATTGAACCGCGAAGCTCTAGGTTCATATCTCGTAGCTTGTTGATTTCTTTCCGTAAGACAGTTTCCCTGGCGATGGCTTCCTCCTTGGCTTCTTTGAGTTCTTGTTGGATGTTGTCTTCTAAGGAATTGACATGAGGAACAAGTTTTTCCAAGGTATCGGATTTAGTCTGGTAGCGACGGTATATTCTCTGTATTACAAAAGTCAAGTTAGTTGGATATATAAGAAGCAACAATTGCAAGATAAGGAATTTTCCTTACGTTCATTAGTCGAGTGGCTTCACTGAGGCTGGCTACGAGTAAATCTCGTTCTTCATACTCTTTTTGCTTGTTTAGAATGATGCCTTGTTTCTTGCCTTCGGCATCGCACCACTTGATTTTGACTGGAGGTAATGAGTCTTCTGTTGATTTTATTCAGAGGATTTCTTCATCTTCTCCAGCTGTTTGTTCTAGGGAAGATGAGAATGATAAAGTTTAGAAAGCATGTTCAAGATGAAGATTTAATGATTGAATAATTTACCTATTGTCGCCTCTGGATGGTCTTGGCCCTTTTGGGTGGCAGTGTCCCCAGGTGCTTGATCCTTATTGGTTTCTTCAGTGGTTAATGATGGATCTTCAACTGGTGTTCCTTGGCTAACTAGAACTTGCTTCTCCCGGTCTGATTGGTTTCCAGTCGGGGGTTCTTGTACTGGTGTTTGCTTAGATGAACCCGACTGGTTTTCAGTCAGGAGGTCCTGGCTGCCAGTCGGGGGCTCCTGGCTAGGAGCTGTTTCACTCGGGAGAGGGTTTTGGGGCGCTTGTTCTGTGGTTCTCTGATCTCCTGACTCTGTAGTTGGGATTGATGTTTCAGTTTGGCCAGTGGGATCGATGTCTTGAGGTTTTTTGCAGAAGGTGATACATGGTATTCAGAGTGAAGTCAAAACAGTTTACAGAAAGAAGATAAAACTAGTCATATGATGGATACCTGTTGGATTTTTTCTAATTTTTGGAGCCGATCTGGTGGATGGTTTTGGTGAGCTGATATTGGCCTTAGGAGTTTGGATTTCTTCAGATTCTTCATCTGAATCATCAATGACTAGCTTCCTCTATTTGCTTGCGTGTTTGCTGGATTCTTCAACAGCAGTAGTGGCTCTCTTGTTCTTTGCTTGAGGCTTGATTTTTCGACCACCAGTTGATTTCTTGGCAGTCGGCTGGGTTGGCATATTATCATGGTGCACCTTATATGGTCAAGAGATTATTAGAGCATTTTCCTGCAAACAATATATTTCTTAAGAGACATTGATGAGCATGGTAAGATAAAAGTTATCAGGAGTTCCAGAGTTTATATACCGGAGGAGGTGGCCGATGAATATTGTAAGGAAGGACCGGCAGTTTGTTGCTGTAATCAACTACAATCCTAGTGGAAAAGATCTTGTACATGCGAGAGCTCAAGACTTGGAAGCTTAGTGACTCGCGATCTTTTCGGTTGGGGTCGCTCTGTTCTTCATATTCAAAAGCTGACTTGGATCTTTCCTTGATAGGGGCCAGTCGGGACTTGATAAAGTGCCGAGTGATCTGCTCTCCTTGGAGTCCTTTATTCTTCATTTCAAGAATTTTTGCCAGAAGATTATTTGCTTTTATCCAGTCTTGGTTCTTAGGTAAAGCATTCCAGTTGGCCCGTTGGATTGGCGGAAGACCGATGAAGTCGGGCAGGCTGGGGGCTAGGTTGGAAATGTAAAATCAGTTCGCGTGCTAGCCCTTGTTGGAAGATTTCAAGGGAAGAGGAAAGTAGTCTTTATGAAGAGTGCTGCGGAGTTGGAATCCCGTGCCGCCGACAACATAGGGGTTATCTTTGGTCGGATGGACTTTAAGAGAAAACATGTGGCGAAAAAGATTAAAGTAGGGATAGATTCCGAGGAAGGATTCACATACATGGATGAAGATGGCAATGTGCAGTATAGAGTTTGGATTCAATGGTAAACTTTGATGCCATAATAATCTAGGATGCTGCGGAAGAATTCAGAAGTTGGTAGACTGAATCCACAGTAAAAGAAGTGAGTGAAGACGACAATCTCACCAGTATTTGGAGTTGGGAACTCTTCACCATATGCCGGACGCCAGCCAATGATTTTCTTCGCTGGGAGGACTCCATCCTTCACCATTTCCTTTAATGTTGATTCCTTCACATCAGAGGTCGTCCATTGGTCGAAGGGGATTTCTCTCTCTTTCGCCATGAGTGAGATTTGAGGAGAATTGAGTTTGGTGTTGGAGGCAAGGGTTTTTGGGGAGGAAGTCAGGAATAGGATGAGCACAGCGGATTTTGATGGGATTTAGAATGGCTGGATGAATGGATTTGGTGGATTTCGTGTTCTAGGTTTCTACAGAGGTGCTTGTGAACAGGAGTGCGAAAGGGGAAATTTTTTAGAAGTCGAAGCGGCGGGGAAGACGACGGCGCTTCGGCAATTTTTTTAGGCTATCGGTATGTTTTCCTTTATTTGGGCCGAAGCCCATGGGAAGCTTACAGTCCATGATTCAGGTGTGGCTTGTCACGTGTCTTTAGGGACAAGCAAATTTGCCTTGGCAGTATGCACGTGTTCTATTGCCTAATACCTTTAAAATCCTTCCATACAGCGGTTATACAGCTTTTTAGGAGTTGGTGTGATGCAATTTGGAAGGCGGTTGGCAAATCTATTATGGGTTTATTAACTCGGATTTTATGCTACTAATGCCATATACTTATGAGGATGGTGAAATTGTGTGTATCGAGAGGACTCGGGCATGACTGTTTGGACAGCATGTGCGCAATGTAATGCCAGTACTCGGGGTCATTATGCACCGTGCTTTATTAATGAGGTTATGTGCTATATGTAGGATCGAAAGACAAGAACTAAGCCAACCAGAGGGGGCTGAATGGTTGGAGTACTCAAAACCAAAACTTTTAGTGGAATTAAAAGTTACCCTCAAATTCGATGTAGATCGGTCTGACCGAAGTAGATCAACCGGTCTGACCGCCCTGTGCCGTCGGTCTGACCGCCTCAAAGTCGTCTCTGCCTCCTGCCGCCGTCACCGGTCTGACCACTGCGTACCTGCCGGTCTGACCACTTCAATGTCTGACCGCCGGTGTCTCGTCGGTTAGACCGCCGAAACCCGTGCAAATACAAATTGAAAATCTCTCAAAGTAGATGACAACTTTATTACTCCTCTTTGTGTTTACAAAGTGCAACAACAACACTCCTCACGAAAATCTCGACTAAACTCAAAACCCTAACCAAACTTTCAACACAATGCTCTCCAAAAGCGATACCGGAAAGCCACACCCTCCCTCTCTATTTATACATGAGGTAGACAGCCTAAAGCCACGAACCAAACTCATACAAGAAGTCATAATCCACCTAGGAAACCTTCCCGTACAAGAAACCAACATTACATATTCCAATTGTACCAAATTTGGACTCCTTCCAAATTCGACTCCGCATCCCATACGCACACAATATCTCTATCGTATGCCATATGAAATCATCACCAACCACGTGCATTCATCTTTAGCCTAAGTATCCCGCATGACCTCTGATCGTCCGGACGTCACCTTATCTCCAAGTTGACTCCCGATCCATCACCGGCAATACTCTCCCGAGACGTAAAGATTACCTACACATGAATCAAACAAAGAAACCATATCCGAGCACAAGCTATCCCAAATTTGACTCATTGTTAGCACACAACAGTATTACATACACACAGTATCCATCTAGAAGTCATAAACATGAATTAACCACGGATATCCAATAAAACAACCCGAAACCGAAACCGACACAGAATCGGCCGGTCAGACCGCGGGCTGGCTGATCTGACCGCACACATACCTCCGGTTTGACCGGCCTTGCCTGCCCGGTCTGACCGGACCCACTGTTCTCCGTCTGAAAATTCAATCATCTCAAAAACCACTTTGCCAATAAACTCCAAAATCAAAACCAATAACCTCATTGCCAATAAACTCCAAATATCAAAACCAATAACCTCATATTCCAATTGTTCATCACAATAAAAGAATCACTATATAATTTTTTTCAAGATGTCTTTGGCTTTGGCTAAGCATTTATTTATATAATATCACTTGGATGAGTAAGATTACTAAAGTTCTTGACTATATGCTTAGTTTGTTCAACTAAACATATAGTCGGGGGCTACACCTAATTAGGTGCATCTAGTCAATGCACCTAGGTATATTTTTTATGACTTTTTAGCCCTTCACAGCCTTCTTATTGGCTTGGTTAAAGCACTCGGGAGATCTAGGCAGAGATGATGGAAGCACTCGGCAATGGAGGTACTCGGCTATGGATTAGTTTGGTTCGAGGTGAAGTTATCTCGTCGACTGTGAAGGTCTCAGGGGCTATTGTGGAGATTATGGGTACCATGTACCCACACGGCTAGTTTATCCGACTGATTATAGGGGATAGGTTATGAGTGATAATCATGTAATAGGCTTAGGACTTAAGTATTACGTTGCCTTGTGTATTAAAGAATGGCTTATAGTCCTAAGTCGGGAGTGTTATGGAGTTATATACCGTATGTAGGTTGGTCTCCGACTTGTGAGCCTGTCCTCTAAACCTATATAAGAAGGCCAGGACGTTCCTTGAGAGGGATAGGGCAATAGCAATTAGCTAGGCTTTTCTTCATTCATAACTTAGATCACGAGATCAATAAACTCGGCGGATACAATCCCCGAAATAGGAGTAAGGTATTACTTCTTTATAGAAGACATGAACCTGTCTAATCCCTTTGTCTACTAACCCATCGTGTTTGACATTTGTGTGCTACTTCCTGTTTCTTATTACCGAAATCAAGTTTCGACAGACGGTGTCATGGAGTACATACCTACTAGCTGGCTAGTGGTTAACATGGTGGGAGATACTGTATAATACACATATTGGCACTTCAAGTAAATGCGACAAATGTTACTACTTACATCAGCCACTAGTAGCGGAGTAGTAATAATAATTAATTAAGCTACTACAATTACTCGGCTTTATACCCGGGCTACTTCCAGCAGTGAAGTACGCCGAGGCAACCGCATGCATCCTTGGCTGGCGCATCACGCGCGCAGGCAGCCGTTTGAGTGGTCCGGGGAGAGGAACTGAACAGCTTTGCTGCACGTCAAACTCTTGCGCTCTTTTTGTCTGCGATCCAACATTTAAAGCCCAGATAGCTGCGCACCATCCGCGGAAGCAAGCAAAGACTGTATGCACTACATGGAGTAGACGTACCTGGTGCTACCACTTTCCACGCTCCCATACCTCAACAGTAGAAAACTACAAAATAAAAAGCATCTTTTCGAGGAAAAGGAGTACTAATTTTAGGGGGAAAACTATGAAATCCACACATTGATCCCTATGCTTAAAAGGTAAGTACAACAAGTTAAAAGGTTCCCACACCAGTACACCACATGGACAATGCAAAGCCCGAATGATCACCGAATGTACCAAACAGAAATACAAGAAAAACATAAAACACGCACTGCAGTCATAGAGTCAGGTATGCGTTTTACTTGGAGAAAAGTAACAGCAGCTGCTAAACAAAAGATAAATTTATTAACCGAGCGCCAGAGCGGTGATATGGCATTGGCATTGGCTTTGGCACTGCAAACCTCACTTGAACCTGGTCAGGTCGAGAGTGACCTCAGCCTCCGACGGCATCAGGAACTGCCTGGAGGCCATCTGGATGACGTCGACGTCGTCAGGGTCACCGCTGCCACTGCCGCTGCTTGCGCCAGCTTCACTGTAGTAGCCAACTGCGTTGGCATGGTTGCTGGATTGGCAACCGAAATCTACGTTAACCGGGTGGGTTCCGGGGAACGGGTGGTACAGGCTCAGGCAAGAAGAATGCAGGCCCTGATCAACGCTAATCCCTTGCTGCTGCTGCTGCACCGACGGTGCCGGCACATGCATCCCATAGTGCAGGTTGCCCTGCGGGACGAACGGGAGGTAGTACCCCTCTCGCTGATCGTTATAGGCGTTGAGGTCCGGCGCCAGTGACATGTTCAAATTCATTGTCCCTAGCTGCTGGGTCGGTCTAGCTGGGTTGCCTAAGCCAAGGTAGATCCCCATTTCCGACGGGTCGGTGCCGGTCGGCTCCATTGTGGCTACAGTCGGACCTATGCTGACCGGTCCGGTGCCGTGCACAATGACATTGGAAGACGGTGCAGGCATGGCCGGTGGTAGTGGTGTGGTCTCAACGGCCGACGGGTACTGGCTGCGGATGTACTCTTCAAGGGGGGTGAGCTGCCCCGGTGGCAACGTCACCACTGGCACACTCTTTTTCTTCATCCGACGCTTCGACTTCAGGCTCCGCTTAGTCGCGTTCCAGTGGTTCTTGACAGCATTCTCTGACCGGCCAGGGAGGCATCTTGCGATTACTGACCAACGATTCCCATAAGTCTTGTGTGCTTCGATCAGCATCTTGTCGTCCTCCTCAGTCCAGATGTCCTTCTGCAGTGTAAATTGTACACTTTTTTAATACGGATTTCATCCACGCAATCAGCGACACAACAGAAGAAAACATGCCCTCGAACCTTCTAAGATCGGTAGATAGTTGACATAATTTTAAATTGTATCTATATCAGGTTTTTTTTCAATGAATTTAAATCTAAGCAGTACATTTATTGAGGATAGAAATATATATCTATGATCATGAACGGCTACCATATTTATGCACAGTGCAGTATAACACCGTTATTGTTTACTCCGTAGTGATAAATCAAGAAGAAATTTAACCTTGTAAAATGTAATACGCATTAATTGAAGTAGGTACAATTTTGGACAGATTTAACCATGCCTTTGATATTTTTTTTCTGCAGGGACATGCCTCTGAATCTTTGATCTTGTAACCCAAGATCTACTGATTTTCTAGTCCTAAAACATCATATAAAACGGATGCTTTGGATTACTCAGTGCCTAGAACATTAAGATTAGCATACACAACAACCGCAACAAAATGAATTGTTTCGATAATTCTTCAGCTAGAATACTGCTTAGCATGATTTTAACGTAAATCTGAAAAGAAATCACCCCTCAAAATCACATGGATGAAAAAACTCCCTTATATCTACATAATAATTAATCTAGGAATCGAGAAGTTAAGTGTAAGACCTTGATATCCGGGCGCAAATGATTGGTCCATCTCTCGCGACATTGCTTCCCAATCCGACCTGGGAGGCTCTTTGCAATCGTTGCCCACTTGCGATCTCCATGGAGTATCACCATTTGTTTGAGAACTCTGGAAATAAGTTAACACGTAGATATACAAAATCTTGTTAGAGAGAAAAATAAAATCTTACTAGAAGTCGATTGATCTATTACTTACTCATCTTCTTGCCTTGTCCAAGCTCCTTTGAACGACCCTGTGTTACCATTGTTGCCTCCAAATCGTGACTGCTGCTGCTGAGGAACAACAACCCCTACTGGAACGGTAGCCATGGCGCTATAGCTAGCCGCTAGGGCCCCCTCTGGCATCACGAAGCTAGATGGAGCCATGCCTATCCCTGCAACAAGAAACCCCATGTCGGGGACTGCCATGGTGATGGGAGCACCACCAGGACTCTGGTAGTGGGCACCGGTGCCATGGCTAGAGCTTGCAAAGTACATATGCGGCATCCCAGATCCTGTCATTATCGGATCTTGGTTGAGAAAGAAGTTACCTGTAGCCGTCATCAGCTCGTTCTTTGAGGTTGGAAGCATGGATTTTTGATTGTGGGTGGAGGATTTTTTAGGAAAGGCAGAGTGAGGTCGATAGAGAGCAAGTCAAGAAGGGGATAGAATAGTGTGATGGAGACCTGAGTCCTCTCTTTATATATAGGGGAAGAGGGAATGCATCAGCCGTTCATCTGTGAGGTGATCCAATGGTCACAAATAGAGCTAGATTATAACCTTCCAGGTCTCTTTTAAGCTGCTGAGAAGTGAGGAGTGCATTTCAGATGCCTGTTTGTAGCCCAGGAGGCTGTGTACACCAGGTGCATGCAATTTCAAGAGGTGAACTGGCAGACAAAAGGGTGTTGTCAATATAAAATTCATATCAGTAGTGGCAATGAGCTGCCAGTAGGATAGGCATTGAGCAAAGGTATATGGCTGTATCTGCATGCCATGCAAAGCACCCTAGTGTAAATCCCATGCCAGGCATGAATTTGAACGTTGAGTGTGTGTCTACCACCATGGATGATTTGGCTACAGTCCTTGAGCATTTAATCCATTAGTATTGATCAAGATACCATAAGCAATGATGTCATGCATCAACAGGACGCACGTCTGCTTCAAGAGGCAGGCCAATGTTAACCAAAGTATTAAAACGGGTTAATCTTATTGTCATTTCAGATTTAGAATTTGTTATCTTTAGAAGTATCGAGAAAAAGCTATAAAAATATTGAATGTTCACTACCTACGGATGATAAAAAGTATGAACTAAAGTAACAGATTTAAGCTTTAGAAATTTGACGTTTTGATTTCACACATGACAAAGATTTGTCGTATTAATGAAACCGCATGCTAAAACCGACCTAGTAGGGGTGGATATTCAATGCCGTTACATATCTAGCAGAATAACCAAATAACCAGTAATTAGTCGAGGTACCAAAGAAAAAAACAAATGATAAATGGTGCATGTTAACTACTACCTATGGGATACTATATATATATATATATATATATGCTCTAAAGTATCGGGTTTATCCTTAAAAATTGAGTAAATTTCACAAAACTATATGTACTTTGATCAAATTATCATAAAACTATAAATTTAAGATGTTGTATTATAAAACCACTGATTTATCATAAAACTATAAATCTAAGATCGACTATCACAAAACTATATATTTAATACTAGAGTTATCACAAAACTACGTATCCCTATCACTATTGTTATGTTAGAGTGATAAATGTTATAGTTTTGTACTTAACATGATACAAAACATGTTGTCACTACTACACAAATACTCATTGGTACCGGTTCCAAAAGCCTCATAGGTGCCGGTTTCGAAGCCGGCACCAATGATCAAAACTATTGGTACCGGTTACTCAACCGGCACCTATAACACTATAGGTGCCGGTTGTTAATGTCTAACCGGCACCTATATGGTATTATAGGTGCCGGTTCCTATAAATAACCGACACCTATAAATGATAGCACCCGGCCCCTTCGAAGCCTCATAGGTGTCGGTTCTTTACAAGAACCGGCTCCTATAGTCCTGAAGCACAAAAAAAAAACAATTGCAGGGTCACATATAATATTTCCTGAAACACAGAAATCACAGAATATTACAATATTACATTCACATCACAGAAATCACAGAATCCAACCCATTTTCCAAATCAAACCAAACCACATTTATTCAACTAATATATGCAGGGTAAGTACGTCCTCATAACATTTCAAACAAAAACATGCATTCCCTTGTGCATAATTTCAAAAGTTATAAGATCAAATTGAAATTCTTGAGAACCTATTAACCGCAAAATATCTATGGAGTTATGTAACTTGGTTCTACTTATATCATTGTCATCTTGCAACTTATTTGCCCAATAATCAGTATAGTTTGCTAGCTATAACATTAGTAGCCATGTGACATATTTAGTTTAAATTCGCAAACTACTTTTGTCAAGCGTTTAAAGAAACTGCAGAAAGTTAATTTGCTCTGTGTAACACTAATATTGAAAAGTGTATGATTTGCCAAACACAGCTCCTTATAACACAGCTCCTTCCAAGCTCAGTTGATATGCATGTTATAAGCTAAATTGTACTGTTTTTGCTTGAGACCAAAGTGCTAATAAATCCAGGCCACACAGCTAGCTCTAAGACTCTAAACAAAATGGACCAAAATAATGAGTTTTTTCACTGCAGATTTTTGGCGTTGAGTTAATTACACTAAGAACAAAATGTGCTCTATTTGATCTGTAGATTATTTGCATGAAGTCTAGCATAGCTTATTTTCGTTGCACATCTGTCAGCGAATACATGTAGCAGCGTATTTTGGTTACACATATAAAAATATCAGAATATTACATGGTCCAGACAAATATTGATAATAGTATATAATCTGGAATTATTTTTTCTTTCATCAAAACTGAAGGGTAACTTCATGGCATATGATATGCTTGATGCTGTCAACAGTTGGAAGGAAGCATGAAAACTAAAGGTCAGGTAGTTAGAGTTTGTGGGATGCCATAAATTCCAATAGCAACGAACTTATTAGCCCCGACCTGATACTTATTGGTAAAGTGGTTGGTATAAATTGTCTTCTCATAAGTAGTTTTGATATTTATAAATATGTTCTGACTTAAACTCAGTACTACACAAATACACATATCAAATTGACTTTTTGTACAAAATTTGTTGATAAATTAATTTGTTTAGGTACATATATTTTTAATCTTTTTGTATTATGGAATTGAGTTTGTTTAGAAATATACTGGTGAAGTAATTTTATTTTATTTTAACTCTGTTTTAATTCTTCTGGATATATTAACATATAGGGTTTAAAGGAGACTTAACTACTAGTAATATATGTAGTTATATATATATAGTTATATATATCCATATTGTCGACAACTCGAAGAACTTCTAAAATTCACTTACTTAAGAAATAAGCAACCTATATGTATATTTATATATATATCCACATAGTTAATTGAACTAGGTATGCATATAATTAGAATTAACATGTCATATCGAATTGTTCACATAACTTGCCTTAGCGTGTTGCTTGGCGACCTTCGAATCATGTAATTCAACTTGAGATTCGCCCGCGTCCAACTCTGACAACAAAACAATCATTAGGCAATTACAACATTTGCATTGAACAACTAAAACATAGCACAAGTTGTAAATATATTTTTCAAAAATTATCTATATTTTAATTATTTGTAAAAGTTTTTTAAAATTCTAAACATAATTTTAGTGTGTTCTCCTTATTTTCTAACTATTTTAATGATTTTTAAATGGAATTATATAAATATAAAGTTTATAAGATTCTAAACATTGTAAATAGATCTTTCATGTTTTATGTATACTTTAATTTTTAATGTATTATTTTTATTGTATAATGTATTACTTTTAATTTATAATTTTTTTAAGTTTGTAAAGTATTTCTTTTTTTGATTTTTTAAAAATCGGGAAGGGACTGACAGGTGGGCCCGGCTTGTCAGCCCTCCCCAAGGCATGCCGGCGCACAATGGACTCAATCCACCATGCGTTGGTTCGTCCATGTGGCCGGTGGCGGGAGGCCGACGGCGGCCGCGATGACATTGGGCCATCCTCAGCGGCGGCAGCGGCATCCGCCGCGACAGCGGAGGAGACCAACCTAGGCGGCAGCGGCGGCACGGATTAGGGCTCCGGCCGTCCTCAGCGGCAGCGGTGGCTGCGGAGAAGGACGACGGTTCCGGCGGCGGCTGCAGCGGCGTCGAAGTTCTGGCGGCAACGACGATGGCAAGAGAGTGAGAGAGATGAAAAACGCTAAGTCCCGATCGGTGCGGTTGAGAAGACGAAACGACACATATATATACCAATATCTTTAGTATCTTTAGTCCCGGTTGTTTCCACCAACCGGGACTAAAGATATTTCTCGCTATTTCCAAAAATGTTTTGTCCCACCTATGGAAAACAATTGGACTAAAAAGTAATAAAAAAACTTAACCATGGTACAATTAAGTACATTAAAAGTAGGTTTAAAAATTTAGTAATTAACGATGGCCCAATTAATTCCATTAAAAATAGGTCAGAAATTATAATAAAATTTTAAAATTGTATATAATTAACCATGGTCCTATTAAGTCCATTAAAAATAAAAAAATATAAAAATAAGTAAAATACATTAAAAAGTTTAAAAATTATAATAAAATTTTAAAAATCATATATAATCAACCGTAAAACTAGCTATGATAAGTAAAAAATCATAAAAATAGGAAGAATATATTAAAAATCAATTGAAACAGAGGGACCTTCAATACATTAAAACTAATTTACATCGTCCATACATGAACCTGAGTTAAATAAAAATCAATTAAAACAGAGGGATCTTCAATACATTACAAATAATTTACCCCAAATTATAACAAGAAACAGCTGTGTCATCAACGCGTGGCAGTCATGAGACTTTAGGTTTATAAACTTCTTCTCTTTCATGCTTATTATTCCCTTTATATTCGAGGAGTATCCAGATGGTACCTTGATGCTCTTCAAGCATTCAAACATACTTTCCTTCTCTGCCTTGCTCAGAGTGTAGCTAGCTGGACTTAAATAATGGCTTCTTTTCTCCTTCGGTTCTGGATGAAGGCCGTGGTGTTGTTTCATATGCTTGAGATCATTACGTGCTTCAGTGTATCTTTTGACTTTACATATACACCTAGAAAGCCCAGCAGGTTGACGCAAAGGTTCTTAGTTAGGTGCATCACGTCGATTGCGTGACAAACCTCTAATACTTCCCAATAGGGTAACTCCCAAAAAATAGACTTCTTCAACATCGTTGCGTGACTATCTTCACTTACTATAGGTTGGTTGCCAAGTCCCTTTCCAAATACTACTTTCAGATCTTTCACCGTAGCAAACATGGTTTTTTCGTTATGATGTTTAGGCTTAGTATGGTGGTCTACTTTCTCTTCAAAATATTTGCCATTCTTTCGTACAGGGTAGCTTGCAACAAGAAATCGACGATGGCCCATGTACACAACCTTCCTACAATACTTCAAATACGTACTGTCAGTTTCATCCACACAATGGGTGCAAGCCTTATGCCCCTTGATTGATTGTCCGGATAGATTGCTAAGTGCTGACCAATCGTTAATGGTTACGAACAACAACACTCGTAGGTTAAATTGCTCATGTTTGTCCATATGCCACATAGGGACATTTTCTTTCATCCACATCGGTTTCAAATCTTCAACCAATAGTCTTAAGTACACATCAATGTTGTTACCAAGTTGCTTTGGGCTCTGCATAA
Organism: Oryza officinalis; assembly: GCA_008326285.1. Taxonomy (NCBI): domain Eukaryota; kingdom Viridiplantae; phylum Streptophyta; class Magnoliopsida; order Poales; family Poaceae; genus Oryza; species Oryza officinalis. Next base: position 33,129,603 of record BDMV01000005.1, read on the forward strand.
TAATCGGCATCATGATGTACTTTCACTTCATGCATAACCACGGGGGAAGGTTATAGATACACATGGTCATAGGCCAAGTGCTATGGCCACTGCTCATCTCTCCAAATGGATTCATGCCATCCGTACTTAAATCAAACCTTATGTTCCGTGCATCCTTTCCGAAGTCTTGAAATGTTCTGTCGATGTTTTGCCAATGCGGCCCATCGGTAAGGTGTCTCAGCATCCCGTCTTGTTTACGTTCTTCTGCGTGCTAGCGCATCATTCTAGCATGCGCTTTGTTCCTGAACAAATGCCTTAGTCATGATATTATAGGAAAATACCACATCACTTTAGTAGGAACTCTCTTCTTCGAAGGCTGATCGTCAACATCACCAGGGTCATCTCGTCTAATCTTGTATCGTAGTGCCTTACAAACTGGGTATGCTTCTAGGTTCTCGTACTCCTCACTGCGATAGAGGATACAATCGTTCGGACAAGCGTGTATCTTCTGGACTTCCAGTCCTAGAGGGCAGACTATCTTTTTAGCTTCATATGTTATTTTCGGTAATTCGTTTCCCTCCGGAAGAATAATCTTTACGAGTTTCAATAACTCACCAAATGCCTTGTCAGTCGCACCATTTTTTGCCTTCCATTGCAGGAATTCCAGCACGGTACCCAACTTTTTGTGCCCCTATTCGTAACCTGGGTACAACGACATTTTGTGGTCCGCTAACATATGCTCCAATTTCTAGACCTCCTTTTCATTTTCGCAATCTTTCTTTGTGTCGCATAACATCTGACCAAGATCATCCGCACCGTCGTTTTCTTCAACAACTCCATCCGCATCGCCTGTTGAACTATATGCAAATCCACCGTATTGAGCCTAGTCTGAAATGTTGTCGTCTTCTTTTTCATCTTCTTCCATTGCAACCCCAAACACTCCGTGCGAGGTCTAAAAATTATAGCTAGGCATGAATCCCGGCTGCAACAAGTGGACATGAAGAGTTCTTAATGTAGAATACTCTTTCTGGTTTTGTACTTTTTGCATGGAGCACATATAAAACCCATAGACTTGTGGGCATTGGCCACACTCAAAAAATAATGCACGCTATGAATAAACTCCTTCGACCGTAGGTCCGCGGTGTACATCCATTGCCGATTCATCTACATCAAATAAACAAATGTAAAGGAAGTCCACGAAAGTGAAACTAATTAAATTATCATATAATAATTTAATACACATAATTAAACTAAAAACTGACGGTACACATTTTTAAAATGTATTATTCTTATTTCTAATGATTATAACGAGTTTTAAATGGACTTAATCGGAGTCATGGTTAATTATATATAAGTTCTATCAGTTTCAAAAAATTATAAATATATTTTTTCATGTATTATCCTTATTTTAATTATTTTTTAAAAAAATTTTAAAGTTCTAAACATATTTTTAATGCATTCTGCTTATTACTAACTATTTTAATGATTCTTAAATGGACTTAGTTTTCTATTCTTTTGTCTTTATTTTCTATATTTTTCCTTTGTTATCTTTCTTTTAACATTTTTATCCAAATGTTTCTAATTTTATGAAGTACCCTAATTTTCCCTAAATATTTTTCTCTCTCATCTTTTTCCATATACCTTTTTAGAGAAAATAATGTATAGAAACATAGATATAAATGTAAAATGTTAACCATACATAAATAGAGGATTAAGTTGCTAACCTTTTAGATCCTTTTGATTTGTATAATATCACCAAAATATTTTCACAAAAAATTTTGACAGCACCTCTCTTCCTCCTTACACTTGCAGTAATGGCTCGGGCTGGAGAAAGTAGAAGATCACATATAAAAAGAAAAATAATCGTTAGTACCGATTGGTAACACCAACCTGTACTAAAGATCAATATTATCTTTAGTACCGGTTTGTGTCACCAACCGGTACTAAAGTGTTGATCTTTAGTACCGGTTGGTGGCACCAACCGGTACTAAAGATAACAATGTGTCGTTAGACATTTTAACCGATACTAAATACCTCCTTTAGTACCAGTTCATAAGAGATCCGAGAGATTTGTGATTTTCATCGATCGAGCAAAGATCGATTCTCCAGTAGTGTAATCTTGTGTAGGTGCGTAAACGGGGATTCTCAGCTGAGAAGTGAGGACCGTACTGACATGAACAACAAGCTCATGTGTTGTAAAGGCCAGTTTGAAGTATTTGGTCGTCATAATCTTACATTCATTGATGGGCATCCAATTCGAAAAAGTTTCAATGTTTGTGCAGAGCTTCCTTCTTCATTGATGCCAACTAGTCAGCGAGTAACTTTATATGTGTGGCATTTGTAGTTGATGATTGTACTATTGATGTAGCAGGTAGCAACACAGATGATCAAAATGGATTATTTTCATCATAAGGTAATGGCAAACGATTTTCTTTATGGAAAGGATTAGGGAATCAGTTTGCTGGATAAAAAGAGCCTTGAAATTAATCAGGTATTAGCCCTACTACAGATTTGATTTTTCAGATGAGACACCCTCTAGGCTGCAGGTGGACCGTAATCGCCCCGCATACAAAAATCGCTCCCACGAGGACGGTTCAAGGCCCGCCTACGATAATGTATTATCGCAGGGGGGCCTCTTAAGGGACCCGCTTGCGATAATGGTTTCATTTTCGCAGGCGGACCTCTTAATGCGCACTTGTTAACGACAAAATTTGGTAAGATTCTTTAGAGAATTCCATTAAGGAAATAGCACAATCATCCGATAAAAAACTTATCCAAAAGAGACCGAGTTCAAGAAGGAGTCATGAAGACCACGACATGGCAGTTTAAGTTTATCTAATAATTAGGCAAGTTTTGTATTTAAGAAAGTTTATGTCATGTTCGATGAGAACTTTATATTTTCCTTTTAGGAAAGTTTGTGTCATGTCCAATTAGGACTCTTATCTGCCTATGAGTATAAATATATACACCCAAGATCCCTGTAATTTATCTTTCGATCAATACAACTCTCGACGCATTGTCACCCTCTTTTTTGAGGTTTTTTATCATCGGCGAAACTTGGCACCTGACACGGGGTTGCATCGGCTTCGATCTCCGGCAAAGGGGTAAGTCCTAAAGTTTCGCTGGCACTAGCAATCGTATCGGCTATATTGGTATTGTTCAAGGCTGCATCGCTTCGACCTCTTGGATCGCTCTGGTTTGGTTGATATATTTTGCTGATCCGATATTTCAATTCTATTTTTAATTGCATTGTGTTTAGAGACGCATCGGTTTAGTTGGGACTGTCTCAGTTAGGTCTGATCTTCTATCTTAACCAATATATCTGTACAATCACAATGCTATTTTAAATAGATTTGTTATATCTATCACGTTAACATAGATCTATCGGCTTATCTAGCTTATTTGATCAGACGTAATCTAGAATTGTCTCGATTGGGTTTGATCTTCTATATTACTGCTGATAATTTAAGTCTTGCTAAGTTTATAGATTTGTGCTACATTTTATCGGAGTACTAGCCGATAAGTTATCTTTACATCGAACTTCCAACCGATGTATATTTTAATCATCGAGCTTACATTCAATATTCTATTTCAATATCGGCCGATAGGTTCATTGGATATTTACTTCATCATATTATCATCGGTCGATTGGATTGATTGCTCAAGTTCTTTCATTGCTTTTATATCATTATTTATTTAAATGTCAGAATCTACATAAGACATATAGCCAATTACTCAAAACTCTATCGGTATCGGCTAGCATCGCTCCATCGGCTTGTAAGCCGATTGAATGTTTGATCGTCAATTTGTCTATCTTGTCAGTTGCAGGATCAAACTGATTGGCACGTCTGCATCTCATCAAAATCTAGTACATGCACTGGAGTGAAACAGATCTCTCAGGCCTTCGTGTGCTACATGCAGAATCTACATCAACACATCATTTGACACACTTAATAGGATAGATTTTGCATCAACAACACTGACCCGCACCGAGCCACCTACACCCTCTCTTTTAAAAAGTACTCCACGGGCACCCTCTCTTCATCTCTCCCTCTCTCTGGCTATCTCCCTCGGTGTGACGACCCGTGTCGTCATTACCAAAATGACTTCACTAGTCCGTGTATTATTATTCACCATAGCCGCACTTTTAGTGAATAATGATCCACATCAGAGATAGTAGTAAAATAATAGCTAGAAGGTTCAGATAACATTACAATACTGTGCCACACAGGGCTAAAGTCTTAACGGGGTCTTACAAGTCTACCCAATATTACAAGTTCTAAATAAAAGATAGCAGTACTTAGCCAACACTTCAATATCCCTGGCGTACACTGACATAGCAGTACTTCAATATCCCAGGTTCACTGACATAGCTACTAGACCACTCCCTGGCATACATCTACTCATCCCATCCTCCATAATACATATCATAGTCATAAACAGCGTCTCCTTGATTTTCAGCACACCAAGGAGCATAGTACTGATCCTCCAACCCATCATTTATCTCACTGACATGCCCAAAAGTGTTTACATCCAAACTAGGAGGGTTAATAGCAAGGGTGAGTACAAAGTACTCAGCAAACAGAATTAATAGCAAAGATGCATGGCGTGAGATTTCATAAATCATTTCAAGTCGTCAGTTCTCAATTATAATTTCATGAAAATATGATTCTTGTGAGAAATGCCCAGATTTAATTTATAAAAGAAACTATTAATCACTTGTATAGTGAGATAGAACCATAATAGGCTCCCGTAGTCTCTAATCCAAGAGACAGGCATGAATCACGATTTAATTGAGCACTGCACAGGCTTGTATAGTTGTACCCATGTTCACTCTATATATTACAAGTCGCATATTTGTAATACTTAGGGTGTGTTCGGTACCCTGTATTACCAACTTCACTCCCTCGTGTTTCGCGCACATGCATTTCAAACTGCTAAACGGCGCGTTTTTTTGCAAAAAAAAAAATTATATACGAAAGTTGTTTTAAAAAATCATATTAATTCATTTTTAAAAAAAACTTAGTAAATACTTAATTAATCATGTGCTAATGAATCGTTCCGTTTTCCGTACGAAGGGAATGAATTTCCAACTCACCCAAACAAACACAGCCTTAGACTACTTCTCTTATTTCAGTAATTACACCCCTTCATCCGAAGCTAATTTATGCGCATCAATGCACTTCATCGGCATTGTCTTGGGTTTTTCATCGCCCAAGCTATTACTACATACCCATACAGAGTGTAACGGCATGATAAGATACTAAGCTCCGCTCGTCTTACAACGAGTATATGGTCGATATGATTTTTATACGGCACACCAATACAAGTGAGAGTTATTTTATTCCTTATATTGTATCCGTATGTAAAGGGCCCCTCTTCCAGTCAGTCCTCATCTATGGGCACCCTCTATCCTCCTAATAATTATAAGAAAGATTAGTGCTCCATCAACTGACCCCTCCAGCATATTTGTCATCATTCATATCTATGTTTTATATTTTGACAGATTCATTTTATGCAAGGTGACAGTACTATAAAGAAAATATGGTATACGCAAAATAATTCCAATCATCATGATCAAAGATTAGCTTGCCTGAATTCTCTTGCGTGAATTCTCGTAGTTTAAATCGAAACTAGCTGGTAATCCCAATTGACCCGCCTCCGCCTCTGGTTCCCTTCCTACGTTCCGTCACATGCGTCGAGGTTTAAATAAACTCTACTACTAGAAATACAATAATCTACAAATACAAATGTGCTTACAGATTTAACATTTTTATTATACCAACACCTCCAGTTGTGATGTGCTAGATAATTTATCTAAAACTATATTTGAACTATAGAATATTGAGTTACTATGCTCAAGTTGGTGGTCTGTGTAGCCTACTAATGTACATCTAGCAATTAGTCCACCTTTCCCTTTCTCCTCTATTCTCACCTATACAGACCTCTTTGGCTCTTTCCTTCTCTCCCCTCTTATCACTCGTACAGGTAAAAGCATCAGCTAGCTAATCCCCTTCTTCCTCCCTCCATAGCTGCTACCAGTGGCTATCTCCTCCCCCAAATCCCCACTCTAGGACTGTTGCTGCTGCTGCCATCTCGCTGTCGGCAACCCCAACACCCTGGCTGCCAACAAGATCGGCCTTCCTAATCCCCCTCCATGTGCTCCCCAACCCACAACTCCAAGAAGTGAATCCCCATGGCTAGAATGAGGGTCACGCATGGAGTTTTACGACCAGAAGCCATGGCCGGCGCCCCATGGAGCTCAACATCACCGAGCAACCATCCCCTAGGTAAGTGCTCCAATTCCCTCATCCATTTTATCTGTTGCTACTGCTCCTTCTTTTCTATTAAACGCTTGAAGTAGTGCTAGGGGTAACTACATCCAGGTGATAGATTGGTTTGAGTTTGATTTACTAAAGGATGTGGTTGTGGTAGCATGTGAGAAATCACCTGCTCCCTTCTGCTGGTGTGTTCTTGGTTGATCCCCACGAGCTTGCAGCTAATGAGTTTCACCCCCCCCCCCCCCCCCCCCGTAGGTTCAGTTCTTCCCCAAACCGGCAGCTCTTGACGATAACTCCTATCCCCCTCCTAACCGAACTGATGGTGGCGCTCTATGTCACCATTTTGAGGTTCATTGGCTACAAATCTTGGGAATGGTTGGCAATGGAGGTGAAGGTGGAGAGAGGTTGAGTTGCTTGATGTGCTCACTGGTGGAAGGTGATTGTTGTGTTCCTATCTACCTCACTTACTCCTACCTTCTCTTAATTATTTGCCAGGGATGTTAGGAATGTTGCCCATACTTCTCTCTGTTGATGTTTACTATTAGTATGGGTACGTGTTACAAACTCATTAGGTGAGAGCTTCTACCTACTCCTTGCACTGTGTTCACCTTGACCACCCTTGACTGGATAAAATTGTAGCTTCTTTCATGGTATTAGCAATTGTGGCAATAAAGTGGCACATTTTTATGGGTTATCTAAACTATTTCTTATATTGGACTTTAACTCTATTTGGTGTTGTAAGACAGGTTAGTGGCTGATTCATTAGCTGAATGATGCTACCCCAAACTAGCTTAAAGTGTTGACATGCCTTTGATGGTATTGATACCTCTATAAGCTTAGTAGATGAAAGTTACAGTTTATGGGTGTGATAGCTAATTTTCAGCTAGCCTAAACCTCTTTTGTGCATACATATTCAAACCATCTACATTTCTACTTGTTTATTGGAATGTACCCTCTAGACATGTATTGGAATGTTTTGGGGTTTGCTAACCAGTATATGCGTGTGTATGTGGAAATTTGAACTAACGCATATGAAGCTAAGTTGTGTGCCTACATGTGTACAGATTGGTTTCTTTTATAACTACAATTAAGTGTATAACTATAGATTTATGATTTCACTAAATTGAGGGTTGTTACACTCAGCCTCTCTCTCTCTCGATCTCTCGGCGTGAGATGGCAAAGGGCGGTGGAGGAGGTTGGCGACGGCGATGGTGGAGGTTGGCCTTCTTCTCCCGCTCTCCCGTCACTTTTCCCCCTCCCCTCCGACGACGTCCGAACACGGAGGCAAAGGATCAATGACGACCTCTCTTCCTCCCTCACGGATCCGCCTCCGGCTGGCCTCAAGAAAGGCGAATCCGGCGGCGGCGGTGCTAGGGGAGGTGGATCCGGCGGTGGCGCAGCAAAGCGGAGGTCGGCCTTCCTTTTCCCGCTCTCCCATCGCCTTTCACCCTCCCCTCCAACAGCGACCGAGCGTGGAGGCAACGGATAGTCGGCGGCCTCTCCGCCTCCCTTGCGGATCCACTGCTAGCTGGCCTCGAGAGGGGCGGATCCGGTGGCGGCGGTGCTAGGGGAGGTGGATTGTCACGCCCCAAACTGGCCCCGGGCGGAGACCAGGATAGAGCGGTCCAGATTGACCTGTATGCCTGTACCAGTCCCAGGAAATAGCGCTGGTACAACAGGAAGACTGAATATCACAACCACAGCGGTCTCTTTATTTAAGAGTAGGATTACAACCAGGGTTGGAACTGCGGACAGAACCCGAGTTCACAACAGCATTACAAAAAGGCGGAAGCGGAAAGCGGCGACTGGCCCTAAGCCACAAGCAAAGCCTTGGGGAAGGCCGAAACCCTACTACTGCTCGAAGTCTGCTTGCTCCTGGAAGAACTCTTCATCAGCAGGGTCCACCTCTTCATCTTCGAGAACTGGGGGGGGTTTAATTATATAGAGCAAGGGTGAGTACGGGAGTACTCAGCAAGTCAGGGGAATTAAGTGTTTAATGCAAGCTTCAAGGGAAAGCCAGTTATTTTTCACAATTGATTTTAGTTTAAGACTTTAGAAACATCTAAGTGAGTGCTTCTCAACGACACGGATGAGAAAGTGCGTCTCATCCGGCCGGAGCAGTGAAATTGTATCGATTGATTCTTGTCGGCACGAGAGGCTCCCTGCCAATCGTTCACCGACCCGGCTGCTCCAACAGCCACAACTCAACACACCCGGTACGAGAGGCTCCCTGCCAATCGTCACCACTCCGGCTGCTTCAACAGCCACACGTCAACACATCGGTACGAGAGGCTCCCTGCCAATCGTCACCGACTCCGGCTGCTTCAACAGCCTTAAACCAAGCACAGAAGGGGAAACCTCACACCAACAGCAGTTCACAAGGTGTTCAATAAAACTACGCTAAGGAATCACCTCACATCCGCCCATGACCGTGGGCACGGCTGTTCGAACAGTTGTTAACCTCTGCAGAGGGGGTACACTTTACCCACACGACGTTACTAACCCCGAATCACCCAGCCCGCGACCCTCGGTCACGTCTGGCGACCTTAAGGCTTTCACGACAAGGCATTTCGAAAGCCGACTCAGGGTCATCTTATGCCAACGGGAGGGGTCCCACGGACCAACACCAGGTTAGGTCCCAGACCATACTGTGCCAGGAAGCCCAGGGGTCCTCCCCGACACCACCCCGGCGAATCCACTTGTCCCTTGGCATCAAGATTTCCCTGGCCTAGCTAATTACTCAGCCAGGGGCGTCCCATATCACCCATGTGGTCGTACTTGACATATGCTTGGATGTAATTCCCAAGGAATCGGTCCTTAGAGCGAGAACGGGCAGACCGTACCTCCAGTACGTCTCCCGTACCGCGAGTTTTAGAAACTCACTTTAGTTTTCAAGACACCGACCCAAGTGTCGGGTTTTCCAAGCATTTTGTAAACTCAAGTTTTACCCAGGTGATCAATTTTAAAGTTTGAGGGGAGTCCCGATATTCGTACACGAGGTACGGATACCGAGGCATCACCTGAGGGGTGACAAGGGTGTTAGGGTATTCAATAATCAAGGAAGGTGAATGCAGCAAATGGGTAGGGCCTGGCGGTTATCTTGCAAACCGAGGCCAAGTGTCAAGTGTGTGACCTAATTAATGCATAGTTTGCGGAATCAAAATACTTAATTTAAATTATGGGTTCAATTGATCAAAGGTGACTTGCCTTGCTCGAGATCTTGAGCTTCTTCCTCGAAATCCGCGCACTGCGGGTCTTCGGGCTCCGAGACTACACGCGAAACGAGACGACTCAACAAAGCGATAAAAAGAAGCCCTATTAAAGACCACTAAGCGTGCCATTAGGTAGATCTCGATTTTTGAGGAATTTTGGAAGTGGAACGGAGTCAATCGGACGAACGGTTGAAAAGATATGAATTTCCGAAGATTAAAGGATTTTCTGGAATAAAGAAAAGGAATTAATAATTAATTAATAATTCCCTGAAAAGAAAAGAAGGAGGGATGCCAATTAGACTTTAATTTGGGCGGCCTAGAGCAGCCCAAAAGAATAGAACGGGCGCGGCCGAAATAATTGGGCCGGCGGCCCGAAGGGAATCGGCCTAGGCCGAGCAAGGGAGGCCGTTGGGCCAAGGGAGGCCGATGGGCCGGCCGATGGCCCAAAGGAGTTGGTCCACGGCCGATCGGCGCGCGGGAGGGAAATGGCCGATGGGCCTAGCGGCCGATGGGCCGGAGCAGGCCGGCGCTTGAGGGCGCCGATGGGCCAAGGGGCGACGCCGAAGAGGTCCAAAGGCCGATGGGCCGAGGCCGATCGGGGAGGCCGATGGCCGAGCGGCCGAGTGGGCCAAGCGGCCGAGAGGGGAGAGAGAGGGCCGATGGCCGACGCGGGCACGGGCCGACTGGGCCGAGAAGGGGAAGAGGCCGGCGCGGGGCCGTTGACCGGTCTCCCGTGGGGCCGTGAGACGGTGGACGTGGCGTCCACGTGGACTCCACGTCGGACCGAGAGGGGGAGAAGGGGGAGCTCGCCCCGGAGAGGGCGGCTCGCGGCGGTCGGCGACGAGCGCGGGCTCCGGTGGGGCGACGAGCCGGAGCGGGCGGCGGCGGGCACCGGCGGCGGGAGGAGGTGAAGCGGAGTCGGTTTGCCGGCGCGGGTTGAAGAGAGAAAGGGGGGGGCGGTAGCGGCCGACGACGGCGCCACGTGACGGCGGCATGGGCGCACGGGGACGGAGCTAGGGGGAAGGGCGACGGCACGACGGCGGTGCCCGGGGGAGAACCACGGCTACCTAGCGGCCTAACCGCGAGGGAAAAGGGGAGAAGAGGGGGGGTTACCGCGGCGGGCGGTGCTTGCCGGGGACGGGGTGACGACGCGGGCGGCGGCGCGGGTCCGGCCGAGGGTGAGGGCGGGCAAGGCGGCGCCCGGGGCTCCTTCGGGAGCCCTCGGCTGCGGCGGCGGTGGTCGGCAAGGGCGGCGGTGGCAGCGAGGCGGAGTGGAGAGCTCGGGGTGGCAATGGCGGCCGGGGAGAGAGAGGGGGGGGATTTGTAGAGGGGGAATTAGGTCGGTTTGGGGCGGAGGGGAAATGCCGATTTTGGGCCGGGAGAGGCGGTGCGGCCGAGCGGCGGAGCGGGGACCGGCGCAAGCGGCCAAGCGGCCGGGTGACGTCGGCGGCGGTCGGCTGCCGAGAGAGAAGAGAAAAGAAAAGGAAAAGAGGAGGGGGAAAGGGGGCTTGCCCCCTTGCCGATTCGGGCAAGGGCGCGCGCGCGCGGGGGAGGAGAGAAGGGGGCGAGGGGGCGCGCTCGGCGCCTTGTCGGCACGCGCGCAGGCGGCGGGGCCGAGGCGGGGGCCAGCGGCGGAGGAGGGACGGAACGGCGCCGGCGGGGGCTGTGGGGAGAAGAAACGGGAAAGAGAGAGAGAGGGGGAGAGCCGGCGGACCGGCTCGGGCGCGTGCGGGCCGAGCGGCCTGGCGCGGCCCAGCGGAAAAAAGGCGGCCGGGCCGGCGGCCCGCGGGAGAGAGCTGGGCCGGGAGGCGGCCCAGGGAAGGAAGAGGAGAGAGGGGGAACAAGAAAACAGGCCGAGAGGGGCTGGGCCGGCAGCGGCCCGAGGGGAAGGAGAGGGAAGTAGGCCGGGAAAAGGGGGACAGCCCGGGTCAAGGGAGGTAAAACAGACTTTTTCTGAGGGTTTGGTTTTGGGAGGATTAGGGCTCGGATTTGAAATCCGATTTCGCGGTTTTCTCCGGGATTGAAGTGAGAGGGGAGACACGAGACCTTGGCACACGACAAGACTCAACCGAAGAGCAAATTTTCGCAATTAGGGTTTTTAGCAGATTAGTTTTCCCGCTAACGCCGCGACAAAACGGGCGTTACAAACCAACCCCCCTAACAAGAATCTCGTCCCCGAGATTCAGCACCTAAGGGAGCAGCTCCGGGAACTGGGCACGGAGAAGATCTTCGCGTTCCCAAGTTGCTTCATCCTCTGAGTGGTTGCTCCACTGCACCTTGTAGAACTTAACGGTCTTTCTTCGAGTCTGACGTTCAGCCTCTTCAAGAACTCTGATTGGTCTCTCTTTATAGGTTAGGTTCTTCTCCAGTTCTATACTTCCCAAGGGAACTTGTTCCTCTGGAACACGAAGACATTTCTTTAACTGGGACACATGGAACACATTGTGCACATCTGTCAGTCCTTCTGGCAGTTCGAGCTGGTAGGCAACTTCGCCGCGTCTGGCGGTGATGAGGTAGGGACCGATGTAGCGAGGGGCTAACTTGCCGGACATTCCAAACCTCTTTAGACCACGGAGTGGAGACACTCGCAGGTACACGTGATCTCCCACTGCAAACTCGAGATCACGTCTCCGATTATCTGCATAGCTTTTCTGTCGGGTCTGAGCTGTTTTCAGGCGGTCTCGAATCAACTTGACTTGCTTTTCAGCTTCCTTTAGAACGTCAGGTCCAAACACTTGCGCTTCGCCTACCTCGTTCCAACACAACGGGGTGCGACACTTTCGTCCAAACAGGGCTTCATTTGGGGACATCTGGATACTGGATTGGTAACTGTTGTTGTAGGAGAACTCAGCGTAGGGGAGACAACGATCCCATGTGCCTTCGAAGTCCAAGGCACACGCTCGAAGCATGTCCTCCAGGATCTGGTTAACTCGTTCTGTCTGCCCATCTGTCTGCGGGTGGTAGGCAGTACTGAAATTTAAGTTGGTACCCATTGCCTCGTGTAACTGTTGCCAGAATCTTGAGGTAAACTGAGTGCCTCGATCCGACACAATCTTCTTTGGGCAACCGTATCGGCAAACCACGTGGGTCATGTACAGGTCTGCCAGCTTTTTCCCATCGTAGGTGGTTTTCACTGGTACAAAGTGAGCTGCCTTGGTTAGGCGGTCCACGATCACCCAGATGGAGTCATACCCGCTAGGGGTCCTTGGTAAACCGGTAATGAAATCCATACCGATCTCCTCCCATTTCCACTCGGGGATTCGGAGGGGTTGTAACAAACCGGCGGGTTTCTGATGTTCGGCCTTTACTCTTTGGCAGATGTCACATAAGGCTACATACTCTGCAACATCTCGCTTCATTCCAGCCCACCAAAAGTATTCCTTGATGTCTTGGTACATCTTGGTACTCCCTGGATGGATGGAGTACGCTGACTCATGAGCTTCTCTCAGAATGAGGTCCTTTAATTCCTTTTTGGCTGGCACGCAGATGCGGGATCCGAACCAAACAGTTTCCTGGTCGTCGATGGTGAAGCCTTTGAGTCTTTTCTTACGGATCTTATCCTTCATTCCTTTCATACCCTCGTCTTCTCGTTGCGCTTCTCGAATTTGAACTTCTAGGGTCGGTTGCACTGTAAGGCTGGCTAGGTTTCCGGTGGGAACCACGGTCACTTTCAACCTCTCGATTTCTCGACACAGGTCATCCTGTGTTGGCCAAACTAGGGCGGTAGCACAGTAGGTCTTGCGACTTAACGCGTCGGCGACCACATTTGCTTTTCCAGGGTGGTAGTGTATACCGAGGTTATAATCCTTGATTAATTCCAACCATCTTCTTTGTCTCATGTTCAATTCACTCTGGGTAAAGATGTACTTGAGGCTTTTGTGATCGGTGTAAATCTCACATCTGTTTCCAATCAGGTAGTGACGCCAAATTTTCAGGGCATGAACCACAGCTGCCAATTCCAGGTCATGCGTAGGGTAGTTGACCTCATGGGGCCTGAGTTGTCTGGAAGCGTAGGCCACCACCTTTCGGTCTTGCATTAAGACACATCCTAGACCTTGTCTCGATGCATCACAGAAGATCTCAAAATCCTTTCGGATGTCAGGCAGGGTGAGGACGGGAGCAGTCGTCAATCTTTTCTTGAGTTCTTGAAAACTGCGTTCACATGCTTCCGACCATTCAAACTTCTTTTCCTTCTTTAGGAGTTCCGTCATTGGTCGAGCCAGTTTGGAAAATCCTTCGATGAACCTCCGGTAGTAACCTGCTAAACCGAGGAAACTACGGATCTCAGACACCGTCTTGGGTGCGTTCCAGGCGAGGACGGTCTCAACCTTACTGGGGTCTACTTCAACACCTTTGGTGGAGATGACATGGCCAAGGAAGGCTACTTTATCCAACCAAAACTCACACTTCGAGTACTTGGCAAAGAGTTGGTGTTCACGCAACCTTTCCATTACTTTCCGTAGATGATTTGCATGATCTTGTTCATTTCTTGAGTAAATCAGAATGTCGTCGATGAAGACCACAACGAACTTATCCAAGTAGTCCATGAAAACTTTATTCATCAGGTTCATGAAGAATGCCGGAGCATTGGTGAGTCCGAAAGACATCACGGTGAACTCATACAAGCCATACCGCGTTGAGAAAGCGGTCTTGGGGATATCTTCTGATCTGATTTTGAGCTGGTGATACCCAGATCGTAGGTCGATCTTGGAGAATACTCTGGCTCCTTCCAATTGGTCGAACAAATCGTCAATCCGTGGTAGGGGATACTTATTCTTGATGGTTACTTCGTTCAAGGCTCTATAGTCTATCACCATTCTCTCAGAGCCATCTTTCTTCTTTACTAAGAGCACAGGGGCTCCCCAAGGGGACGAGCTGGGTCGCACGTAACCCTTGTTCTGAAGTTCTTCGATCTGTTTCTTAATTTCTGCCAGTTCGTTGGCTGCCATTCTGTAGGGTCTCTTGGCAATGGGAGCGGTGCCTGGGGCAAGCTCTATGGAGAACTCAATCTCTCGATCCGGTGGCATCCCGGGTAGTTCTTCTGGGAACACATCGGGGTACTCGTTGACTATGGGTACCATTTCCAAGGGAGCAGCTTGCAAACTGTTCAGGGTTGCCCGTTTTCCGGGAAGGAGGGGAGTGAAACGCACTTGTTTTCCTCCGGGTCCTTGCAAAGTGATGGTCCTATCGGCACAATCAATTTGTCCTTTGTGCTTAGCCAACCAATCCATCCCTAGGATGACATCCAGACCTTGGGAGTCTAGGACTATGGGTTTGGCTGCGAAGCTAACCCCTTCTATCACTAGATCAACCTTGGGGCATAGTTTATCTGCCCTTATATCCCTTCCAGGGGAATGTATTACCATAGGTACTTGTAAATTTTGGGTTTTCCAACCATTTCTTTTCACAAAAGCTTGCGATATGAACGAATGAGAAGCTCCTGAATCAAATAGAACGAGTGCGGGTATGGAGTTGACAGAGAACATACCCATCACCACGTCGGGGGCCTCTTGGGCGGTTTCAGCTTGAATGTGGTTCACTCGACCTCGTCCAAAGTTGTTGGAGGCGCGAGAACCTTGTCCACTTGTCTGAGTGACTGGACGGGACTGTGCAGGTGCTGGCGTCCTGGGGAAGCTAGCATCAGAGCGTCCGGGGTTAGAATTTCCCTGATTCCGAGGACACTGCCTGGCGTAATGTCCCATTTGTTTGCACGTGAAGCACTGCACATTTGCCATTCCTGTGGGCGAATTGAAGGAGGAGACACTGTTCCTTGCGGTGTTGCCACTAGGGGCATGCTGCTGGGGCGACGGAGTAAGGCGGGGCACCGGCGGACGGGGAGTAAAGCCAGGTTGGCGACTGACTTGATGGGCAGGTTGGTGGTACTGCATGGGATGTCCAACACGAGGGCGTGGCGCACCTCGGAATGGGGGCGCTTGGTGGGTAGACTTGCGCTTCTTATATTCCTCAGTTGCCTCTTTTCTGGCATCCTCCAGAAGCAAGGCCTTGTTGACCATGTGCTGGAAAGTGGGGAAGTCATGGGCAAGCAACTGGATTCTCAACCCTACTGCGATTCCCTTCAAGAACTTCCTGATCTTTTTCTTGTCGGAGTCCACTTCTTCGGGAGCATACCGAGCCAATTTGTTGAAGCGACTCAGGTACTCATTGACGCTTCCTGTACCTTGTTTCAGACGATTGAACTCTTCTTTCTTCATGTCGATGGTACTTTCGGGCACATGAGCTGCACGGAAGGCATCGGCGAACTCTGCCCACTCAATGTTGACAGCGTCTGGATGGGCATTACAGTAATTCTCCCACCAGTCGGCTGCAGAACCTCTTAACTGATGTGCAGCAAAAAGGGTCTTTTCCACTGGGGTGCACTGCACTAGGTTGAGTTTTCTCTCAACATCCTTTAGCCAATCGTCGGCCTCAACGGGCTCGACGGTGTGAGAGAATTCCGGTGGATGGGATCTTAGAAAGTCCGTCAGCTTGGATCTGTGATTGTTGTTATGGAAAGGCACTGGGTGCGGAGCCTGCGGCTGCAAATTCTGCTGGATGCCTGCAATGGCTTGGGCTAAGCCCTGCAAGATCTGAGTCTGAACTGCCATCATGTGCTGGTAATCTGCCTGAAGCTGGGGAGGCGGGGGTAAGTCCTGTGCACGGTTTGCTGCAGGATCTGCCTGAGCTGGAGCATTAACCGGTTCATTCCCTGACTCATTTTCCGATTCTGGTTCTTCCCTGCGGGTTTCGTAACCCAAACGAGCTGGAGCACGAGCTACACGACGGGGACGGGTAGCCATCTAATCTCCCAGAAAAGGGCGGGGTAAGAAAACAGAACAGCACTTAAAAAGGGAAGAAGTAAAGTAAACGAGCTCAGAAAGCACACACTAGTCATAAAGCTTTTCTCAACTCGGAAAGCACCTAAAACAACGGGTGTGGACAAGTCACAGAGCTGCGCCGAGCTTGACTGTACGCACACCACCTCAGAGATCCAGACTACCAGACAACACCCACAACAACACACTCACACACTACCTCGCCACGACTCCGAAAGAGTTGGCGGCGGTACAAAAGGTCTAGCACACGAACTCCACCTGCAGCAGACGAACTCTACTGCTCTCCTGCCTGGCTGGCTCCGGTGGTCGGCTCGTCTGAAGAGGACACGTCGATCGGCGCACGCGAAGGGACCGGCGGAACCTGTCGAGGGCCGGCAGCAGGGCGGCCTGCTGGCGGGGTAGGAGCTGGGTGGTCGAAACGGAACACGGTGGAGGAGCCCACAACGCGCTTCCGCGCGGTGCGGATCAGTCGGAGCCCACGGCGGCTGACGACTGGGGTGTGACCTGGGGTGTAGGAGGGGCTGGCACGGTGGGGGTAGGGAGAGTAAACTGGCGAGTACGGCACACGCGGGCTGGGGGAGCGTGGGCCGCTGGGAGTGCGAGCAGAGCCACGTGAACTGTAGAAGGACAGGTGGCTGGAGTGGCAAAGGCGGCCAGAGTCCCAGGAGGTAGTGTCCACGGAGGTGACACCCTCCTCAGCAAGGCGGGCCTCCAGTGCGGCGTAGCGGCGAGCCAAGGAGCGGTAAGCCTCAAGGAGAAGGTCGTGCTGAGTGGCCTGAGCGCCAGAAAGCTCCACCATGCGCGTCAGCGCAGGGTGCGACTCACGGTAAGGGCAAGGGTAGCGGCTGTCTGCACGGCCAGGAGGGAGCTGCGGGATCAGCCGGAAGGCCGAACCTGCAAGGCGACGACGGTAGTCGTAGGCCAAGCGACGCAGAGCGGTCCAGGAGAGGTCCTGGTACGCGAGCTGGAGCGTGGGGCGAGCCAAGTTGAAGTGGTGAGGGCGAAGGCCAGCGCTGTGTGTACCTCCGCGGGGGTAAAGGTACACGGACAGCTCACAGCGGGGAGGGAAGCGGTCCACGGAGTACCCAGCGTACTCGGGACAAGAGAAGCCAAGGAAGCCAGCGAGGTCTCTCAGCTGGTCGACGTGGTGACCCTCACCAACGCCGTGGGAACTGTGGGTGGCGTTGACTGCCATCTACAATTTTGAAAAAGAAAGAGAAGTCAGTAACCAGTTTTGTAAACAGAGTAAGAGAAGAAGAAAAGAACCGAACTTTTCGCAAATAGCTTTTTCAGAACTTAGCATCCTTACGGTCATCTAACGTCGGGTTTCGTCCTAGGCCAAAGCTGCGCTCTGATACCATCTTCTGTCACGCCCCAAACTGGCCCCGGGCGGAGACCAGGATAGAGCGGTCCAGATTGACCTGTATGCCTGTACCAGTCCCAGGAAATAGCGCTGGTACAACAGGAAGACTGAATATCACAACAACAGCGGTCTCTTTATTTAAGAGTAGGATTACAACCAAGGTTGGAACTGCGGACAGAACCCGAGTTCACAACAGCATTACAAAAAGGCGGAAGCGGAAAGCGGAGACTAGCCCTAAGCCACAAGCAAAGCCTTGGGGAAGGCCGAAACCCTACTACTGCTCGAAGTCTGCTTGCTCCTGGAAGAACTCTTCATCAGCAGGGTCCACCTCTTCATCTTCGAGAACTGGGGGGGGTTTAATTATATAGAGCAAGGGTGAGTACGGGAGTACTCAGCAAGTCAGGGGAATTAAGTGTTTAATGCAAGCTTCAAGGGAAAGCCAGTTATTTTTCACAATTGGTTTTAGTTTAAGACTTTAGAAACATCTAAGTGAGTGCTTCTCAACGACACGGATGAGAAAGTGCGTCTCATCCGGCCGGAGCAGTGAAATTGTATCGATTGATTCTTGTCGGCACGAGAGGCTCCCTGCCAATCGTTCACCGACCCGGCTGCTCCAACAGCCACAACTCACGCACCTCGGTACGAGAGGCTCCCTGCCAATCGTCACCGACTCCGGCTGCTTCAACAGCCACAAGTCACACACGCCGGTACGAGAGGCTCCCTGCCAATCGTCACCGACCCGGCTGCTTCAACAGCCTTAAACCAAGCACAGAACGGAAAACCTCACACCAACAGCAGTTCACAAGGTGTTCAATAAAACTACGCTAAGGAATCACCTCACATCCGCCCATGACCGTGGGCACGGCTGTTCGAACAGTTGTTAACCTCTGCAGAGGGGGTACACTTTACCCACACGACGTTACTAACCCCGAATCACCCAGCCCGCGACCCTCGGTCACGTCTGGCGACCTTAAGGCTTTCACGACAAGGCATTTCGAAAGCCGACTCAGGGTCATCTTATGCCAACGGGAGGGGTCCCACGGACCAACACCAGGTTAGGTCCCAGACCATACTGTGCCAGGAAGCCCAGGGGTCCTCCCCGACACCACCCCGGCGAATCCACTTGTCCCTTGGCATCAAGATTTCCCTGGCCTAGCTAATTACTCAGCCAGGGGCGTCCCATATCACCCATGTGGTCGTACTTGACATATGCTTGGATGTAATTCCCAAGGAATCGGTCCTTAGAGCGAGAACGAGCAGACCGTACCTCCAGTACGTCTCCCGTACCGCGAGTTTTAGAAACTCACTTTAGTTTTCAAGACACCGACCCAAGTGTCGGGTTTTCCAAGCATTTTGTAAACTCAAGTTTTACCCAGGTGATCAATTTTAAAGTTTGAGGGGAGTCTCGATATTCGTACACGAGGTACGGATACCGAGGCATCACCTGAGGGGTGACAAGGGTGTTAGGGTATTCAATAATCAAGGAAGGTGAATGCAGCAATTGGGTAGGGCCTGCGGTTGTATTGCAAACCGAGGCCTAGTGTCAAGTGTAACCTAAGTAATGCATAGTTTGCGAAATCAAAATACTTAATTTAAATTATGGGTTCAATTGATCAAAGGTGACTTGCCTTGCTCGAGATCTTGAGCTTCTTCCTCGAAATCCGCGCACTGCGGGTCTTCGGGCTCCGAGACTACACGCGAAACGAGACGACTCAACAAAGCGATAAAAGAAGCCCTATAAAGACCACTAAGCGTGCCATTGGATAGATCTCGATTTTTGAGGAATTTTGGAAGTGGAACGGAGTCAATCGGACGAACGGTTGAAAAGATATGAATTTCCGAAGATTAAAGGATTTTCTGGAATAAAGAAAAGGAATTAATAATTAATTAATAATTCCCTGGAAAAAGAAAGGAAGGAGGGGCTGAATTTAGACTTAATTCGGGCGGCTAAAAGCAGCCCAAGGGATTTGAGTGGGCGCGGCCGAAACAATTGGGCCGGCGGCCCGAAGGGAATCGGCCTATGACCGATCGGCGCGCGAGGGAAAGAAGGCCGATGGGCCTAATCGGCCGATGGGCCGGAGGCCGAGCGGCGCGGGGCCTGGTGGCGAGGCCTGGTCCGGTCAACGGGGCCGACGGGCCGGTCCGAGGGACTCGGGCCGATGGCCCAAGGGGGAGGAGGCCGAGTGGCCGATGCGGGAGCGAGGCCGAGCGGCCGATGCGGGCACGGGCCGACTGGGCCGAAAAGGGGAAAGAGGCCGAGGCCGGCTTGGCGGCGCGGCCCGGCCGATGAAGGGGGTTTGACCGGTCTCCGTGGGGCCGGGGCGGGCGGATGTGGCATCCACGTCGGCACGCGCGGGGGAGAAAAGGGGAGGAGCTCGCCCCGGAGAGGGCGGCTCGCGGGCGGTCGGCGGTGTGCTCCGGCGAGGGCGGCAAGCCGGAGGGGGGGTGGACGGCGTCGGGAGGCGCCGGTGGAGAGAGAGAGGAGAGGGAGAACGAGCCCTCGGCTCGGATCGGAGCGGGGCACGACGGCGGCGGTTTGAGGCGGCGGCCAAGCCGACGGGGAGAAAAGAAAAGGAAGGGGCAACGGCGCCGGGGCGGAGAGAAGGCGACGGCGGCCACGGCGGTGGCCGGAGGGGGGTCCTACGGTTGGCTAGCGGCCTAAACCGACGAAGGGAAAAAGAGGGGGGGAGAGGAGAGGAGGTTTACCGCGGCGGGGCGGCAAGCCGGGAGCGGGGACGACGACGCGGGCGCGGCACGGCTCCGGGCCGAGGAAGAGGGCGACGGAGATGGCGCCCGGAGCTCCTTCGGGCGCCCTCGGCTGCGGCGGCGGCGGACGGCAAGGACGGCGGCGGCAGCGAGGCGGAGTGGAGCGGGCTCGGGCGGAAGCGGCAATGGCGGCCCGGCGGAGGGGGGGTTTTGTAGGGGGCGTTAGGCGGTTTTGGGAGGGTGAGGGCGCGGAGGTCGGTTCGGCCGGGGAGAGGCGATGGAGCGCGCGGGAGGGGACCGGCGCAAGCGGACAAGCCGGCGCGGCCGGGTGACATCGGCGCCGGTCGGAAAAGGGGAAAAGGGCAAGGGGAAAAGGGGGTTTGCCCCCTTGCCGAAACGGGAAGGGGATAAAGCGGAGAGGGGGGCACGCGCGCGCGCTCGGGCAGCGGCGCAGGGGCCCGGCTGACGACGGCGGCGGTCGGACGGAACGGCGCCGGCGAGAAGGGGAGAGAACGGGGAGAGAGACAACGGGAGCGGGAGAGATAGAGAAGAGAGGTGCGGACCGGCTCGGGCGCGGACCGGGCCAAGCGGCCTGGCGCGGCCCAGCGGGGAAAGGAGGCGGCCGGGCAGGCGCGGACCGGGCCGGGACGGCACGCGGGAGGGAGCTGGGCCGGGCGACGGCCCAGGGAAAGAAGGAGGCCGAGGACTGGGCCGGGCGGCGGCCCAAGGAAGGGAGGGAGAGGGAAGCGGCCGAGAGGGAAAACAGCCCGGGTCAAGGGAGGTAAAACAGACTTTTTCTGAGGGTTTGGTTTTGGGAGGATTAGGGCTCGGATTTGAATTCCGATTTCGCGGTTTTCTCCGGGATTGAAGAGAGAGGGAAGACACGAGACCTTGGCACACCACAAGACTCAACCGAAGAGCAAACTTTCGCAAATAGAGTTTTTAGCGAAGTAGTTTTCCCGCTACGCCGCGACAAAACGGGCGTTACATGGATCCGACGGTGGCACAACATGGAGGAGGTGCGGCGGCAAAAGGGATGCAGCGAGGAGGTTGAGGGCATCCATGGAAGGGAGGATTTGGTGCGGTGACCTCAAGAGGGGTGGGGAGCTGTGGAGAGTGCCTTCTCGTGCCTTTATTTTTAGCCGCCTCTCAGTGGCGGCGATGGCAGCGGAGGTGGTGGATCCGTGCGATGGTGGTGGCATCGGCCGGATCCGACGGCGATGAAGATGGCGGAGGTGGTCGGATCTGCATTTGTTTTAGTTTGTTTGTGGATGTGGATGAAGTTTATGTTTGTTTGCATTTGTTTTTGGTTCTGTTTCAATTTCAAGTTCAAGTTCAAGTTCTAGATCAGTGGATGAATCTATGTTGTTGTTCTTTTCGTGATGAACCTCTGGATCTAGATCTGTGGAGCTAGGGTTTTGGGGAGGAGCATGATTTGGGGATATTTTGAATTTTTTTTCTCACCCAAAAATCATTATCGCTGTTGACCGTCTTAACCGGTCGCCTGGGATAATCAATTTACCCATACGGCTGGACAGCCTGCCTGCGATAATCTCTATTTTCGCACACGTGGGGAGGCGGGTTGCCCATCCGACTACGAAAATAGGTTTTGACCTACTTTAAAAAAACACTTTATGTAGTAGTGTTGATAAATGGGTGTCACATCTTGATTTTCTTTTAGAATTTTAAAAATCAGTTAATAATTTATTTGTAGAATTTTTATTAATATGTAAATCAAATAACAAGTGAAGTAAATGTGGGAAACCATATATTTGTAAACACTAAATTCCTGTATAATTTTGATTAATCATTCGTATTACATTTAATCGTTGGTACCCTCTCAGTCCGACAACCGTATTTCATTATCCACAACACGGACTTTATTTAGTTTTGGGGGAAACGAAAAGTAAAAACTAAAGAGTCATTGGTATTTCCAACGGCATGTTTTAATTAACACAAATTCTCAGTATGATCGATCGTCATGACAATAAGATCCATTTAATTAATAGCTATATCTTTTTAAAGTGGGAACTTTATCAGAGCGACTAATTGGTATAGAATACGGAGTGGAAGGTATAGATGGATAGATTCCTAGCATAGCATATGACATTGCGTTTTTACGTTGCAAAACGGGGATGGTTAGGGTAATAAAATTTATGGCCCAGTAGGCCCATTAGTTGTGCAGGACTATGTGGTTGTCCGGCTTTAGGAATAAGTCCACTCTTACCCCTCAAATATAGGTCTAATATAATTCATATCCCTCAACCGCAATATCAGATATCTAACCCTCCTTCCTCCTCCAACTATTAAAGCTGGTACAATTTAACTCTCTCAATAATATTGACGGTGATATTCGCTGATGTGGCTCATTAGCTTGGTCTATCTAGCGAGTCAGCATGTGAGACCCGCATATCATTCTCTCTCTCTCTCTTTCCTTCTTCCTCCTTCCTCTCTTTCCCCCTTCTCTCTATGTCTCTTTCCCTTCTCTTCCCCTGGCCGGCTCCTCTCGTCCCTCTTCTCCATAGCGGCGGCGATCGCCGCGGGACGACGAGCGGGAGCAACGGCGGCTGGCAGCGAGCACTTCTCTGCTCTCTCTCCCACACTGGCGCGCAGAATGTAGGCTTCCTTTTGCACTGGCTTTGCCGTGGGGAAGGTACTTTCGTCTCCTCTCCTTGGTGACGCCGCCAGCGAGGGACGACAATAGCGGGAGGAACACCACTCGAAAGAAGCTGCTCCAGTTGATGGTATGGCCTCTGGTGTTGGTAGCGACGGGCACCGATTAGGCTCTTCCCATGGCGCCATCTCATGCGCCTACACACGCCGCCGCGACGTGCTCGACGAAGAGGCCCGCCAGGGCACGGTGGGAGGGAGTAGGGGTAGCTGCGGCTGACTGGGGAGAAGGGACCCGCGCATCGTCGTCGTCATCTGGGATTTGGCTCCTAGGGTGCTCGGGCACGCCTGGCAAGTGACGCCAAGCTGCTCTCGTGACCTCTGCGTTGTCTGTCTCGGTGCTGCATCTCCTGGCTCCCGAGTGGCTCCAAGTCTTGACTCACCGCCGCCACCTGGAGCTATGCGTGGGTCGGCCGCTGTCACGCCCCAAACTGGCCCCGGGCGGAGACCAGGATAGAGCGGTCCAGATTGACCTGTATGCCTGTACCAGTCCCAGGAAATAGCGCTGGTACAACAGGAAGACTGAATATCACAACAACAGCGGTCTCTTTATTAAGAGTAGGATTACAACCAAGGTTGGAACTGCGGACAGAACCCGAGTTCACAACAGCATTACAAAAAGGCGGAAGCGGAAAGCGGCGACTGGCCCTAAGCCACAAGCAAAGCCTTGGGGAAGGCCGAAACCCTACTACTGCTCGAAGTCTGCTTGCTCCTGGAAGAACTCTTCATCAGCAGGGTCCACCTCTTCATCTTCGAGAACTGGGGGGGGTTTAATTATATAGAGCAAGGGTGAGTACGGGAGTACTCAGCAAGTCAGGGGAATTAAGTGTTTAATGCAAGCTTCAAGGGAAAGCCAGTTATTTTTCACAATTGATTTTAGTTTAAGACTTTAGAAACATCTAAGTGAGTGCTTCTCGACGGCACGGATGAGAAAGTGCGTCTCATCCGGCCGGAGCAGTGAAATTGTATCGATTGATTCTTGTCGGCACGAGAGGCTCCCTGCCAATCGTTCACCGACCCCGGCTGCTCCAACAGCCACAACTCACACACGCCGGTACGAGAGGCTCCCTGCCAATCGTCACCGACTCCGGCTGCTTCAACAGCCACAAGTCAACACATCGGTACGAGAGGCTCCCTGCCAATCGTCACCGACTCCGGCTGCTTCAACAGCCACAAGTCAACACATCGGTACGAGAGGCTCCCTGCCAATCGTCACCGACTCCGGCTGCTTCAACAGCCTTAAACCAAGCACAGAACGGAAAACCTCACACCAACAGCAGTTCACAAGGTGTTCAATAAAACTACGCTAAGGAATCACCTCACATCCGCCCATGACCGTGGGCACGGCTGTTCGAACAGTTGTTAACCTCTGCAGAGGGGGTACACTTTACCCACACGACGTTACTAACCCCGAATCACCCAGCCCGCGACCCTCGGTCACGTCTGGCGACCTTAAGGCTTTCACGACAAGGCATTTCGAAAGCCGACTCAGGGTCATCTTATGCCAACGGGAGGGGTCCCACGGACCAACACCAGGTTAGGTCCCAGACCATACTGTGCCAGGAAGCCCAGGGTCCTCCCCGACACCACCCCGGCGAATCCACTTGTCCCTTGGCATCAAGATTTCCCTGGCCTAGCTAATTACTCAGCCAGGGGCATCCCATATCACCCATGTGGTCGTACTTGACATATGCTTGGATGTAATTCCCAAGGAATCGGTCCTTAGAGCGAAAACGAGCAGACCGTACCTCCAGTACGTCTCCCGTACCGCGAGTTTTAGAAACTCACTTTATTTTCAAGACACCGACCCAAGCGTCGGGTTTTCCAAGCATTTTGTAAACTCAAGTTTTACCCAGGTGATCAATTTTAAAGTTTGAGGGGAGTCTCGATATTCGTACACGAGGTACGGATACCGAGGCATCACCTGAGGGGTGACAAGGGTGTTAGGGTATTCAATAATCAAGGAAGGTGAATGCAGCAATTGGGTAGGGCCTGCTGGTTGTATTGCAAACCGAGGCCTAGTGTCAAGTGTAACCTAAGTAATGCATAGTTTGCGAAATCAAATTACTTAATTTAAATTATGGGTTCAATTGATCAAAGGTGACTTGCCTTGCTCGAGATCTTGAGCTTCTTCCTAGAAATCCGCGCACTGCGGGTCTTCGGGCTCCGAGACTACACGCGAAACGAGACGACTCAACAAAGCGATAAAAGAAGCCCTAATAAAGACCACTAAGCGTGCCATTGGATAGATCTCGATTTTTGAGGAATTTTGGAAGTGGAACGGAGTCAATCGGACGAACGGTTGAAAAGATATGAATTTCCGAAGATTAAAGGATTTTCTGGAATAAAGAAAAGGAATTAATAATTAATTAATAATTCCCTGGAAAAGAAAAGAAGGAGGGACTGAAATTGGACTTTATTTTGGGCGGCTAAGGGCAGCCCAAAAGAATAGAACGGGCGCGGCCGAATTAATTGGGCCGACGGCCCGAAAGGATCGGCCCTAGGCCGATCGGCACGGGGGGGGATGGCCGATGGGCCTAGTGGCCGATGGGCCGGAGGCCGATTGGCCGAGTGGGCCAAGCGGGAAAGGGGGCTGATGGCCGACTGGGCCGGTCGGCCAAGGAGGCCCAGATGGCCGGCCTGGCAGGGCGGCCCGGCCGATACGTGAAAGAGGAGGCCGTTGGGCCAAGGGGGAGTGAGGCCGATGGGCCGGAGCAGGCCGCGGCCTACGCGGACGGCCGATCCTGGTGGACCGCGACCACCACGCGGGTGCTAGGGCAGGGCCCACCCGTCAGCGGCGCGGTGCGCGTGAACCCAGTGCATGGAGGCGGAAAGGGGAGGGCGCCGGCTGGCGCTCGCGTGGCGCCTACGTGGCGACCACGGAGGCCGGCCGGGCGGAAAGGGGGAAGGGGACGGCCGGGGATCGCCAGCGGGACGGCGGGGGACTCGGCGGCGCGGCACGAGCCCGGCGGAGGGGAGTGCACCGGTGTGAAGAGATGGGGAAGAGGAAGAAGACCACCGGCTCGGATTCGCGCCGGAAGGGCCGACGGCGGCTGGCGACGGCGCGGGGCAGCGGCGGCAGCAGCGGCGCGGGGGTGGAACGGAGGAGAGGGGCGGTGACCTTGGCGGCGCTCCGGGAGGAAGTCTACGGCGCTATCCAACGCGCTACGCCGAGAAAGAAAGGAAAAGGAGGGGGGTTTACCGCGGCGAAGCGGCTTGCCGAGGAGGGGGACGGCGGCGCGGGCGCGGCGCGGCTCGCTCCGGGCCGAGGGCGACGGAGAAGGCGCCCGAAGCTCCTTCGGGAGCTCTCGGCGGCGGCGACGAGCGTGGCGGCGGCAGCGGGAAGGGGGCGAGCTCGGGAGGCGGCAATGGCGGCCAGCGGAGGAGGAGAAGAAAAGCGGCCGAGCGGGGGGAATTTTAAGGCGGCTAGGTCGGTTTGGCGGGGGGAAAGGCGGTGTGGCCGAGAGGCGGTGGAGCGCGGCGAGGGGGCCGCGCGGGCGCTCCCCGGCTAGCGGCCAAGCGCGGCAGCGGGTGACGTCGGCCGGCGGGAAAAAGCGGAAAAGGAAAGGGGGAAAGGAGGCTTGCCTCCATGCCGCTTCGGGCAAGGGCGCGCACGGGGGAGAGAGGGAGAGGGGGCGCGCGCTCGGCCCTTGGCGGCACGCGCGCAGAGGCGGGGCCGGGAGCGGCGGTCGCCGGCGACGGAACGGGACGGGAGGAAGTGGAGGAGAACGGCGGGGGAGAGAGAGAAGAGAGCGGGGCTCTCTCTCTCGCGCGGGCGGTCGTGGGGGCTGGACCAGGCCGGGAGACGGCCCGAGGAGGAAGAAAAAGGGAGAGGGGACTGGGCCGGGGCGGCCCGAGGGGGGAGAGAAAAAGGGAAAGGCCGAAGGGGCTGGGCCGGCGGCGGCCCAGGAAGGAGAGGAGAAGGGGGAGCAGGCCGAGAGGGGGAAAAGGGCCCAGGGGAGAATGGGCCGAGGGGGAGAGGAGAAGAAAAGGCCGAAGGGGAAAATCGGCCCGGGTCAAGGGAGGTAATTTAGACTTTTTCTGAGGGTTTGGTTTTGGGAGGATTAGGGCTCGGATTTGAATTCCGATTTCGCGGTTTTCTCCGGGATTGAAGAGAGAGGGAAGACACGAGACCTTGGCACACCACAAGACTCAACCGAAGAGCAAATTTTCGCAATTAGGGTTTTTAGCAGATTAGTTTTCCCGCTAACGCCGCGACAAAACGGGCGTTACAGCCGCCACCCAAGAACGCATGAGTCGAGAGCGGAAGAGAGGAGGGAAAAGGGGAAGGTGGAGGCGACAAGGGGGACTGCTTCCATCCTTAGCCACCACGCCTCCCTGGAGCTCCTCCATCGTCACCGCTCTGTTTTTGACCTCCCGCCACCCTGCCACCGCATTGCTATCACCGAGAAGACAACATGGGGGGAGAGAGTAGGGTAGAGAAGGGATAAAGTGTGGGGATGACACGTGGGTCCTACTCCTTTTTAAAAAAACCCTTTGATGATTGGGTTGCCATGTGGGCGTCACGGTCATCGAAAACCACCGTTAATACTGTCGAGGGAATCAAATTATATTGGTTTTAATAGTTAGGAGGTGAAGATATTTGGTATTATGGGTTGAAAGGTACGAAATAAATTAAATCTATATTCGAGGGAGCCCATGTGAACTTACTCCCCGGCTTTGTGATATGGGATTATTGTTTTAAGGCCTCAGTGTGAGCATATTGGCTGCTTAGGTGTTGGGTTCAACGGGCTTTTTAACTGCTATGGGTTTTCTCTTAAAAAGTTGGTACAAGTTTTTCTTTGTTTTTATGTACGCAGAAGTCTGAAACTCTGAATTGGACGCAATGTAGTCCAGAACCGCCAGAGCCTCGACCAAATCTATTGGACGTGGACTGTCCCAAAGTTCACTAAATCCAGACATGGCAAAAGTCAGTCGAAGCTACTCACATGTCGGTCTCATTCTTCAGCTATACAGTACACGATACAAAGCATAGGTGGTGTTTGAATCTCCTGAAGATAAAGATAAAGATGAAAACTTAAGTGTTGCACGTAAAACGAGATAACCTTAACGTGTGATCAATTGAGTTTTAATTATTATAAATTTGAAAAATAAATTTATTTGATATTTTAGAACAACTTTCGTATAGAAAATTTTTTCACGAAACACATCGTTTAGCAGTTTGAAAAGCGTGCCATAAATATTCAAAGTTTTATTCTCTGTTTGTAGAGGTTTCGAACGGGGTCATAATGTTGTGACTCTGTCATGCATGGCTGAACTATCCTGGAATTTACAAATCCCTTCTCAACCAGTTGAAATGTGCTACTCCCGTGAAAACATCTGTTACATGTATTCCTGATCAAGTACCGAAGATGTGATCGGTAATCATGCATACCGTAGCAAAGGATGTCAGGATGATGATAATACATGCACAACTCGTAGCTAATCAGCTTCAAAAGACGGAATTCCCAAAGCAAATAGGCTTATTCTGCTACGTGCCTCCATCAATCTCGATAAAGCAAGCAACTAGTAAGCTGCAGAATGAAATCATGGAGCGCCCCTCTTCCTCCTCCGGCCCTTGTCATCATCCCTTTGCTGCGAACTAAGCTACACTAATATTCTGAACCCCCACACTTCGCCATGGATTTTTCCTCTTGGAAATAACTCGAAACTCTGGACCCTAGCTCCGTCAGAGGGGCCATGCGAGATCGAGCAACACGGCGAGGCTATGTCGAGGCCTGATCAAGAACAGCAGTTTAGAATAAGTTCAGGCATAATCTTACACTCTGCAGGTGGCCCAGAGCATGTGCCCGGTTGAACTGATTGATAGCTCGCGTCGATCGATCGTTCTACATAACCGGCAACTCGATCGGTGGGCGTACACATTTGACGAGCTAGGTTGCATCCACCGTACATGTCATAATCGGAAACATCTCTTTCTCTGATTTAGTTGCTCGCTGAAGCGACATGAGTTAGTAGATTCGAGCGGATGTAGTTTTCATGGAGCTGTGAGCATGGCCCTGTCGGGTTTGGCTACTTATCCCTGGCGGATTCAGAAGCTTCGGATATAATGTGGTCTTCTGAAGTTCTGATCGATCAGCAAACAGGAAAACATATCGATGATCGAATATGACTAAGCAGGACGGTGGAAGATTCCGATGGTTAGGCTTCTCTTCAAGCTCTGTAGTCCTTAGCACCCTGTTTCCCATGGAATTCTGGCAACTTCAATTCATTACCGGGCGGTGATGCTCCGGTAGAGTAATTCCACTATGGCAAAAAAGTACTGAAATGACTTGGCTTAATTTGTGGGGTATTAGTGCCCATCCTTACATCGCATTGTAGATCATACCCACTGATGACTAGTTAGCATCCTGCTCACTAATTTATCAGAGATTAAGCCATTTATTCGTACGATGGCTCGAATGCTCTACATCATCAGGCATGGACGGATGGAGTGTGGACAGAAGGCAGACGACAAGGAATTATTGCTTGCATTGGGCACACGCCGATGACTTCTTGATTTACTGAATTCTTAAGAAGTTCTACTGCATTTGCAGTTACATTTCCAGGAAGCTCCTCTAGTCCTCTGTGTGTCCTGTGACCGTCATTCCGTTATGCATTTCTTCCAGTAGAAACAGCACCACAGCTCAGCTCAACAGGGGCTTTGATGAAGACAATAGTCTTTGTTAGACCCCCATGCAGTTCGGATTGCAGACGGCTCTGTATGTTGCATTTCTTCATTTTTTACGTCTAGTTTCTTGGCATGTTTACTGCTCTAATTATACTACCTCTAGTTCAGAATCTGGCTTACACGGTTACACTACAACCGGACATGGAAATGCAGGATCTTTTACACGAAAAAAAAAGGACTCAGAAACATATGGGCGTGCAACGTGATCGCCTTTTTCTTTCTTTATACTCCTAATTATAGTAGTGCAGTTTAGCTTAGAAAAAAATTTGAGAATATACATTTTTTTAATAATTTACGTTTATATACATTCATAGATAAGAATAGAAGAAATATACTTACTGCAGTGTGGTGACATAGGGACGCTCACACACCGCGGTTCGGATTTGTGAGCACACCCGCGTCTTCGATTTGCGGCACGTGTATATTTCTGCGGCTCCTCGCCATACATGTATATAAACGCGAATTATTGAAAGAAAAGGTATATTTCTCAAAAAAAATTCATTTAGCTTAATTGATCCTGGAATACGCATTATTGCACCTTCGAATTATTTGGTACCTTATCTGCTAAGAAACATGAAGAGTTTTTATCATAAATGTTTTTCGGATGATGAACTAAAATCTCCTTCCTTCAGAACGCCTAGCTTAGGTTCAATCCATTATCAAAATTACTATAAATACGACCAGTGCGTACGACTCACGTCCGACTCAACGAC
This sequence comes from Oryza officinalis, assembly GCA_008326285.1. Lineage (NCBI taxonomy): Eukaryota > Viridiplantae > Streptophyta > Magnoliopsida > Poales > Poaceae > Oryza > Oryza officinalis. The sequence continues at coordinate 33,160,051 of BDMV01000005.1, forward strand.
TCACGTCCGACTCAACTAATACATAGACACAGCTGTTATTTTCTTGAGCTCACATGAAAAAAAAAACTAAGTGCAAATATTGATGAATGAGACGTGATCGAATGCTAGTGATACGTATCGGTCGTATGTATAACAGGACTCATCCATTATTTATGCAAATCCTCAACAACCGTGCCTTGCAGTAAAGCCAATAAAGCCACCAATGGGCTGTATGCGCAGAACTTCTGCACCCATGCACAAGTTTACCAGGGGGCTCAGATCAGATCAGATATACTAAGCCCTTTTTACATATGCAACACGGCCGCTAAGCGCTAATTGTCAACTGCCGGCACCCTCGTTCACATCCTTTAACTAAAGTAACTTTACAGAGCACGGGATACTTTCCTGACTTTCCAGAATGTTCTACGATAGGAAATAGTACTAAATATCATTAGCACATCGTTTTAATTTACCAGTATAGGAGTACTATTGAAGAGAAAAGTGCGAGCCGCAGTTTGGTGCGAGAAAAAGAGCCTCTTATTCGTCTGCACAATTACAGGTTGCAAATTGGATTGCTGCTATCCACTTGTATTACAGTATTCACTCCACTGGTAAACACAGCAAACTCTCATCTCTCTCCATGACACCGCAATGTGTCCGTGCCAATAGGACGGGTTCCTCGGGCAAACGCAACCGACAAACCCGTAGGGCCGCGAGCAGCGAACTCGATCGATCACACCAGCTTTAGCGCGGCTCCCGCCGTTTCCGGCCAAGTACCCCGCTCGCCGGATTTCCAGAAAGGGAAACAGCAGCACGTACGCCGCGGATCACCTCAATATTACTCACCGCGAGACGAGCAACCACAAGATGAAAATTTATGTACCAGGGCGTAGTAGTGTAGTGTGTGTAGCTGTGTGGTCGGCCAAGCACGTGCAGGGTGGAGAAGTGCGTCTTGTTCATGGAGTGTGGTAAAAAAATCCTTTGCTTTGTGTGTGTGTGTGTGTGTGTGTTTGTGTTGAGTTTTGTTGGGGGAGGGAGGTGTTGGATCGCGGAGGCATGGCATTCACGCGCATCAGTCGAGGGGGTAGCATGTGTCCTCGCCGCCCGTGTTCCAGAGGAAGTGCGCGTAGGCTGCCGCGTGGTGCGAGTTGCTGGGTTCGGCGGCGATGGCCTCCTGGTACGTCTCCTCCGCGGCCGCGAGGTCATTGCGCGCTTTCCACAGGAAAGTCGCGTACCGACCCATCGCCTCCGCGTCCGCCGGCTCCGCGCGCACCGCCCGCTTGAAGTAGTGCTCCGCCCTGCATCCGCGCAAAACCACCACCTCGGTCAGCGCCCGTAAAACCCCAAGAGGCCCCGGCGGCCATTTCGTCGAACGGCTGGCGACGTGGCGCGCAGCAACTCACCGGTCGTGGTCGCGCTGCACCGTGTACAGGAACTGGGCAAAGTTGGACAGCAGCAGCGAGTTGTCGGGCTCCTCGGACACGGCTCGCTCGTATCGCTCCTCCGTCGCCGCGAACTCCGCCGTGTCCTCCGTGTCCAGCTTGGCCTCCACCGGCGCCACGAGCTGCCCCAGTGTGTCTGGGTCCATCAGCGCCTCCGCGCGCACGCTCGCCTGCATCCTGATAGCCTCATCGGCTATCCTTTTCCAGATGACCAGCTCGTCCTCTGTCTCCTCCACGGCCATTGCTTCTGACACCGGCACGGCCTCCTCCGCGCCCGCCCCAACAGGCGACGCGTCCTGCGGCAACACCGCGCCGCTTTGCCGATTCGACCACTCGTCCGAGCGACCGTCGCCGGTTGCCCCGGCGACCGGCCGCACCTTGCCGCCGCCGCCGCCGTTGTTGCCGCCCACCGATGCCGTTCGGCCAATAGAGAACGTCTTGAGCGAGGCATGGTCGAACCGCTGGTGGGAATGGGACTGCTCCGTGTGCTGGGTGTCGACCATCGCCACAGTCGCCGCGGGGGGCTGGGGAGGCGGGAGCGTGGCGGCGGCCGCGACGCTGTCGCCCATAGAGTAGACGGTGAAGTTGGCGAGCAGAAGCATTACGGATACCATGAGGGCGGGGGTGCCGGAGAAGATGTGCTGGAAGAGCCACACGAAGGAGGCGTGCATCTCGGCGTGGACGCGCGCGAGCACGCCCTGCAGGTCCTCGTAGAAGAGCGCCTGCCGCATCTGCAGCGTGAAGCTCTGCAGCTCCCGGATGATGAGCACCATCGACGAGAAAGCGCGCCCCACCGCGCCGCGCGCGGACTCGCCGGCGCAGTCGATCAGCCGCTCGTCCCAACGGCCCTGCTGCTGCTGCTGCTTCTTCCGCTTGAGCATCCGCAGCGACAGCGGCAGCCCTACGCTGCTCGCGCTCCGCTCCACGCTCGCCGGCCACCCGCAGCCAGCGGCGCCCGGGTGTAGCCCCACCGCCAGCTCCTGAATCCTCCGCAAGAACTCCTCGTCATCCCCGCCGTCGCTCCCGATGCTGTCAATGCTAGGGCTGAGAGCACGCCTTGCCATCTGGTGCCCGCGCCGGCGGGTCATACCGACGCTCCAGCTAGCCAGCGACGACTGCCCTCTCGACAGCCTGACACCTCCAAGAACGCCATGCCGCCGCGACGACGTCGCGGCGGCAGACGACGAAGGCGACAGCGACGACGACGACGACGACGTCGTCGCGGCGCATGGCGACGACGTCACGGCCGCGACCTGGATGCCCATGGGTTGCGCGACCACCCTCCCGGCCACCCACCGGAGCGACGGTTGGGAAATGGCCCACACAGCTCCACAACCGTGGGAGGCTGGCTAAATGCAAGGGGGTGGCAAAGGAAGAGGAAGAGGGGGAGGGGGAAACGAGCGGTGGCCTTATTTCAGGATCCGGGAGGTGTCCTGGTCAACCACCCGCGCGCACGCAGCTCGTGAAGGATCTAGCACTCCTGCTACTGCCGCTACCTGTGACACCAGTTTCACGAAACGAAATTTATATAGCCGCTCAGCCAGAATAGAAACGATACGATACGCCCCCTCCTTAATATAGACTGAGCCAAAATTAGGAGCACACAAACTCGAGATACAAATGGCAAGTATATACTAGGGGCGAAAGAACGAAAAGAATCAAGAACAAAAATGCGAGATGGAATGTTCAGTAGCGAGTGAAGAGGGATGAGGGATGGGAGAAGACGAAGAGCGTGTAGGGGCCTTGCCTATTTATTTCGTGCGTGCCACCCGGGTACATGGGTGTGCGGCCGAAGAATCCGTAGACCACCGCCTCACCCTCCTGTACGGCTCCCCTCTCTCATCATCAACGTGTGTGCTGGGTATGGCCACCCTGAATTTCTGTGACTTTTTCTTATTGTCTCCTACTTATTATTCATAAGTGTGCAAAAAAGCCAATATATACTTTCCAGAAAGACATCTCAGAATTTTTTTTAAGGAAAAAACTTGTTTATTTGGACCCTTCCTTTTCTATTAGAAAATTCAAGAGGCCTTTAAACCGTTATACATTGCCATTGTACAATAAATATACACAGTAGTATTTATTTCCCTTCAGAAGAAATACAATACGTACTTTTGACATTTAGGCTTTTTATGGTCTTTAAAATACGACTAACCATAGTTTTTTTATTATAATAAGTTTATGATAGTCTAATAAGTTTACGAAATTAAGAATGTATCGTGCTTTAGCATCCAAGTTCGTTTTCAAAGGAGGATGGCGTATCATAATATCTTTGGTTTTGTCAAATTATAGATTAGGCTTTGGTTTAATGGTTATGCATGTTGAAAATCTGGTACAATCTGTACTTTTAAGTAATATATATATATGTAGATTGTTTTGGTCTATGCTTTGATGGTTGTGCATGCTAAAAGTCTAGCCCATTTCATATTTTTTAAACTAAGCATTTTAAAATTTATTTATGGACTTAAGTAAAAAAATTATGGACAATTAAAAAAACTGCTACTACATATTGTATCCAGAACATCAATATCCATTTAAGTTGCTGATTAAGATTGGCTACGTGTTATGGTTTCTACTCAAAATAGAAACTTGAAATTCTTAGATAAATTAGAATGTAAGATGCCAAATCCATTATAATCCATTTTCAATACAGTGGAGCACAGAGAGAGTAAGAAAGAGAGTAGGGAAGCACAGAGGAGCTGCCTAACGTGTTATCCGGAGCTGCTGATCGTTTGACACAAGTAAATAATCGGATTAAAGCTTGACCAGAGCAGCTAGTACAGTATTTCTTAGTATCAAAATATAAAAGATTTTGATTGAACGTGACATCTTTAATATTATAAATCTGAACATAAAATATGTTATGTCTAAATTTAATGTAAAAAATTTTGGTTAAATATGACATATTTAATAATACGAATAAATATGTTTAGATTTATAGTAGTAAAATATGTCATATTTAATAAAAAAATTTATATTTTTGAATTTATATTTATGGACGAAGAGAGTATCTAAGTAAACGACGACATTTCAGCTCATTTCACGTGGTTTAACTTGAAAGAACAAGGAAAAAAAAGAAAAGAAGAGACGAGAAGCAACTCTCAACGTGTCCACCTCTATTCACGTGCCAACAGCTGCGGCGGTGGCGCTGCAACTGTGAACCCTCAAGGCTTTTGTTGCTCCCTCCGCGGCTCCCGTCCCACACGTGTCCGCCATTAAGCCGCGGTGTCAATCGGTCACCACACTGCTCTAGACTAGTCATGCCCGCCCCCATGGTCGCCCATGGACTCATCTGTACAGTGATGTCGCGCATGGGCTTCACTCCACTCTGGCCTCACGCTTGCACATTTCCTCCCCACCGATGCTGCTCTCGTGCAACACGGTGTGATGATGCTGATGCGGCTCACTACTCGACGCCTGATCTGATCTGACATTTTCTTAGGAGATACCTCGAGTTAGCGTCTCTTATTCCGTGTCCTACTAGTTCACTGGTTGTAGAAATGATTGAGTTAATTTCTACTCCTACCAATACTCTCTTCTTGCAAATCACGACACTGACGCTAAACTGATGATAGCGCCTAGCAAGCGGACCTCGTACGTTCATCATGGCACCAACCACCAGCACGGTTCGGAACGCACGCGCGTTTCGGCAAATTTTCCCCGAAAGGCACCCGTTCGATTCGGACCTTTCCGCTCGATCGCTGGCGACACCGTCGTCGCGCACCGGCGCCTAGCTAGACGCCGAGACGGTAACGGAAAATATCTCGGGTCGGGGGGGGATTTGCCAGCGGACGGACGGCTGGGAGGGCGTGGAGAGGGGCCCCGGATGGGCGCCACGTTCCCATCGGCCGGTGTTGGGATCGACCCGGCCAAACGGGTCGGAGGAGATTTCGATCGCCCCGGCGGAATCGGTTGGTTGTTTGCCCCTGAATTGGACGGTCGAGACGGGGGCTGTGTTGTGGCGAGCGGCCGCGAGGACCAGTCCTAGGTCGCGCCTGGGCCACCCCCCAGCCCGGGCCGGCGTCGCGCGAGCGACAGTGGAAACGTGAGCCGCGGCTAGTCGCCAAGCGAGGGCGTGCAAGTTGCATCGCCATCACTGTACAACTTGGATTTCCTCTCCTTGTTGATGACGGAGACGCCTGGTGGTTGGTTTTCGTCTCCCCTCCTCCCAATTATACTCTTCAGTTTTTTTTTCATATTTACAGTGGTATGTCGGGAACCTGGTGCCTATTAATGACACCAGAATGCAGATATTACTGTTTTTTTTCTGGAGAGAGGCAGAGACGAATTAAGGATCGAAGTGTTACTTGTAATGGAATGAAAGGGAGAGAAAGAAACAGAAAGTAGATGTGTACACCCTTGCAGCAAGTTGATACCCGTCGGTTATGTACAAGTAACTTTCCTTCCTCAGCGATTTTGATGGCTTCGATCTCTTCCCCCTTATTATGGGCCCTGGAGCAACGATTTGATTTGATGCTGGCTCGATAGCGTTGTTCTGATTCACGACAGTATCAGTTGGATGGCCCGGATTTTGAACTTGAAGGTAGATACGCATGGTTGGATTCACGTGTCTTTCAGTCTCAGTGAGTGCTTCCGATTAATCAGGTTTAAAACGCCGAGCTTACCATGTAACTGTTCTGAACTTTCAGCAAGGTGTTGTCTTCTCGTCTAGATGCGCTGTCGTACTCTTCTACCAACATTTTTGGTAGTACTGTTCAAGCCCTTCAATCATTTTGGGATGGAGTGAATCTACTTGAGGAAAGTTTACGGACAGACAGTAGATATCAAAGAGAGATCCGGCATTTTGTGTGGTCACAGAGAAATTCCGTCTCCCTTCCTGATCGATCAACCTATTGATGGATCTCAATATATATATGTGGCCAGTGGAAGGTTTTGTTTTGATCCTTGCCTGCATGTCATGTTCTTTTCGGCGGTCACTACAGACAGTGAAACAGCATCGACCTGGTAGATGTGAACGATATCTCCAACGAAGCACATGCCCACAGGATCGAAATTGGGTGATTGTGCTGCTCCCGTAGTCCCGTAGCCTTTGCTAGTTTGAATACTCCCCACTACTCAATCCACTTTCTACTGCATGAACACTGAAATGCAGAACCAGAAATTCTTGATTACCTCAACTTGATCTGAACCTGTCATAAATTAGTATAGTTCTACAAGAGTTTGTTACCTGCAAGAACTACCTCAACTTGATCTGAACTTGTCATAAATTAGTATAGTTCTGCAAGAGTTGTTACCTGCAAGACTTTAGTTCTTGCAAAGAGAAAAAAAAAACAAAGAATAGGACGTATGATGGCACTTCAAAATGATTACTTTTGATTAGTAGCTGCGTATTAGCCGCACACTGACATAGATCAGGCGACCTTTAACAGTTGGCGACATCAGTAGGCTTTGTCATCTTCAGATTACATGTATCCCTCGCGATGTGGACGGCAGTCGTTCCGTGTTTGTGCTCCTTGCTCAGAATTCTTCTTTCTGGCAGCCACGACGTTAAAGCGTGATAGGTGCATGACCGGCTCGCCTGAACTTGGCAGCGTTACACAGAACAGCATGAGCCATGAATAGCAGATCTAGCGGCTGCGGTGGTGCACCGGCGCTGGGCGAACCGCTCAAGCCGGTCCCTGCGAAGAGGTCGCTGATGATCTTGTACGTCCGCCTGAACGTGATGACGAGCGATGAAGACATGGATTCCCTCGCTATCCTCCTGAAGCGGACGCGAAAGCTTTCATCAACATAACCAAAGTAACCGACGAAATTACAGGGGAAACAGAGGGGTTAGTTTGAAAATAACTAGGACCGGGAAAGGTATTGCTCCGTAGTTGTAGTAGTTCGTTCCAAACACCGGGAGTACTATTTGATCCGGATTTCTAGTTTTCTACCGATAGTACCGATCCAAAATTCCAAACCATGAGGTCTTTGCAGATCATCAGATTTGTATCAAGATACGTACGAGCAAGTTTGAAAAATTTTTAGAAGTGCCGATTTGTGGACCATCACGTTTGCATCAAGATACGTGCGAGCAAGGTTGGAAAATTTTCAAAAGTGTGGCGACGCAGGGGGCATATGTCTCAACCTCGGTTATGCCGGGTGTGTCCCTAGCCAAGTGAGCAGCCCCGATTTTGTGTACATATATTATAATTATATTATAGTTATAATGCAATCATACTATATTGTAATTACACTTATTTTATGAGAGTTGTCAAAGTTTTTTCTTCTCAATCTTAATTTCTACTATAAACAACCTATAAATACTTAATTTATGAACAGAGGAAGTAATTTATCTCTATAATCAACTAGATAACTGGGACGCATTGGATGAGGAAAATGTGGGTTCGACGGTTGGCTAACTAGGTATCTTGCGCCGCCACAACCCGCAGGCACCCACATCGTCTCCAGCCCTTCCTCCGCCTTGGTTGCGACTTGCGACCTTCATTCAATCTTGCGATGGTAAAACATGGTGTCACCAATAATGCTGTTGATTACCGATCTTTATCTTCAAACTACTATCTCTGCATTACAGGGGTGGAGGCAGACCTAGGACAGCTAGGACTTGAGGTCTAGGCCTGTCTCTAAAATCAAATTTAAATCTCTTAAATTATTATGTAAATTTTGGACAAAAGCAACGACCAATTAGTTCTAGTTTTTAAATAGTGTTTGGCTCCACCACTGTTGCATCATATTGTTCCTCATAGCTACCCTGAATAAAATTCAGGAAAGTTTCACGCATGCGCCAAAGTTTACAACCAGTACGTTTAAGAGCAGGATAGAAACTAGAGTTTGGAATATACAGATGAGAAACCAAGTTTATGCTCATAGACACAGATTACAGAAGAAATATATGCCATGTTCACCTTCAAGCTTTTACTCTCAAGTCTAGATTTTTCGCTTTCTCACAGCTGAAATTTACATCGAAATTGCATTCGGTAGTCAGCAGTCAGCATACGAAGGTTAGCACGTCAGATATTTTCTGTACAGCAGGCAATGGTCACTAGCCAACAACACATCCCTTGTCTTCTACATTGCAAGTTTCCACGCGCAGTACCGGCCGCTACAGTTGTCTTGATGTGCAGTAGAACTGTAGAAGCAATTTCTGCTTGCTGTAGCTTACCAAACAATGCACGGTAAGGTTTAAGATCTGTTTAATATACGAACCTGTAGAAATCATCAGAGAACTTACCCATGAGACGATGAAACATGTCCTACAATCTACACTTTACACCGAATTAGTTGAAGCGAGTAATAAGTGGAGATCTTATGGTTTCCCCGCAACCAAAAAAAAAAGTGGAGATCTTATGAACATCACTGGCCATTTTTTTTCTTGACAGCTGGCAGGGACGCCGTAGGTGAGTAATCATGCCAGCGATCCAACGCCTCCCCTCTTATCTCCAAGTCTGCCGGACCTTCTCACTGGCCTTTGCTCTTCGCTATCGCCTTCCCGGCCGTCCTCCTCTTGTCTCACGTCCTACCCTTCTTATCTTCCATGCTGTTAAACACCCATCTGACTAGTCTCCAAACGCTCCAGTCACCGTACCTGTTACATCTCGCCCAGCGGCACCTATCCTCGATCGATGGCTGTTCAATGTGCATATCATGTTTCATTTGAATGGCTTCCAGTGTCCACACACCCTCACGACAATATCTGCACATATGCGTTTTCATTTCCTCTCGTTAGGAAGTAGGGATGCAAACAACCTTCACTATATTGGTAACCATATTTCTTCGAAGACAAAATCAAAAATGATAAAGCCGAAAACAAAAATGATGTCGAAAATATCAGAAAGTCGGAAATGGAATTATATGAACAGAAACAATTCAATATCGATTGAAAATCATTAATAAATGTCAAAAACATTGTGATAGAAAATCACATATTTTGCTTAACATCACTATATAATATTACCAATTATATTCAGGCTTGTGATATTTGGTTGAAGAGTTGATAGGCCTCCAAACTATTGGACAAATACATATATATGGACCTTAGATATTACGGTATTTAGATATAGGCAAAAGTTCGAATTACACCCCTGAATTATCGGGGTCAATCGAAATATTACCTCCTAAACTCAAATACTAGACATTTTACACCATCAACTATTCAAACCGAACAAATAACCCCCCTAAGTAAATCCAGAGTAATTTTGATCCTAACTAGCAGTCCAGTCATCAGTTTTTTTTTAAAAAAATCGTTGGCCCAATTGTCAGATTCTCTCCTCAATCTCTCTTTCCAGTCTGATCTCTATTTCTTCTCCCTCTCCTTCTAAAGCGGTGCGGCGACGGCCCGCGTGTCGACCTCACCGGCCGTCCCTCCTTCTCCTCGACACAACACTTTTCCCTCCTCTTTTGAAGCACGCGGCCTGTTGAGCACTGACGAGGAGATGGGGCGACGCGACGGGCAGGTAGCACATCCCTGGCCTCAGGTGCGGCGGGTCTCAACGACGACCACAAGCTCACGCAGCGGAGGATACAGTGGCCCCGGCCCCGAGAGGGGCGGATCCGGTGCCCCCGGCCTTGGGTGTGTGTAACGCCCGTTTCGTCGTGGCGTTAGCGGGAAAACCTAATTCCTAAAAACTCTATTTGCGAAAATTTTGCTCCTTGCTGTGTGCCTGGATCTCGTGTTTCCTCTCTCAGCTCGATCCCGGAGAAAATCACGAAATCGGAATTTGAATCCGAACCCTAATCCTTTCAAACCAATTCTCTGCCAAAAGTCTGCTTTGCCTCCCTCTCCTTCCCGGGCCGTTTTTCCTTCGGCCCGCTTCCCCTTCCTCTCCTTCCCGGGCCGCCCCATTTGGCCCATCCCCTCCCTCCTCTCTCCCTTCGGCCTGTCCCTCCCTTGCCCTGCTGGGCCGCACCGCCCGGCCCAGTCCGCGTGGCCCGAGCGCTGGGCGCGCCGCGCACGTGCACCGCCGACGCCACCGCCGGCTCGGTCCCGTAGCTCTGCGCGCGTGCCGCCAAGGGGAGAGCAGCGCCCCCTCTTCCGCTCCCTCTCTCTCGCCCTCTCTCTTCGCTTTCTCTTCCCGTTTCAACAAGGGAGCAACCCCTCCTTTTTCTCCCTCTCTTTTCCTTTTTCCCAACCTCGCCCGAACTGACCTTGCCACCCTTTTAATCCCCTCCTCCCGCTCGGCCACCATTTCCCCTTCTTCCGCTGCCGAGCACCTCCCTCCCCAAACCCGTCCTCCGCCGCCGTGCTGTTGCCGCCGCGCCTTGCCGCCATCGGAGCCCGAGGACGCTCGAAGGGGACTCCGGGCGCCGCCTTCTTTCCCTCTCCCTCGGCCCGAAGCCGAGCCGAGTCCGCCCGTGCGCCATCGGCCCCATCCTCTCCGGCGTCCCCCTCCCCCCGCGGTAACCCTCTCCTCCCCTCCGTCTCCCTCTGTTTCTCCCCGGCTTAGGGCGCTAGCTAGCTCGCCGCGAGTCTCCTCGAGGCACCGCCTTGGGCGCTGCCCCCTTTCCTGCTCCCTCCCTGCGCTGCCATGCTCGCCGCCGCATAGCTCCGTCGCCGGCCGTCGTCACGCCTTCTCTCTCCAATCCGCGCCGTTGAGCCACCTCGCCCTTTCCTCCGGTGCCTTCCGATGCCGTCCGCCCACTCCGGCTCGCCGCCCCTCGCCGGAGCGCGCCACTCGCCGCCGGACGTCTGTGAGCCGTCCGCTCCCGGGCGAGCTCCATCCTTTCCCCCCTTTTTCCGCCGACGTGGACGCCACGTCTGCCCGTCTCGGGTCCCACGGGAGACCGGTCAAGCCTCCCGGCCCACCGGCCCGCCTCGCGCGCGCCTCGCCACTTGGGCCGCCCACTCTGCGCGCCGGCTGCTTCGCTCGGCCACGCCCACGCTCGCCCCTGGGCCGCGTCCCGCGATCGGCCCAGTGTGCCGCACAAGCCTCATACGCTCGTGGGTCGCGGCTCTTCGGCCGGCTCGTCGGCCTTTCCCCCACATCGATCGGCCGTGGGCCGTTTCTTTCGAGCGTCGGCCCGTCCGTTCGGCCGCGCCCGCGCCATTCCATTGTGCCGTATCCATCCATCCAATAAAAGTCCATTTCAAGTCCCTCTTCCTTTTTCTTTTTCCAAGGGATTTAATAATCCTTTTTCCTTTAGACAGAAAATCAATTAATCTTAGGAAATTCATATCTTCTCAACCGTTCGTCCGTTTGACTCCGTTCAACTTCCAAAATTCCTCAAAAATCGAGATCTATCTAAAGGCACGGTTAGTGGTCTTTAATAGGGCTTCCTTTTTAACCGTTGTGTTGAGTCGCCTCGTTTCGCGTGTAGCTTCGGAGCCAGAAGACCCGCAGTGCGTGGATTTCAAAGAGGAAGCTCAAGATCTCGAGCAAGGCAAGTCACATTTGATCAATTGAACCCATAATTTGAAATTAAGTATTTTTCTTTTGCAAACTATGCATTCTCTAGGTTACACACGACACTTTGGCCATGGTTTGCAATACAACCGACAGGCCCTACCCACTTGCTGCATTTGACCTCCTTGATTATTGAATAACCTAACACCCTTTGTCACCTTCAGGTCAGGTCTCGGTATTCGTACCCGCGTACGAATATCGAGGCTTTCTTCAAATTTAAAATGATCAACTGGGTAAAACTTGGATTTAAAAAATCCTTGGAAAAACCCGACACTTGGGTCGGTGCCTTGAAAATAATGAGTTTCTAAAACTCGCGGTGCGGGAGACGTATTGGAGGTACGGTCTGCCCGTTCTCGCCTTAAGGACCGATTCCTTGGGAATTACATCCGAGCATTTGTCAAGTACGACCACATGGGTGAAATGGGACACCCCTGGCTGAGTAACTAGCTAGGCCAGGAAAATCTTGATGCCAAGGGACAAGTGGATTCGTCAGGGTGGTGTCGGGGAGGACCCCTGGGCTTCCTGGCATAGTATGGTTTGGGACCTAACCTGGTGTTGGTCCGTGGGACCCCTCCCGTTGGCATAAGATGACCCTGAGTCGGCTTTCAAAATGCCTTGTCGTGAAAGCCTCAAGGTCACCAGACGTGGCTGTGATGCACGGGCTGGGTGATCCAAGTTAGTAATGTCATGTGGGTAAAGTATACCCCCTCTGCAGAGGTTAACAACTGTTCAAACAACCGTGCTCACGGTCATGGGCGGATGTGAGGTGATTCCTTAGTGTAGTTTTGTTTGACTACCTTGTGAACTGCTGTTGGTGTAAGGAAATATGTTCAGTGTTTGAGTTGTGGCTGTCGGTGCAGCCGGTTTCGGTAAACGATTGGCAGGGAGCCTTTCGTGCCGACAAAATCAATCTATACATTTCACTGCTCCGGCCGGATGAGACGCACCTTCTCGTCCAAGTCATTGAGAAGCACTCACTTAGTTCTTCTGAAAGTCTTAAAGTAAAATCGAACGCGAAAACAACTGGCTCTCCTTTGAAGCTTGCATCAAACACTTAATTCCCCTTGGCTTGCTGAGTACTCTCGTACTCACCCTTATTCTATATAAATAACCCCCCCAGTTCTCGAAGACGGAGAAGTGGACCCCGCTGAAGAGGAGTTCTTCCAGGAGCAAGCGAACTACGAGCTGTAGTAGGGTTTCGGCCTAACTCCCAAGCCATGCTTGTGGCTTTGGGCTAGTTCTCCGCTTTCGCCTTTTTGTAATGCAGTTGTGAACTCGGGGTCTGTTCGCAGTTCCAACCTTGGTTGTAATTCTACTCTTAATAAAGAGACCTCTGTTGTTGTGATATTCAATCTTCCTGTTGTACCAACACTGTTTCCTGGGACTGGTACAGGTATACAGGTTAATTTGGATCGCCTTACACTGGTCGCCGTTCGGGGCTAGTTTGGGCATGACAGTGTGATGGGTCTCAGTGGCAGTGGCTATGACGACAACGAGCGGCAAGGGCTTGGCTTTGGGGCTAGGGTCAACGAGGTGGCGAAGTCGGACGGTCGTACGAGAAAGAGACCTGTCACGGCATGGAGACGGTTAGAAGCGGAGCTCGAGGTGATGCCAGATCCACACGGAGTTTGGGGCAGTGACGGATCCAACCAGAGCTTAGGTCCTCTCATCGCCACCGCCATCACCTCATCGAGTTCTTGATGCGTTTCGCTTCACCTCCTCTCTCCCTTTGCCTCTTTGTTCGTCTCCGCCTCTTCCATCCTGCGCTGCATGAGCTCGACGGAACCAGGCCAAGGTTGACGTTGCGGGTCGGGTGACCCATCAGTGGTGGATTGTAGTTCTTCAGAGGTGGGTGAGATTTGGGAGATGGACGGTGGATGTTGGGCGAGCGACGAGCAGAGATCGACGTTGACCGAGATGAGTTAAGGAAGAGAAGACCATGAGAGGAAGAAGCATAAGTGACATGTGGGCCTCATCGGTGTTTTTAATTTTTTTTATGTTGACTGAACTGCCACATGTATGCCACATAGGACCAAAACCGTTCTAAAGCGAGTCAAGGGGTTCATCTGATTTGAAAAGTTGAGGGTAAAGGATGTCTAATTTTTGAATTGAGGGGGTAATTCGTACTATTGTAATAGGTAAAGGGTAATTCAAACCTTTTCATTAGAAATACATTAATTATCATATTATGACAACAACATTTTTCTTGTAAATCTTATCTTATCTTAATCTTAATCTTAACTACTGAAAAAATTTATAACTTTCCGATCGTCACCCAGGCGCTTTCGTCCGTCGTGCGAGCGTTCCCTTCTGCTTTGTTCATGAAGTCACGATCCCCTCCGCTTTCGTCTGTCGTGCGAGCGTTCCCTTCTGCTTTGTTCACAAAGTCATGATCCCCTCTGTCCTCTGCGCTTCCTTCGTCAGTCTCTCCCAAACAGATCGAATCGGTTGCACAAAAGGACAAGGCAACAAAGATGGAAGCATGAACACACGAACAAATACCTAATCATGTGAATAAATTGGGCCTAGAAAAACAACTTTATGGTAAGACCAATTGAATCCAAGAAGAAAATGAAGAGAAATCGAGTCGGAGAAAAGAGAAATCAAATTTATACTCAGCTGGGGTGGATGTCGGCAGGGAGTGGCCGCGCTCGATCCGTGTCGCCGGCGCTCAATCTAGGCTTGATCCATGTCGCCGCCAGGAGAGGAGAGCAGGCAGGCGCCCAGATCCGCGTCGCTAGCCGAGAAAGGAGGAGAGCAGGGGCACCGGTCAACGAGGAGGAAAGAAGGGCCCCGCCGAACTATCGCTGAGATTTGCGTCGGTGCCATCACTTTTTTGGCTTGAGTAGCAATTAGAAGGAGGGGACTCAGATCAGGCTAAGAGTAAGAAAATCCGTAAAATTCGAAACCCTTATTTCAATTTTTCCCAAAATCCGAAACCCCTAAAATTAAGAATCCCAATCCCGAATTCGGTTAACCTCGCAAACTGGCAAATCCCCAACTCAACGAGAAACCCTAAGACTCACCGGGTTTAGGGTTAGTTCGTTGGACTTCACGGCGCACGGGATGAGCTCTGTCGTGGGCGTGCACCTCCAAACTCTTGGCCGTCTTCGTGGGAATGGCGCACGGCTTCACGCGCCGCCGTGCATCCTTTAGTCGTCGTCTTGGACCGTCCTCGCGTCCCCATCAGTTCGTCGCGCGAGGCTTGGCCACAGCATGCCACTGTAGGTTGCCACCCTGGGCCCACTGGAGCCATGCGTGGCATCAGGTTCGCCATGCACGGGCGCGTTTATATCGTCGACGCCGTCACTCCGATTGGCGTCGCCGTGACCACCGCCCCTCAACTAGCACGAGAAAAGTTGGGTCAGGGGAGAAAGGGAAATAGGGTTAGTGTTTTCAGCTGGTGGTAGTTTGATTCGGGGTTGATCGATCTGAGCCATCCATCAGCATCGGACAGCCCACGACTTTCCCGCGCTGCATTAGCCACCCATCAGAGATTGTGACCGTCTATCAGGATCGGACGGCTCACGCTGACGGGCCAAGCTTGGTTAATGGCCCATGCGATCACGGGCTAGCTTTGGCCTTTGGGCCGCGGCCGGTCTTCGGGCCAAATTGCTTTTCCCTTATTATTGGCCCAAATTAATGATTTTTCCTTTGCATAATACATTTTAATCAGTTTAAGCCATTATTTGATGCCATAAAGTCGCATTATAAACTTTACCATGCAATTAAGATCATGTGTAGATAAATGGAACCAATAAGAAATTTGGCTAGAAAATTTAATTTATTTTCATTATTCGGATACTAATGTTAATTTTGTTTGCCCCCGAGGTAGAATTTTATGATTATATGATTTTGATGACATTTTGACATTTAGCTTTATTTGTTGCCTCATGATGAGATAAAATTAAAATCTTATGAAATTATGTGCGTTAATTGTCACTTCATGTTTTAATATTTTATTCCATATCGTCTTACGGTATTATGGAATAGAATTTTATTTATGTGCACAATTAATGTATTTTATTTTAATCATGTCATTTCACTCTATTTTGGCCCAACAGTATTATGGAGTGAAATCTTAGGGCTAGGCCGAAGAGAGGCAGGCCGAGCGAAGGAAGGTTGGAGGCATCGGACTTGGCTGGGGTTGAAAAGGAAGAAAGGAATGGGCTTCCGCCCAAAACCAAGGAAAGATTTAATTATTTTTTTCAATTATAATGTATAGCGTTTCAATGTTCCAATTTATTGCTTAGCTTCTAATAGTTGTCGTATCACTGAAAAGAAAAAAAGGTCTTTATCCGTTGCAACGTACGGATATTTTTTCTAGTATGATAAAATAACGGACACGGTCCGTAGAACAACAAAATCGTATCCGTTTCCTTCTCTCTTTTTTTTGCCACTTTTTATTTCTGTTTCCATCTGTTACCATTTTCATATGGTTTGATCATTAAAAAAACTCAAAACAAGTGTTGGTTGATCAGAAATTTTCGTCACCATTTTCGCCCGTACAAGAAAGAATATGCCAAAGACACGAAGTTCCTAGCACCATAACAGAAAATCGAACCAACTTGAACTATAAACATTTGAGGTATGTCGCCTAAAAATGTCCACAAAGTTGAAGCAGCGACGCGCATCCAAGAACACGCGCACAAGGCTCAAGCAGCTCCAGCAATGGATGTGAACGGGAACGCGTCCAGATACAGAATAAGTGGACGGAATTTATTCTGACCGAGGGAACAAAGCAGGATTTGCACAGTTATCTGCGTTAAGCTATGTTTGACGTTGCATGTTTTCACGACCGTGCATTTCCCAGAATTTGCACAGTACATTCAAATTCTTACCACGTATTTTCACAAATCAAATCAGATTGGAATACTCCTGAGAATATTTTTTTTTTACGGTGGTCCTGCTGCTCCCGCGCTTCGGAAACGAATCCATCAGTACCATTGCAATGGCAGGTGAGCAGGTCCGAGTGTCCGACCGGATCTCCACGACCCGGCAGCCAGATGGGCCATGGATCACGCAGCTGAGTCCAGCTCGGAGTGGCCCACGCACCAACCTTGTTTGGGCTGATTTTGATACGCGGGACCTAGGCTGGTCGCTCCGCATGCACCATAGTACCAGGAAAAGAAAGCTTGTGGCCGAGGTGGCGTTTGAGATTTTTTGTTGGCTGCGGTGGTGCCCCCAACCTGCTAATGTTGCGACATCACGGCGCTCGCATCCGTCAACGTGTCACGTGGTTGGTGTTCAAACCAGTTTGGGATACGTGAGGAACTGAGGTTTATGTTCATGGGCCTGATTTAGAGGTACCTCATGTGAATTTGATGGCCTTTAGCCGTTTGGAAAAAGTTCACCCGAGGTCCCTAATTTTGTTGCTGAGTTATAAAATCGTCCCGAACCAAAAAACCAGATATAATACATTTCTTATATTATAAAACCGAGTCATTTTGAGTTCTAGGACAGTATTGCTCTGGGTTATGGGTGATATAATGGCTTAGTCAATGTGGGACCCACATGTCATAATCACAAAAGAAAATACTACCTCTTCTCTCTCTACTGCTCCACCCACCATCCATGCCACGAGTCTGCAGGAGCGGGCATGCTTGGCCTGGCCCCGTCGATGTTGCGGGAGACGAGGCGCCATGGAGAGGAGAAGGCCAGCGGCGGGTGGAGGCGGCCGTCTCCGGAGAAGCTCCGTTGAGCTCCAGGCCACGATCCATCAACCTTTAGCTTGACCAGTTACCACTAACCTTTAGCTTGTCTTTTATACATTGCTATGATCCATCAAGTGAGCAAGGAAGATTACTTCTTTGTCTGGGATGCAATGGTGGATCGGTTGGTGGCGCCGACACAGAGCTTGTCTGTGGGCACCCGGAAATTATACCGTCCAATGCATTTTGTGACCACCACATAATTTTGGATGAGTGGGATCCATACACGCATAAATAGCCACTCATACCTCAATGTGCCCATGATCACAAATTAACACCATTCGATATAAAGTCCATAATGCCGAATAATGAGCAAAGGAGATATTGCTGGGACTCCGCATACCAGTCAACTTCAGCCTGAGACATGTCCGTCAAACCACACGAAGGCGGCGACCAGATGTGTTACACATCTCAGGAGACTTAACTCAAATTGCGAGAGCTCTACAACATCTCAATTGTTCAACAT
Source organism: Oryza officinalis (assembly GCA_008326285.1). Classification (NCBI taxonomy): domain Eukaryota; kingdom Viridiplantae; phylum Streptophyta; class Magnoliopsida; order Poales; family Poaceae; genus Oryza; species Oryza officinalis. The sequence continues at coordinate 33,178,013 of BDMV01000005.1, forward strand.
TCATACTCATGCTTAGCTAGTTCCCAGGAAAAGCGACTAGCCTTGCACTTTCATCGCAAGCAATTGATAACCATCACAAATGCATAAACATGGATAACAGAACAGCAAAATACATATATTATAATGGGATTCAACAACCCATCATAACTATAGCAGCGGAAGTTTCATAAATTCACATAAGCAAAAGTAAAAACGGTGGTTTGCCCACCATCCCACGCAACCAACCGGGGCAAGAGTAAAGCTGAAAGGACTACTCACCACCCTCACCGCCCTCGGTAGGGTAGTAAGAACAATCAAGTTCTCCAACGTCCTCTTCTGAAATTGCAGACATCGGGTTAAGTACAAAATGTACTCGCAAGAGTTACTCATTAACATATATATAACAAAGGGGTATGCAAGCTTCTACCATAGAAGATGGCATAATGGTTCAAGTTTTGCATAAAAGCCAATTTAGTTAAGCAAAACTTTCAAGGTGAAAACATAGATTTTCTCAAGTAGCATAATCTGAAATTTAATCATCAAAAAGCACATCCTGTGCCCTTATCACCATCCATGGACTTCCATCGTCCAACTATGGCTTCTCAACAGATCCATTCCATATCCAAAACCAATCCAACCTATTTAACCCGGTTTGATGCTAACATAGACTGACTAATACATCAAGCGATCGTCCTGTAACTGTGGACACGGCTATTCGAATAGTTTTACTCTGATCAGAGGGGTACATCTTTACCCACACGAAATGAACAAGAATCAAATGCTTTCACACGCACACAGGTGTGACTCACAACTGACACAAGTTCATAACATGTCCTTTCCTAGTCCCACCCCAATCACCTAAACTCCGCCTAGGCCCCCAACGACTTAGCCATGTGCGTGTGTGATGTGGCTAAGGCGGGCTCACCATCGTGGGAGACACCCCCTGCCAAAACACGGCACATCTGGGTTCTTCAAAGGAACAACATCCTCACGATTGACCAGCGTAGCGTAGATGATTACAGTGCAACGTAGTACTAAGTCAAGCCGTCCCATACCGGCGTGTGGTAGTACGTAAGGTGCTTGAATAGATGTCAACATGTTCGGTCCTTAACAACTCAGACGAGGCTACTTGCATCAGGGAAAACCACAATCCCTTCATCGCCCTATCACTCGTCCAAGTTAAGCATATTTTCCATATGAACCATTTAATGTAAGTAGTCAAATTTTATGCCCATAAAACGCAAATAGTGAATAATTTTAATCGATAGCTCCATCCATCGATTTCCAACACTACTAAGTCTAAGCATGGCTAAGCATCAGTAAAACCATAAAACATTCCCAAGTATTTCTATCTCGAGGTTACAAGGATAAATGGCAACAACGAAAACAAGGAAGGATATGCAACAATTAGGTATAACCAAACAAACCATTTGTCGGTGACATGGGACCGGGGGTATCGAGACCAAAGGGAAGGGCGGCCACAGGGATCCACGTGGCCCGTCCCCCCGGAGGGGTCGGGCCCGAGGGTGACGTGGCGGCTGCCCTCCCGGTTTCTCCCCGGGGTCGGGCCGCTCCAATTTCTGCCCCGAGGTGTGGGGCGCCTCGACCCCCTGTGGCTTTGGTGCCGCGTGCGCAGGTTAGGTGAGCACGGCGGAGCTCACCTAACCACATTTATAGCGGTTCAGACGGGCGCACTACGCCGCATTTAATGCGACGTGGCGCGTGCATATCCGGTCCGTGACCGGTCAGATCGCGGGTTAGATGGTGCCAGGATGCCTGTGCGCCGCACACACGCCAGGTGGCCTGCTGCACGCCACGCCCCGTCCCATCAGAATGATGAGAGCCCTCTGTCTCTCGTCGCTCAGCCGGAGTTGGTATGCCAACTCCCGGAGTTGGTATGCCAGCCCCGGTCAGATGCTTTCCCGATTCCGGCGCAGGCGAGACGCAGAAGTTGCCCGCCATTTAATGAAGGTTGAAATGAGCGTCCCCCGGATGGGTTGACTGACTGAGCGAAGGCGTGCTACGACGTCTGTCAGAGGCTGCTTCCGACGGTAGGATAGCCCTAAATGTAAAAGAATGTCTTCTTTCTTAGGCAACTCGTGGCCCATGTGGTAGCCCCTTGCCATATAAAAGGAGGCCCAGGCCTAAGAAAAGGGGGGCTGGAGGCTCTCTTGGGACTCTCTCTGGGGACTCTCTCTGCTGGACTCTCTCTGGATTCCATCATACTCTCAGATCTACCAGAACACAGGAGTAGGGTATTACGCTCCTTAGCGGCCCGAACCTGTCTAAATCGCCTGTGTCCACGCGTTTTTCTCGCTGGGATCCCACAGATCAGGGGCAAACAGTTTCACCTTGCGCCCCCGGCCGAACCGGCAAATGGGGACCTGCGCGGTCTCCCGGTGAGGAGCTTCACGCTCCGTCATCTGGCGCGCCAGGTAGGGGGCGCGCGCGTGTTTTTCTGAGCCCCCATTTCCTTTCGTGTGCGCCAAGCTTCGCCAGGTATGCCCTATGGCCGAAGAGGCAGTGGCATACGATCCTTCTTTGAGCGCCAGCGGTGATGACGGGGAGCAGAACCCGCGCCATCGGGCTCGCACCCCGTCGTCCCCCTCCCGCCGGAATCTTGGGCGGGGGAAGGCGCCTGAGGAAGTCGAGGGATCTGCGAACCTCGCCGCCCGCAGGCGACGGAGGAGGACGGCGATTCGGGGTGCATCGCCGCCTCACCTATGGTGATGGCGGCACGCCCCAGGGCGCGCTCCATGCTGCGTGCGCACTCTTGCGTCACCCGCCCGTCGTCCCCGATCCAAAGACCCCGGCCCAACGTTGGCTGGATGACGTGGCCAACCTGGTCATGACGACGCAGCAGCGCCTAGGCTCCGGCAGGCGGTCTTCCGCCGCTGGGACCTCTGGCGCTGCCGCCGCTGGCTCTACGTCGTCGAGGCGGACGGCACGACGGGCGACTGCCGACACCCGCCGTTCGTCCGCGGTTCCCTTGTCAACGCCTCCGACTCATGAGAATGTGCATGGGGGGCCAGATGCCCGGCTCGATATTGAGCGCCGGCGTGACGCTCGTCGCGCCGCCCATGCAACGGAAGGCGCCTCCTCCTCTGGGGCGCCGCTCCGTTCCGGTCACGGGGGCCGGCCCCCCGTGTCCCCGGTTGGTGGTGCCGGCTGTCGAGCCTTCGTGGCGAGCCTTCGGAATGTCCGTTGGCCCCCGAGGTTTCGGCCCACCATCACCGAAAAATATGACGAGAGCGTCAACCCCGCTGAGTTTCTCCAGATCTACATGACTGGAATAGAGGCCGCGGGGGGTGACGACAGGGTCATGGCGAACTTCTTTCCCATGGCCCTGAAGGGGTAGGCGCGGGGTTGGCTAATGAACCTTCCACCCGCGTCGGTCCACTCCTGGGAGACTTGTGCCAGCAGTTCACCACGAACTTCCAAGGCACATATCCACGCCCAGGCGAAGAGGCGGACTTGCACGCGGTACAGCGGTGGGACGGTGAGTCTCTCCGCTCGTACATCCAGCGGTTCTGTCAAGTCCGCAACACCATACCTTGCATCCCTGCACATGCGGTCATCTACGCATTTAGGGGGGGCGTGCGGCACAACCGCATGCTCGAAAAGATCGCCTCCAAGGAGCCCCAGACCACCGCGCAGCTCTTTGAGCTCGCGGACCGCGTGGCTCGCAAGGAGGAGGCCTGGACCTAGAACTCCTCTGGCTGTGGAGCGGCGGCTCCGGCTGCCCCCGAGTCCGCCGCTCGTTCAGGGCGGCGGGACAGGAGGTCGAGGAAAAGGTCGGCCCGTTCCGACGACGAGGGTCATGTCCTCGCCGCCGAGGACGCTTCGTGGGCCCCCCGAAAGGGGAGGCCTGTGGGCGGCAAAAAGAAGGAGGCCGGCGCTCCCTGCAGAGAGTGCCCGGCCGGCAGGTGGTGCACCATGCATAACACCTCCCTCCATGACCTCACCGACTGCCGCGCGGTTCAAAACTTGGCCGAGCGAACGAGGAAGTGGGAGGAGGAGAAGAGGCAAGAACGCCGTGAGGGCAAGGCCCCGGCGGCTTCCACCGGCAACCGGCGAGGTGAGGCCAAGCGGAAGGCCCCCGCTGAGGACGTCAACGATGGCGATGATGACCTGGGCTTTCAGGAGCCCGAGGCCACCGTCGCCACCGTTGATGGGGGAGCGTGCGCTCACGCTTCTCGTCGAAGCCTCAAGGCCATGAAGCGAGAGCTTTTGGCCACAGTCCCCACCCATGAGGCGACGCGGCGAGCGCGTTGGTCGGAGGTCACCCTTACCTTTGACCGAACCGACCACCCGCCATGCGTTGCCCGGGGAGGACAGATCGCGATGGTGGTCTCCCCCACCGTCTGCAACGTGAAGTTGAGGCGTGTCCTGATAGACGGTGGCGCAGCTCTCAACATTCTCTCCCCCACGGCTTTCGATGTCATCAAGGCCCCGGGGATGGAGCTCCGGCCGTCCCAGCCAATCATCGGCGTGACATCGGGGCACACCTGGCCGCTAGGCCATATCGACCTCCCGGTCACCTTCGGTGGCCCCACCAACTTCCGCACCGAGCGGGTGGACTTCGATGTGGCGGACCTCAATCTGCCCTACAACGCAGTCCTGGGAAGGCCCGCGTTGGTGAAGTTCATGGCGGCCACGCACTATGCCTACCTCCAGATGAAGATGCCGGGCCCAAGTGGCCCCATCACCGTCCACGGCGACCTCAAAGTCGCGCTTGCTTGTATGGAGCAGCGCACGGACCACCTCGCCGCAGTGTCCAAGCCCGCGGGCGGCGACGGGAGGCCCGGCGCCTCCACCTCGCCCGCCCCGAGGCAGCGGATGGCCTCAGGTGACGAGGTCCCGGTGAAGAAGGTCGCCCTGGGCGTCGACCCGTCCAAGACCACCCAGATTGGTGGTCTCTTGGACGACAAATACGAAGATGCGCTCGTCTCCTTCCTGCGGGCAAACGTCGACGTCTTCGCGTGGAGATCGGTGGACATGCCCGGGGTCCCCAGGGAGGTGATCGAGCACCGTCTTGCCGTGCGGCCAGACGCAAGGCCCGTCCGGCAGAAGGTGCGGCGGCAGGCCCCGGAGCGCCAAGCCTTCATCCGCGAGGAGGTGGCACGGCTTTTGGAGGCCAGATTCATCCGTGAGGTCATCCATCCGGAGTGGCTCGTGAACCCGGTCGTCGTCCCCAAGGCGAACGGCAAGCTCTGGATGTGCATTGACTATACTGACCTCAACAAGGCATGTCCTAAGGACCCTTATCCCCTGCCACGCATAGATCAAATTGTTGACTCCACCGCGGGGTGCGACCTTTTGTGTTTTCTAGATGCATACTCAGGATATCATCAGATTCGCATGGCGGGGAACTTATTGTTATACAACCATGCCTTTCGGGTTAAAGAAGACGGGTCCTACTTTTCAGCGTGCTACTCGTATTTCTTTGGGTAGTCAGATAGGGCGCAATGTTAAGGCCTACGTCGACGACTTGGTTGTAAAAACGCGCAACCAAGAGACCTTGCTCTCGGATTTAGCGAAGACTTTCGAAAGTCTCCGCTCCGCGCGCATAAAACTGAACCCCGAAAAGTGTGTGTTCGGGGTGCCTACGGGCAAGCTTCTCGGATTCTTGATCTCTGCCCGAGGCATTGAGGCCAACCCCGAGATAATACGAGCTATTGAGCGGTTGCGCCCCCTAGCAAGCTTAAGGACGTGCAATGCGTCACCGGATGCATGGCTGCCTTAAGCCGATTCATATCGAGGCTGGGAGAGAAGGCGCTGCCCCTATTTAAGCTCCTTAAGTGCTCCGGGCCGTTTACCGGGATGGAGGAGGTTGAGCGGGCCCTCACCCAGTTGAAGGCATACCTTAGCTCCCCCCCGATCCTGGTCGCCCCGGAGCCCGATGAGCCGCTGCTACTCTATTTGGCGGCAACCCCGCAAGTAGTCAGCGCGGCGTTGATTGTGGAGCGCGACGAGGACAGCCCTCGGCCCGCGCGCTCCCACCCTGTGTCGACCCGACCCGGGACAGAGAAGGGAGGAGAGGCCCCCGAGCCGGACGGCGGCCTAAGGCCCCTGATGACCGGATGTGGCCCTCTGCCCGCTCGTCCGACAGCGCCGGACGCCCCCGACCCTCAGGAAGGCCGCGCCCGACCCTCAGGAAGGCCCCGGGGCCACTGCGGGAAGGCCGCGCCCGACGCCCTCCGACCCCGAGGTCGTCGGCACAGAAGCCGAGTGGGCCCGGCAAGGCCCCTCGGATGACGAGCGCCCCAGGAACGGTGCCCTCAACGGAGAGGACAGGCCCCGCCGGAAGGTGCAGCGGCCCGTCTACTTCGTTAGTGAGGCGCTGCAGGACGCCAAGACCCGATACCCTTAGGCCCAGAAGATGCTCTACGCGATTCTGATGGCCTCGAGGAAGCTGCACCATTATTTCCAGGCGCATCAGGTCATGGTGGTCACGTCCTACCCCCTCGGCCAAATCCTACGCAACCGAGAGGGTACTGGACGGGTGGTAAAATGGGCAATCGAACTCTCCGAATTCGACTTGCGCTTTGAGCCACGCCACGCGATCAAGAGCCAGGCCCTCGCCGACTTCATGGCGGAATGGACCTCGGCTCCTGAGCCAGATCTCGGACTCTCCGCCCCTGAGGCCAACATGAGCCCCTCGCAGCTGCCTCACGCCACCTACTGGGTGATGCAGTTCGATGGCTCCCTGGCCCTTCAGGGCGCCGGCGCGGGGGTCACCTTGACCTCGCCGAGCGGAGATGTCCTTAGATATTTGGTTCGCCTAGATTTCCGGGCAACCAATAATATGGCGGAGTACGAGGGGCTCCTTGCGGGAGTTAGAGTGGCGGCCGGAATGGGGATCCGCCGCCTCCTGGTTCTAGGCGACTCCCAGTTGGTCGTTAACCAGGTCTCCAAGGAGTACCGGTGCTTCGACCCGCAGATGGACACCTACGTCCGCGAGGTGCGGCGTATGGAGCGCCATTTCGACGGGTTAGAACTTCGGCACGTGCCCAGACGGGATAACGCGGTCGCCGACGAACTCTCGAAGAAAGGCTGGCCCAGCCGTCGGCGCGACTCGACCCCCTAGGGAGACGGACGCGCCTGCGCGGCCCCCGAGGCCCGTCGGAGTCCAGGCCTCGGGACCCGGGGGGGCTGAGCCCGGCCCCCCAAGATTGGTCGCCTGGATAGCTGAGATCCAGGCGTTCCTCAAAGATCAGACTCTACCCGAGGACTGCGAAGGGAGTGAACGCGTCAATCGCATCTCCAAGCGCTACGTGCTGGTTGAAGGGGCCCTCTACCGGCGCAGGGCCAACGGAGTCCTCCTGAAGTGCATTCCTCGGGAGTAGGGCGTCGAGCTTCTTGTCGATGTCCATGAAGGCGAGTGTGGAGCCCACTCCGCCTCGCGCACCTTGGTCGGCAAGGCCTTTCGCCAGGGTTTCTATTGGCCGACGGCGCTCCACGACGCAGCTGACCTGGTCCAGCGATGTAGGGCGTGCCAGTTTCACGCCAAGCAAACGCATCAGCCGGCTCCGGCCCTGCAGACCATACCTCTTTCATGGCCGTTTGCCATCTGGGGGCTGGATATCCTGGGTCCCTTCAGGAAGGCCCCGAGCGGGTTCGAGTATCTGTATGTCGCAATCGACAAGTTCACTAAGTGGCCCGAGGCTTATCCGGTCATCAAGATCGACAAGCACTCGGCGCTAAAATTCATAAAGGGCATCACTGCTCGGTTCGGGGTGCCTAACCGTATCATTACGGACAACGACACCCAGTTCACCAGTGAGCTTTTCGGTGACTACTGCGAAGACATGGGCATCAAGCTCTGTTTCGCCTCACTCGCCCACCCCAGAAGCAACGGCCAGGTGGAGCGCGCCAACGCAGAAATCCTCAAGGACCTCAAGACCAAGACCTTCAACATCCTCAAGAAGCATGGCGATTCGTGGATCGAGGAGCTGCCAGCGGTGCTCTGGGCGAACCGAACCACCCCAAGCCGAGCGACAGGGGAAATGCCTTTCTTCCTCGTCTACGGCGCGAAGGCGGTCCTCCCATCCGAGCTCACCCTGAGGTCCCCTCGGGCCACCATGTATTGCGAGGCTGATCAAGATCAGCTTCGCTGAGAAAACCTCGACTACCTAGAAGAGCGAAGGCGGCGCACGGCCCTCCGAGCCACGCGCTACCAACAAAGCCTGCGGCGCTACCATCAGCGCCATGTTGGCCGGGCTCGGTTCGATTGGCCATGGGCGACGGCACAGAACTGCCTAACCCGTGAAACATCGAGCATCTTCGTCGCTTCTACCCATAGGGGGTCGGGTGTCGTACCTCGGGCTCAGGCCAACCCCGCGTCCCCCTCGGGCACACAGGGTTGGCCGGGGGCTACCACATGCACATACTTGTTTAATTTTTTCCTAGCATTTCAATAATAAGCATTTTCAATTTCCTAAGGACTGCGCCTGTGTTATCATTTCCTTTTGAAAAATCTTGACTTCAGTCAGTCTGCTCGTGCTCGACCTTGTCCTCGGCAGCCCGGGTCGTCTAAACCGCCAAACGGGGCCCAGAACCAAGCCGTGCCCCGGGGCGCGGTGAACTCCGGGGGGGAATCGGCAAAGGCCCACAATCGGGTCCTCCATAACCCTCGGTCACCGCGCTCCCGGCCTGGCCAGTCTCGACATGCGGATCTCCCCAAGGCACTAGCTCTGACCCGCGCCGCTTGTGGCTGGGGCCCGAGCATGAGCCCTTGCTCAAGCCAAAGATGCAAAGGGATCGTGACACAGACCTTCCTTATCACACGCATATAGCAAGCATAACTAACATAGAAGTTAAAATTTTGTTTGATTGCAGATAAGATGAAGTCGGTTTGTACAAGCGTTGGCCCAAAGGCCTCAGAAGATGAAGGAATCAAAAATTAAGAAACGCGGGGGCCCGGGGGCTCACTCCGACGCACCCGAGTCGCCGGCCTCACCGTCGCTGTCGTCGTCGGCGCCATCGTTGCCGTCCTCCTCCTCGTCGGAGTCGAGAGCGAAGACGAGCCGAGGGGCCGTCCCCTCGAAGCCGTGGACGATTTGACCGGCGGCATTCCGGACTTGGGCGCGTGCGTTGGCCTCGGTTCCAGGGGGGAATTCTTCCAGCGCCGTCCACGGGGAGAAGTCGGGGTCCCGGGCTTGGTAGCTCACCAGCACGAGCTCCACCGCCCCCCGGGCGAGGTCCCTTAAGGAAGACTTAACCGTCTCCTCGATCTCCTCGGGGAGCCTTTCAAGGTCCCCGGCCATCTCCGAGAGGCGCTTGGCGAGGCCCCCCGGTTGGCGGTGTACTTTGCGTGCCGCCCGCTCCAGATACCCGCCAGACGCCCGGCATGGTCGAGGCGGGAGACGGTGTCTCGGAGCATGTCGGGCCCCACCTCGTTCGACAAACCGGAGGGCCTCAACCTCCTCGGCGGACGAGTCCAGGGCGGCCTGCAGCTCGGCGATGGTGTCCTCGGCGGCTGTGAGGCGGGCGGCCATATCACCATGGCCTGCGGCCNGCACTGGAGTTAAGCAGATCTCCCAGGCCGCCGTGGTAACGCGGAACCCGTTTGGTTGCTGGACGGGTCGAAATTCTGCGCCAACAGCCTCGAGTTCAGAGGCCCGCTGGTTCAGCGCGTCCCTCTCGGCACGGGCGCTTTCCAGATTGCGGCGCGCCTGCTCCTCTCGCTCCGCCTCGCGGAGGAGCAAACTGTCCGCCAGCCGCCGTGCCGCGGCCTCGGCCTCCTCGAGGGCTCGCCCCCGCTCGGCGAGCGTGTCTAAGCGGACGCGGTGTGCGGACTCCTGCTCGGCGGAGGCAGCCTCGTGCGCCGCCAGTGTCGCCTCCCGTGTAGCGGCGGCGGTCTCGCGTGCCGCCAGCGCCGCCTCCTTCGTGTCCAGGGCGCGGGCGCGCTCCTCCAGCGCCTCCAGCTCCCGGGTGCGGAGGTCAAGGGCCTCGGCCTGCCGGCGCACGGCGGCCTTTTGCACGAGCAAGCACGAGGCCCGGCCCCCGAGCGTGGCGGTGCGCTCCTCCAGCGCCATGGTTCGGGCCTCTAGGGCCTCCTCGCGCTGGCGGATCGCCGCCTCGATCTCCACCGCCCGCTGCTCCCGGGCAGCGGCGGCGTCGAGAACTCCGCAGGCGGCGTTGAGCTTCTCCTTCAGCTCCGCCATCCGGCTCCCGTATTGGAGACAGAAGTCGTCCCGCGCCCCGTCGAGCACGGCGGTGGCGATGAGGGCTGTCTCCTGCTCCTCCTCCAGTTCCCGGGCGATTTCTGCCAGGGTCCTGCGGCGAGCCTCGAGCTGCGAGGTGTGCATGCTGTGCGCCTTACGGCCGGCCTCCACCATGGCCTCCACGGAGCGCCGTCCCTCCTCGACGCGCGCCCACGCCGCGTCGAGTTCTGCCCGCTCCGCCTGTAGGGCCATCATTTGGGCACTTAGCCCATCCAACACCGTGCTATTGGCCGTAGCCAAGGCCTACAAGAGGGGCTCCGCGCTTAGCGGGGTGGCGGAAGAAAAGGGGGAAGGCCGCCTCTGTGGTGGTGAAGCCCTGCTCGGCTCGCCGGTCGGTGTGTTGGCCTCGGGGGCCTTACTCGAGGCCGGCTCATCCGCAGCGCCGCCTGGGGCGTCGGGCCCCGGGTGCGCCCCCTCGGCGTCATCACAGGCCGCCCCGATGGCGGCCTTCGCCTCCGGCGCAATCGGGTCAGGGACCTGGGTGGCAGCCTCGGCTGCCGGTGCCTCGTGCGCGCGCGCCGCCTCTGCCTCCCGGGCAGCCTCCTCAGCCTGGCGGACTCGGGCCACCTCCCGAGCAGCGTCCTCGCCCTGGCAGAGTCGGGCCGCCTCCCGAGCAGCCTCTTGAGCTACCCGTAGGCGGCCTGCGGCTTCCTGCAGGTCGGCCTCCCGCCTCTGAGCCTCTGCGATCGCTGCCTCCCCGGCCTCGTTGCCCGCGGGCCGGCCGGCCTTGGAGTGACGCATGGGACGGGACGGGATCTCGTTGAGGCAGACGAAAAATATGGAACAGAAAGAGGTAAATAAAGATAAGCCCTGGGGGTTTGGGAATGAGAGTGTGGCCGCTGTGGGTGAGAGGTCGAACCTGCGGGGTGGCCGGCTGAACGACCACTTTGGGGGCGTGATGAGGCTCCCCCTGCATGGCTCGGTCTCTCCCATCTTGCGGAGCTACTTCTTCTTCCGCTCCCCCTCGGGCTGGGGCGTCGGTGCGGCGTACTCCGGGCGCCTGCCGCTGACGTGCTCCGCCCGCCCCCCTCGGGGAGGAGATGGAGGAGGGGTCGCCTCCTGCTTCCTCTTCCCCTTGGCGTCGGCAGGGTGGCTGCCTCCCGAACCCCCGTCGCGGGGTCCAGAAGCATGGCCCCCTTCGAGGGTAGATTGGTCCCCTCCGCGGCTGTCGCCCACGCCATCATGGCCTCGGGGGGCCCGATCCCCCGACGCTCCGACCATCTGCATGATGGCCAGAATGTTGGCGCGCTCCGGGTCGCTGCAGAGGGGGAGGATCCCCCGAGGGATGAGGGATGGCTCCGCGGAGCTAAGGTTTAGCACCCGTTGGACCACCATCCTGAAGTCCTTGGGGTCCCAATCCCACTTACGCCCCTGGTGGGTCCTCAGGAGGTCCTCGGTCCCGGCGTACTCCCAGGCGCCCTGGGCGCGTCGCCGGAGCGGCGCGATCTGGCGGCGGAGGTAATCGCCGAACACCATGGCCCCCGTGAGCCCCTGGGCTCGCAGGCCCGCCAGGCGGTCCAGGACGGCGTCGTAGCCGTCCCCTAGATCCACCGTCGCCCGCCAGCTTGGCGCCTGCGCTGGGGGCTGGCTCGGGATTCGGAGGCGCGCTTCGTCGGGGAGGGGGGTGTAGAACCAGTCGCTCTTCCAGTCGTCCCACTTCTTGTGAAGGACGCACGGGATGTAGCGGTTCAACACCTGCCCCCGCGGCTGGAAGTAGCAGCCACCGACCACCGTCGGCGGCGATACCAGCTGCACGGTGAAGAACCACCGAAACAGCCAAAGGGATGGGCGCACCCCAATGAACATCTCGCATAGGTGTGCGAAGATGGCCAGCGTCATCACCGCGTTGGGGGTGAGGTGCGCCATCTGGAGGCCGTAGAACTCCAGTACGGCCATGAAGAAGCCATGGCGAAGGAGAGGAAGAAGACGGACCGCTCTGGGTAGTGCGGCGCCGGGCGTCCCTCGCCCAGTGCGACCACCTCCCGAGTGGCAGATTCCGGCATGAACTGGCGCGGTAGCCCGGCTTGCCTCTCGCTGGTGATGCGGGAAAGCGGCAGCACGCTGCCGTCAAGCGGAACGGAGCTCCGCGTCATGGCGCCGGCGGAAGGGGAGCTTGAGAAACGAGAGAGCGTGGCGAGAGGAAGGCGACAGAAACGAGAGAGCTAGAGCACGGATGGCAGAGGCAAGAAAAAAGTGGCGAGAGGAAGGAAACGAATCCCTTCCTCGGCGCCCTTTATACCCTTGCCTCCGCCGCGCTCGGCTCCTCGTTTCTCGCGCCCATCTTCTTGCCCCCTCGTTTCTCGCACCTACGCCTCCACTAACCCCACTCGCCCGCTTCCGGCGCACGCGTCAGTCGTGCGACCGTGGCGGTCGAGGAGGGGCAGATCGTGTGTGCATTAATCGCGCTCCGTTACCGCGAAAAGCGCCAATCATTACGTCCCTAGGCAAAATGGACCGACGTGTCCCAATCCACGTGCTACCTCGAGTAATGTTGCGGTTACAAGGAGACCGCTCATTAATGTCGACTGGCATTCTTCACCGATATGCGCGGCTCACGACCGTAGGAGTCCTGCTCGCCCTTGGGGGCCGGTCCCACCTGTCACCAGGACCGAGGAGTGGCGTCAAGCCTGGGTGCCCCCCCCCCGAGTTTGGCCACCCGGGCGTGACGTCGGGGGCTACTGTCGATGACATGGGACCGGGGGTATCGAGACCAAAGGGAAGGACGGCCACAGGGATCCATGTGGCCCGTCCCCTCGGAGGGGTCGGGCCCAAGGGTGACGTGGCAGCTGCCCTCCCGGTTTCCCCCCAGGGTCAGGCCGCTCCCATTTCTGCCTCGAGGCCTGGGGCGCCCCGACCCCCTGTGGCTTTGGTGCCGCGTGCGCAGGTTAGGTGAGCACGGCGGAGCTAACCTAACCACATTTATAGCGGTTCAGACGGGCGCACTATGCCGCATTTAATGCGGCGTGGCGCGTGCATATCTAGTCCGTGACCGGTCACGGTGAGTGACCGGTCGCAGACCGGTCAGATCGCGGGTTAGGTGGTGCCAAGATGCCTGTGCGCCGCACGCGCGCCAGGCGGCCTGCTGCACGCCACTCCCCGTCCCATCAGAAAGATGAGAGCCCTCTGTCTCTCGTCTCTCAGCCGGGGTTGGTATGCCAGCCCCGGTCAGATGCTTTCCCGATTCCGGCGTAGGCGAGACGCAGAAGTCGCCCGCCATTTAATGAAGGTTGAAACGGGCGTCCCCCGGATGGGTCGACTGACCGAGCGAAGGCGTGCTATGACATCTGTCAGAGGCTACTTCCGACGGTAGGATAGCCCTAAATGTAAAAGAATGTCTTCTTTCTTAGGCAGCTCGTGGCCCATGTGGTAGCCCTTGCCATATAAAAGGAGGCCCAGGCCTAAGAAAAGGGGGGCTGGAGGCTCTCTAGGGACTCTCTCTGGGGACTCTCTCTGCTGGAGTCTCTCTGGATTCCATCATACTCTCAGATCTACCAGAACACAGGAGTAGGGTATTACGCTCCTTAGCGGCCCGAACCTATCTAAATCGCCTGCGTCCACGCGTTTTTCTCGCTGGGATCCCACAGATCAGGGGCGAAGAGTTTCACCTTGCGCCCCCGGCCGAACCGGCAAAGGGGGACCTGCGCGGTCTCCCGGTGAGGAGGTTCACGGTCCGTCACCATTGTCGATAAGTTTGTAGTAAATCAACACATGCATATATATTGTTTTGCAACCAAATCATTTTAGCAAGATAGGGATTCTATATGCTTAGATGCTTGCCTGTCTGCTGTGAGAAATCACACTCCAATTCAGATCCTTGTTCCACGTACTACGGAACGTCTGAATCTACCCAGAAGAAGCAATAATGCAAATAAGATTCAAATAAACATGCATATGCAACATGCTCTATAAATCATGGTCGAATTACAGTGGGTAGAGAGTATAATAAAATTACTTTAGAAACAAGAAATATATCGTTTACATTTATGGTTTAATTCTTAAACTTTGAAAAAGGCATCTGTGTAATTAAATATAAACTACCCTAACTCATAACATATTCTATCATTTTCTAGTTATATTTCTTAAGTGCTATCATTTTTAATTAATAGGGGATAACTTACTGGTTATAACAAAACTTGGTTCACTGCATTTGGAGTTAAAATGATTTAGTTATGAATTTTACAAATTCAACAAAAAGAGAAAAGGATATTTGTTTAAATTGGTTTTAGGAGGTAGTTTTGTCAAATTCCTTTTATCCAAATAAAACGGTATATAATTCTAAGGTAAACAGCAGTGGATTCATAAATTTGGGATTAACTAGTAATTTTCTAGAAATTAATTAAGTCCTAGTTGGAAAATAAATGTCTTTATGTCATTCACAATTATAATTACATTCTCTGTATAGAATTTGGGAAAACTTTATTTTATAAACCTAAAGGGCACAATTTAAGGAATATACAGAAATTTGGTTCACTAAATTTGGTCCATAAATGAATTTTCTACGAATTTTACAAGTTATATGCTAACTATTCCATATTTGAATTTTAGAAAGAAATATTCTACTGTGAGCATAGGATTTTATTACACCATATTAAAGTTTACAATTTTATGAACCTACAGGAATTGGTTTCATCTCAAAAGGAGTTATATTTAATTTGATATGAATTTTACAAGTTTGGAACAATTTTTCAGTTGAGCAAATAAAGATTAACTCATTTCCTTTATTATTTTCAAAATAAAAACCCTTGGGTCCACAGGTCAGTCACTGGTTGTTTTGCAGAAAAGCCCCTAGGGTTTGCAGAAACCAACCCGAGCTCCAAAACACATGCTAAAGCAATTTCTATTAAGAGTCCTTGAGTTTTTCCTTAATTCTAAATAGGTCCTGGGCCCAGTTGTAATACTCAGAAACTTTCTAATTTAAACCCTGAAACTTTTAAACTATTACTAATCAGAGTCCTTGGACTCTAATCCACTCGGGCCCGCTTGTCAGGGACTCGGCGGCTGGAGGCAAAGGTAGCGGCGCTCGGCGAGCTTCCCGCCGACGGCGACGGCGAACGGCGGCTGATCTCCCGAGGCGGCTATAAGAAAAATGAAGAGGGACTCTCGGCGAAGCTAATGGTGTTCGGCTCATCGGCTGAGATGGTCGGAGTCGATGGCAACGACGGCGCAGGCGGTGGTTGCTCTTGGCTTGCAGGTGCAAGTCGAGCTACGACTCACTTCCATGCGAACTAATGCACGCACATGATCACATATGCCCCCTGGAAACTTACCAAAGCTCGCGCAACAGTTGGCGATGTTTGAACAGCGACGGTGACTGCGACAGAGCTCCGGCGGCGGTGAAAAAGAGTAGGGCAACGTCGACAGCGATTCTCAGCTGATGATCTGGTAAGAGGAGTTGAGGGATGGCTCAAGGATCACACAAGGATGCTACCCGAGTACGGAATCGCGTCGGGGCTCACCGAAGAACGAGTAATCGACGACGATGGCCAGCGGCCGGAATTGGGGAAGAAACGGCCGATCTCCTTCTCCACGGCTTCAGGGTTCGATTCCTCCGGTCGGCAGCCTCCTGGGATCACAAGGAAGACGATGGCGCGACGGCTTGGATCGGCTTGGACTGGATCGGCCGAACGCCGATGATGTCAAGGCGGCGGCTCTCTGGAGCTCTCGGGAACCCGGCGGTGTTCTGGCGTCAACACTGCGCGACAAGAGATGATATCAACAGGGATGGACTCGGCATCAATAGATAGCCATAGAACACAAGGAAAGAAGAGGTAACCGTGGCTCAACGACTGCGGCGATGGTCGTCGTTCTCGCGGCCGGCGGCAAAGTTGGAGATGACAGAGGCGATGCAAGCTCTCTCTCTCGGCTTGGTCGGCACAGGAACTAAATGGTAGGGGAAACGAAGCTCTGGGAAGGTCAAGGGCGAGCTCGGTGGTCGCCACGGCGGTGGACACGCGTCGAGCACGCCGACAACGATCCCTTGCCGCTCTCTGTCTCTCTCTCTCAGTGTTAGGGCGGTGGAAAAACACATGCACAGAGTTGGAGCTAGCTCATCTCACTGTCTCGTGGGTCCAGGGTGTCACGCCCCGATTTTCGCTCGGGATTAAAATTGCCTAATAATACATTTTCCAGAAATTTAATAAAATTTTAAAGCAATTTAATCAAGTGAAATTGTGAGGGAAATTGAATTTTCCTTTAAAAATCATGGCCGGAAATATTTTTGTAATATTCGCCGTGCCCTAAAATACTCTCCAAAATTTTTTCGTGAATATTTGGAGCTAAAGAAGTAATTTTAAAGTCACAAAGGTCATTTAATCAATTAAATTAATAGAAAAACAATTTAAATCTTCTTTTTCGTTTTGGGCCGTTTCCGGCCCAAAACCGTCTTCTCCTCCCCGCGGCCCACGCCCTCCTTCCCGTGCGGCCCGCGTCCTTTCTCCCTCCTTCCTCTCTCTCTCCGGCCCAGCTCGGCCCGTAGCCGCACCCGCGCCGAAGTCTGTATTACCTCCCTTCTTCAACCTCCGCCGGGTCAACCGCCGCCTTTTCCGCCGCCGCCACCCCCCCCCACTTCGCCCGCTTATTCCGGCCATCCCCGGCCACCCCGCGCT